>VWZE01013815.1:295127-317833 GCA_013396675.1 Eubucco bourcierii | reverse complement strand
GAAAGGCCAACACCTTTGTGCTGTTAACCCTGAAATGTATTGACAGAGCCCCCTGCTCTCTCCAAACCATCAGCCATGCTTCTGCAAACAACCCTGACTGCACTTACAGTTTGAATGGGCTCCCAACACTCTTTCATTTCTCTGGTAATCCTCTCAGTGTGATTTTTATTTTGCAACTGGAATGAGTAGGTTGATAGTAACAGCTAAAGGTAGGAGTTCACATGCATCTTGGGATTGCAGATGTCTTGAACCAGGGCATGGGCACATTAAGCATCATACATCTGGAGGGTGAGTTAAAAAAGATGCTGGCAGTAAAGTGAGCCAGCTGTACATTTCAGTCCTCCAAGGATTAATGACAGCATCCCATGAGCATGCAGAGGTCTGGTTTGCATTAGCAAAGGCTCATTGAACTGCATTCATCCTGGCCAGAACTGGGATATTTAGGATAAATACTGCTTATTTTGAGGTCCTCCATCCCATGGGGAATAGAAATGACCTTAGCTTCAGATGTAAGGGCCACTATTAATGCTTGATTGAGGAGCGACAAGCTCCAGATTTGATGAAAGGCCTAAGCTGGTAAAACCCAAACAGCCAGTGTATAAATTTCATTTTCTAGGAGAAGCATTTGTTTAAAATACCAGGTTGTTCCCAGATCTCTAGTTAAAACCCACACACATCATTAGTAACAGAAAATAAAGGTCTAGCACATGCAGATCTGTTTCAGATGACTTAAAAACCACATCATGGGCATCTGCTTAAAGGAGCCTCCAGGTGTCTGCACCAGTGATAGTAGAGTGTATCTTGTGCTGAGATTCCTGGCAGCTCCTTTAAAAACTGTTAGGCACCAGAACAATGAGAGTTTGGGTCCATAGCAGTGTAGGAGGCACAGGATGGCTTGTGTGCAAGTTCCAACTATCCCTTAGGATTACTGCTTGCCTCAGTTCTTAGAAAGGCCAGGCAGGATCAAAGGTTACTTCAGAGTGTATCATTACTGTTTAGTCAAGGGCTTAGCAAAATCTTGAGCCAGGACAGAGCTTCAATGCCTGCCTTTATTTCCAAACAGTTTCCTGCTGGCAGCCTTTTAATCAGGACCGGGCAATATGATTCTGTGGAACTGTTTCAGTTTGCTGAGTTTTCCACCCTAGACCATGCAAGGTTCTAGGAAATAGGTTTTTTTGGCCACATGCAATTTAGCATTGAGAGTCTAGGGTCTCTTCAGTTGAATGTGTATTGGCATTGTCCAGTTGCAAATGATCCCCTAGGTGATAGGAGGCTGACAGCTGAGCTGTTAGAACATGAGCTGCTTGGTTAATGTGCCTGCTTTGTGCACGGGGATGCTGCTGGTTGTGACTAACCCGTGTTTATAGATGGACACAACAGGAGTGCTGTTAACTGCATCTTACCTTCCCAATACATATCTGGTAACTCAGCAGAGCCACACCTAGCCCACGTGAAATGTTGTGGCCTGCTGCTTCTGCAGCTAACTATGTGTTTTGAAACAAGGGCAAGTGGTAGAGTCCTGCACCTGGGGAAGAATAACCCCCTGCACTACTACAGCTGAGGGCTTCACATGTTGGAAAGCAGCTCCATGGAGAAGTACCTGGGAGCTCTGGTTTCTCCAGGAGGATGCTGTAGGACACACTGTTAAACAGTTCAGTGAAGTCTATGCACCTTTGTCACATGTACATGTATCTAGGACTAAAACACACAGGACACAGCCTGTACTTTGTATCTTGGGTTCTAGCAAGGCACAGTAACCTCTCCAATAGTAGCTTTCTGATATAAAAATCATTAATGTCAGAGTTCAAAATCTGTATCAGTCCTTGGCCACATCTGCAGCCAAAGAACTATGAAGGCAGTTACTTTCTTATCTTGCCAATTAAAACAGAGGGACGTGGAACTATTGGAGCAGGTCCAGAAGAGGCCACAAAGATGTTCAGAGGGTGGAGCACCCCCGCTATGGCGACAGGTTGAGAGAATTGGGCTTGTTCAGCCTGGAGAAGCTCCAGGGAGACCTTAGAGCAGCCTTCCAGTACCTGAAGGGTACTACAGGAGAGCTGGGGAGGGACTTTTGACAAGGGCTTGTAGTGACAGGATAAGGGGCAATGGCTTCAAGCTGGAAGAGAGGAGATTGAGACTGGAGATTAGGAAGAATTTTTTTCCAGTGAAAGTGGTGAGACACTGGCACAGGTTGCCTGGGGAGGCTGTGGATTCCTCCCGCCTGGAGGTGTTCAAGGCCAGGCTGAATGAGGCCTTGAGCAAGCTGGGCTAGTGGGAGGTGGCCCTGCCCATAGTCATGGTTGGGAGGGACCTTAAGGAGCATCTAGTTCCAACATCCTTGCCCACGGTAGGGAGATTTGAACTAGATGCTCTTTAAGGACCCTTCCAACCCAAACCATTCTGTGATTTTATGATTCTGGTTATTCTGGTTGCAGGAATTACTACAATTGTTGAACTAAGCCTTAACAGTGCAGTTTGAGTGGTGTAATACATTTATTCATAAAAACCTACAGCAGTCCTGTTTAAGCCCAAATTCTCTCTATTCCTAAGCCATGCTGTGGTCTCAGTCTGGGCTAACTGCCTCACCCATGAATCCAAATGGTCTGAACGTGTGCCACACATGAAATAATTTGCTTCAAGTAATCTAATTGAGATTTGTGTTTGACAGCACAGCTCCCTCAGTCTGCTTCTCTTCCAATTGGATATTTAGGCTATTCTTATGCAGAACTTTTAAAGGAAAAGAGATTCCCCATGAATACATTTGAGAACCTCTTCTTCATCCCTTTTTGCAATGAGATGTAATGCTCTCTTTCTATCTCAAGACTACCTGGACTAGCAATGCGAAAAATCCCTTTTTCCATGGTTATAGAAGGCCATTTGCTCTGCCTGGCAGCTGAACAGAGTGTGAGAAACCATGTTAGACACGCATTTATGAGCAGATATAGGGGAGGCACTTGCATGTGGATGTAAGGTACTGCACAGCCCTTACAAGTACTCAGCAGAATCTTGAACGTCACACCTGGCCAACTGCTGGGCCCTGCACTTGGAGCACAAGAATCCCATGAACACTCCAGAGTAGCTGGGGGCAGAGTACTTGGAAAGTTGGCCAGCAGAAAAGGACCTGGGGGTGTTGGCTGACAGACAGCTGAACATGTGCCAATGTGTGCCAAGATGGCCAACAACATCCTGGCCCAGATCAGCAATGGCATAGCCAGCAGGAGCAGGGAAGTGATGATGTTTCTGTACTCAGCACTGGGGAGATCACACCCCGAGTACTGGGTTCAGTTTTGGGCCCCTCACTACAAGGACACTGAGGTGCTAGACCGGGTTCAGAGAAGGGCAACAAAGTGGTGAAGGGTCTGGAGAACAGGGTTGGTGAGCAGCTGAGGGAACTGGGGGTGCTTAGTCTGAAGAAGAGGAGGCTGAGGGGAGACCTTCTGGCTCTCTGCAACACCATGAAAAGAGCCAGGTGAGGGTTGGTCTCTTCTCCCTAGTATCAGGTGATAGAACAAGAGGAAATGGCCTGAAATTGTGCCAGGGGAGGTTTAGGTTGGAGATTAGGAAAAAATTCTTTCCTGCAAGTGTGGTCAGGGATTGGAACAGGCTGCCCAGGGAGGTGGAGTCAGTGTCCCTGGAGGTGTTCAAGAAATGTGTGGACATGGCAACATGTAGGACATGGTTTGACAGCCCTGGTGATGTTGGGTTGATGGTTGGACTCAATGATTTTAGTGGTCTCTTCCAATCAAAACAATTCTATGCTTCTATTTTTATGCACACACTAAGCCACCTGGAGTGAGAAAATGTGCACAGAGAAATGCTAACATATGTCCATGCCAGATAGATGTAAGCAGCATGAAGGCCAAATAAATGTCACTGTTTAAGTACATATTTCATTTCTGATAAAGACACAGCATTTTGTGCCCCCAGCCTGTTTTGGCAACCCTGGGGCCAACACTCTTACAAATGATCCTTTTCAATTATGCAGGAAGATATTTGCTGTGCCAGCAGGTCAGAAACTCCGAGTCCAGGTTTTCAGATTAAATTTTGCTGTAGGCACAAATGGCTCAAAAAGATCTTCGCAATGTTGGTGTGGCTGTCTCCTGCACAAAACCTGACATCCACCTTGAATAGTGCCTGCTAGCTTCCCCCTCAGCGGGGAGCTGCTGTGGTTTGAATGGAAATGAATGAAGTGAATTGAGACTGGACAAAGGCATCCCTCAAGCAGAGCCCAGAAGGTGAAAGCATGACCTAAAGGCAGGGACTCGTGCAGGGCTTTTGTCTTATCAGATGCTGGTTGGACTCTTTAGCTGTCTCACCCTGCACCACACCCTACTTGTTATGTAATCCATCTTGGCTATCCTAAACTGTTAGGCCACTCTCTCCAACACAGAATTCAAATTAGCCATTCTTGTTGCCAGTGTTAAAACTTTATTTTGAAGCAAGACTCTGCCCCTTGCTGAAGCCTGACAGCTGATAGCTCAGATCTTCATTACACTGGTCGCCCTACTAATCCCATTCTTTTCCACCAGAGAGAAATATCCACGTTTACAGTTTGCTTTATGTAGGCAGAACCCTTTCAGGCTGGAATTGTAGCTGCAAAAGGAAGGGCTCTGTCTTCCCACCGTGGCTCTTTGAGAACCAGCCTCTGCCACAATGAAATCAAGGCAAGCAACAGCTGAGTGTTATCCACTGCCTTCAGAGGGGCCCCTTTTTACTGCTCCCCACAGCCTCCTGCTTTGTTGTGTACAGACTGTGCAGTTTCATCATTCATTCTGACTGTTTGATTTAAGCTTCCATTCTCTTGCTCAAGAAAAAAAAAATAAAAAAAGGCTGGCAAGGGAGGAAGGATGAAAGAAGGTGACACTTTGACAGCTCCTTTTTCACGGTAATGAGCAGAACTGCTCCTGTTTCACCCTGCCCTTTTCTTTATAGAGCCACATGAAGGGAAGCAATGGTTGGTCCAGCTCTGCTTTCCAGGGACCAACTAGATAAACTAGGGTGCTCAGGATGGGCTTCGTTTGTGTGGGCTCTGTCATGACTTTGTTTAGAGGTTATTTTCTGTTTGTTTCCTCTGTGTAATGGCAGGTAAATGTGGAGTAATAGAATGAAAATTTCAGTTTGAGAACATGAGGCAGCAAAGCTTCAATTACTTTCTGAGTCCTTCTGTACTGTGGGTTAGGCTCACTCACAAAACACAGCTCCATTAATTCAGCTACTCCAGGGGAGCCTGCCACAGAAAAGCTCACTTGGCTTGGAAGAGGAAGAAATAATTGCTACCTTTCCAGCAGTAATAATCTTCTGTTCCAAAACTCCCATCATTTGATAGAGGCAATTTAGGTCATAAGGAACCTGTATCCTAGCTAGAAGAACAGACTTGCTTGATGCTAGACAGTGCTGTTTGAAGAAGCAGAGCCTTAACTGATACGATTGGAGAAGTGCAAATTAACTATAAATTATAGTACATTACAACCACTGCCAAACATTAGAGATTGACACTTTCTCTGATTCATCTCACATACAGATCTACATCCTTCAAAACTCTCAGTATTTTAGATCTTTAATCAGGATTATATGATGCAAATTCAGAGTTTAGCTCATTCATAAACTGCATATTACTTACCTCCAATGCTTTACTTCTTTTTTAAAGTTTCCTATCTTAAAATGCATTTGGAGCACCATTTGGAAACTGTAAATAAGGATGAACAAAAAAGATCCCAAACCAAAGACAGCAAAGCAGAGTCAGATGCAAGACTGACAGCAGAAGACCAGACCCAGTGTACAATTCTGCTGTACGGGGATTAATTATCACTTCTCTGAAGGGTACCAACCTCCTGGTTACACTGAAAGGTCTTTCACTCAAAGGCAATGCATTTACTNGAGAAGAGAAGGCTTCGATGGGACCTGATAGTAGCCTTCCAGTATCTGAAGGGGGCCTACAGGAAGGCTGGGGAAGGATTATTTACAAGGTCCTGCAATGACAGGACAAGGGGCAATGGGCTTAAACTGGCAGAGGGGAGATTTAGACTGGATGTTAGGAGGAAGTTCTTTACAGTAAGGGTGGTGAGGCACTGGAACAGGTTGCCCAGGGAGGTTGTGGATGCTCCCTCCCTGGATGTGTTCAAGGCCAGATTGGATGAGGCCTTGAGTAACCTGTACTAGTGGGAGGTGTCCCTGCCTATGGCAGGGGGTTGGAACTAGATGATCCTTGAGGTCCCTTCCAACCTTACCATTCTATGATTCTATGATTCTATGATTCTATGAACAAAAAAGATCCCAAACCAAAGACAGCAAAGCAGAGTCAGATGCAAGACTGACAGCAGAAGACCAGACCCAGTGTACAATTCTGCTGTACGGGGATTAATTATCACTTCTCTGAAGGGTACCAACCTCCTGGTTACACTGAAAGGTCTTTCACTCAAAGGCAATGCATTTACTGAGGAATATCCTACCAGCAGTGGTAATATTTGATAGTCAGAAGACTTTTCCTTCTGCAAAACCACTCACACTGCAGTCAGAGCTTCAGCAGGACAGAGATAAAAAATGGTGTCCTTCTGATACCATCAACCAGGAGCACTCTGATTTTTGGTTTTTCTTTTCCTCTGCTAAAGAGTAGTCCCTGGGGACTGAGGATAGTAGCAGAAATGAAGCAGAGCTATGTACTTTCATTAAGGGAAACAGATCTTTCAGACTAATTTTTGCTTACAGCAGTTCCGTTTTTGGGTTGTTGTTTGGGGGTTTTGTTGCCCTTTTTTTGTTTTGTTTGGCTGAATTAGGAATCTGAGGAAAAAGTGGTTTGCATCTAAAGAAACTGCCTCTTCAATGTAAAACATTTTGTTTTCATTTCTTTTTCATGTCTTAAGATCACAGAATCACAAAATGGGTTAGTTTGGAAAGGACCTTAAAGATCATCCAGTTACAAGTGCCCTGCCATGGGCAGGAACGCTTCCTACTAGACCAGGTTGCTCAAGGTCTCATCCAACCTGGCTTTCAACACTTCCAGCTTCCACTTGGAGACTCTACAGCTTCTCTGGGCAACCTGTTCCAGTGTCTCACCACTCTTCTAGGAAAGAATTGTCATCCTAATGTGTAACCTAAATCCAGCTTTTTCCAATCACCCTTTGTCCTATCACTGTACAGCTCCCCTGTAGCCCCTTTCAAATCCTGGAAGGCTGCACTAAGGTCTCCCTGGAGCCTTCTCTTCTCCAGCATTTTGAATTCTGATTTAGCTATATGGATTTAATAACACTCAGATAGGAAAAATCAAAACACTCCAGCAGGAAAATGACCACATAAAAGACCAAACTTTGTCTGCTTTTCCTTTTATTTGTCTAAGTGAAACCTTGCCTGATGTGACCTCAATAAACAACCAGTTTAAGGGGTTTCCAAACTGTGAACTGTTCAGCCTGCATAGCTTGCATCTGTCATAGCAGTTGCTGCAAGTGATCCATCTGATTACCTCAAGTCATGCAGATCTGTCAGGCCACCAAACTGACCCACTATGAAGAGCCTCCTTGATGTCTCTTCATAGAATCATAGAATTGGTTAGGTTGTAAAAGGTCTTTGAGATCATTTAGTCCAACCATTAAAGCTGCACTGCCAGGTCACCGCTAAACCGTGGTCCTCAGCACCACATCTTACACAGCTTTGAAACCACTTCAGGGATGGGGACTCCACCGCTGCCCTGGGCAGCCTGTTCCAGGGCTTGACAGCCCCTTTGGGGAACAAATTGTTCCTTGTGTCCAACCTAAACCTCCCCTGGTACAGCTTGAGGCCATTTCCTCTTGCCCTGTCACTTGTTACTTGGCAGAAGAGATTGATCCCCATGGTATAAAGCATTTCTGAGATCTGTGCTTTCCAAGGGTGTACCTCTGATGTGCAGGGTAAAATCTCTGGGATTAGCTGCACAGAGCTGGAGGCTGTGCTGTGCAGCTCAGCAGTAGCCTCAGAAGGTTGGACTGATGCTGCCCTTGGCCCTAGCGTGGGCTTGCCGGGAGTCAACTCACTGATGTGCCACAAAATCCAGGTGTACCCCTCATTGTGTTTATACTGTTGGAAATGCCACCTTTGGGTGTTTGATGGCACAGAACTGAGTAGCATGACCTACTTTTCTGCACTTCTAAGCATTGTCTTGGCTTTGCTTTGGTAATTTTCTGCTAAGCAGAGTGCTACACAGACCTGCCAGCTCCAGGAGTGCAGAAACAGCCCCAGCTCAGCTTTGGCCCAACAAGCCCCTGCTTTGAAATGGGATGACTTCACCATTTGCAGTTCCAGGTTCTTTATGTTATGTGAACTAATGCCAAGGGCATGGGATGGGGGTCAAGCAGAGAGAATAAAAGCAGAGCAGATGTGCTGTGAATACTAGAGTTTTCAGCATTATGATTAATGTGACATCGTGAACCTTCCCTGAAACCTGCTGTGAAAAGAGGCTCTTCACAAAACAAAGCACAGGGCTAGATTTTCCCCTGTAGATTTATGGAAAGGGTTGGGGTCTTTCCACTGTAATCTGATTCCTAACACTTGGCACCACTTCTCTTGGCAAGAGATGGTGGGTGATGTGGTGGCAATTAGCACTCCAGGCTCAGGCATCCTTCAGAGAACATTTTCTTTCCACAAACAAGGAGGGCCTGCAACACAGTCAGTCATAGCCTCTACAGCTTGTTTTTCAAGTGGTTTAAAGGAGGCTGCTGTGAAGGCTGAAGTCACTTAGAATCATAGAATGGTAAGGTTGGAAGGGGCCTCAAGGATCACCTAGTTCCAACCCCCTGCCACAGGCAGGGACACCTCCCACTAGCACAGGTCACTTAAGGCCTCGTCCAACCTGGCCTTGAACACCTCCAGGGAGGGAGCAGCCACAACCTCCCTGGGCAACCTGTTCCAGTGCCTCACCACCCTCACTGTAAAGAACTTCCTCCTAACATCCAGTCTAAATCTCCCCACTGCCAGTTCAAACCCATTGCCCCTTGTCCTGTCATTGCAAGACCTTGTCAATAGTCCCTCCCCAGCCTTCCTGTAGGCCCCTTCAGATACTGGAAGGAAGATACTAAGGTCTCCTCAAAGCCTTCTCTTCACTTGTTATACAGAAGCAAGTTTTCATCCTCAAAGCTTACAGTTGACATTGTCCATTTTCTTTTTCTCCATCAAGTCCATTCCTTTGTGAAATGGCATTGGCAAAAAAAGTGCAGCATCCTGAGCTCCAGCTTTCTGCAACAACAATCAAGCTTCATTCCATTCTTTACAGTTTCAGGCTTTGAAGCTGAGTTGCAACTTTGTGATCCTTTAAGGACACACAGGTCTATTCACTTGATATGAATTTGTCAAAACTATAAAAATGGATAAAACTTATCTTCCCCCCCCCCATGATCTCTGTAAATAACAACTAAAGCCATCCTCTTGATAGACTGTACAGCTTTCAGGTGGCTTGCCTTGAGCACACAGATAGGTTCTACATCTGGAATGATGGAAATACCTCTTCTCTGTAACAGACTGAAGGAAATACTCTGATCATGTGATCTTCCTGCCCTTCTTTTTTGCCCCTTTCAGATCTAAAAATCTCAGTTTGTGTTTGAGATTCCCATTTGGGATTATCTCAGAACATGAAGCTTTAAGACCAGATGCATTTAACAATTTTACTTACAGTGCAGGTTATCCTTTCCTAGGTTTTAAAATAGTTTGAGGACAGCATTTTGGGGGGCTTGTGACTGCAGCTTCCTTTAGGGTGTTTCAGTGGCCAAAGTTCTGAATTGCTGAGATTCAGACTGCCAGGCAAACACAGGGAAATGTATCAAGTATCATGAAGAGGACCAATACTGAAGGGGCAAATATCAGCCTGGATTGCAACCATTCTGCTAAACAGGCAGGGGAGATGCTGACAAAGTCGGGAAAAGAAGTGCTGGAGAACGAAGAGAACAGCACAGCAAACATGGTCAGGGACTCCACAAGAGCTCTGGCTGTGGTGAGAAGACAGGCAAACAGAACAACCTGCAGCAACTACTTACAGTGCTGCTAAAGAGCTGTCTCCTGTCACTGAAAACACAGAACTTAGCTGTGTTGTATGGCTGAAGATGAGCCAGCAGTGTGCTCAGGTGGCCAAAGCCAACAGCATCCTGGTCTGGATTGGCAACAGTGGGCCAGGCAGGACTAGGACAGTGATCGAAGCCCTGTCCTGGGCACTGGCGAGGCCACACCTTGACCACTGGCTGCAGTTTTGGAGGTCTCACTCCAAGAAGGACATTGAGTTGCTGGAGCAGGTCCAGAGAAGGACAAGAAAGCTGGTGAAGGGTCTGGCGAGGAGCAGCTGAGGGGCTTGGTGTTGCTTGGCCTAGAGAAGAGGTGGCTGAGGGGAGACCTCATGGCTCTCTACAGCTATCTGAAAGGAGGTTGCAGTGAGGTGGGGATGGGTCTCTTCTGCCTAACAACAAATGACAAGAGGAAATGGCCTTGAGCTGCACCAGGGGAGGCTTAGGTTGCATATTAGAAGAAACTTCTTCATTGAAAGGATTCTCAAACACTGAAGCAGATTCCCCAGGGAGGTGTTTGAAAGACAATGAGATATGCCCCGAGGGACATGGTTTAGCACCAGTCTTGGCAGAGTTAGAGAATGGTTGAACTCCGTGGTCTTAAAGGTCATTTCCAAACAACATGATTTTATCATTCTATGATTCTATTTCCCAAAATCATTTATCACCTCAACCAGCAGCTTTAAGTAGAGATAGACCATCCACCTCTATGTGAGTATCCCTGGTAGCATCTAAATAACCTGATGGTATTTAAACTCTTCTGATCTTGCCTGCTCTCTGCTGAGGATGGGGTTTAAGAATGTGGTTTGGTGGTGAGTTACATTATGACAAGTTTCCAGTGAAGTCATGGACTGAAATAATTTTACTATGTAGATTTTTCCCCCTCTTTTTCTCCATAGAGCATTTTGAGCCTTTAAGTTACTGATGAAATAGCATGGTTCCTCCTGAATTTATTATCAGGCTGGATTAATTTCTGTCTCTGGGTGACTAACTCTAAAAGACAGCTGGTTGAAGAAAGCTGCTGAAACACAACATATTTCTTGCAAATCAAAGGGCATGTTTGAGTGGGGCTGATCCCTCTAGCATTGCCAGATTTCATTATTCCAGTATTATTTCTTTTTTCTGGTGCTTAAATTCAAAAAGCTCTTTGTTGAGTTGTGTTTTATGTCTTAAGCACAACACAAAATTCCCTTGAACTTTACTAGGGTGATTTCACTCATCTTTGCCATATCGCTGTCACTTTTGGCTAGCATTCAAGGCCTCCTCCCCTGCAGATCATTAATTCTTCCATATTCTGAAAAGAGAATGTTTTAGCAGAACAAATTAGTTTAATTTGTTTGAAAACTTGGACTGTCAGCATCTGTCTTTTGTGTCCTGAAGGAAAGTGTAATGAGGAGCTAAGAGTAAATAATTGCTTTGGAAAGAACCTCTGGAGATCATCCAGCCCAACCCCTCTGCTAAAGCAGGCTCAGCCACAACAGGTTGCCTGGGATCAGAATGTCCAAGGGCTTTGGAATCTCTTTAGAGAAAGAGACTCCCCAACCTCGCTGGGCAGCCTGCTCCAGGGCTCCAGCACCCTGGAGTTTCTCCTTATATCCAGGTGGAATTTCCTGTGTTCCAGTTTGTGCCCACTGCTCTAACGGGCACCCACTGGAAAAAATCTGGCCCCATCCTATTGGTCCCCACCCTTCAGATACCATAGAATCATGGAATGCACTGGGTTGGAAGGGATCTCTAGAGGTCATCTAGTCCCCTTGCAGTGAGTAGGGACACTCTCCACTAGACCAAGTTGCTCAGAGCCCCATCAAGCCTAACCTTGAATTTCTCCAGGGTTGGGGCCTCCACCACCTCCCTGGGCAACCTGTTCCAGTGTTCCATGGCACTCATAGTAAAGAACTTCCTCCTAAAGTCCAACCTATATCTACCCTGCTCTACTCTGAAACCACTGCCTCTTCTCCTAGAGCTACAAGCCCTTCTAAACAGTCCCTCCCCAGCTTTCTTGTAGGCCCCCTTTAGGTACTGGAAGGCTGCTCAAAGGGCTCCCCAGAGCCTTCTCTTCTCCAGGCTGAACAGCCTCAACTATCCCAGCCTGTCCCCATAGCAGAGGTGCTCCAGCCCTCTGATCATCTTCTTGGCCGTTCTCTGGACCCACTCCAGTAGGTTCATGTCCTTCCTGTGTTGAGGGCTCCATAGCTGGACACAACACTCCAGGTGAGGTCTCTCCAGAGCAGAGTGGCAGAATCACCTCTCTCAATCTGCTGGCCATGTGTGGTAGTTTAAAACTAACCCTCTAGTCTAGTTCTAAATTATAAACATAGAAGTGGAAAAATACTATAAGGTAAATAAAATGGAGGAGGCCTCACCTCATGTACTGGCTTCAGTTTTGAGCCTCTCAGTACAAGGCCATTGAGGGGCTGGAGCATGTCCATAGGAGGGCAACAAAGCTGGTGAAGGGTATGTAGAACAAGGCCTGATGAGGAGCAGCTGAGGGAACTGGGGGTGTTTAGACTGGAGAAGAGCAGGCTGAGGGGAGACCTCATTGCTCTCTACAGCTCCCTGAAAGGAGGCTGGATTCAGGTGGGAGTTGGTCTCTTCTCTCTAGTATCAGATCATAGAATGAGAGGAAATGGCCTGAAATTGTGCCAGGAGAGGTTCAGGTTGGAGACTGGGAAAAATTTCTTTCCTGCCCAAGTGGTCAGGCATTGGAACAGGCTGCCCAGGGAGGTGATAGTCACCATCCCTGGAAGTGTTAAAAAAATACATGTGGACATGGCACTCTGGGACATGGTTTGATGGCCACAGTGGTGTCGGGTTGAGGGTTGGACTCATGATCTTGTAGGTCTTTTCTAAACAAAACAATTCTGTGTTCTCCCTGACAGAGAGCCCAATCTCAAGCCATAATCTGAAAGGGGTGGGGGAGTATTTTTTTCCTTTACTTTTATACATGGCATTAATGTTCAGTCTCTGCCATCATTAAGAAAATATATGCTCCATCACCTTGAAAGCTTGGCCAGCAAAAGCTGCCCATTTTCTTGGGGAAAGGCTACAAAGTCAGGGAGGTGTGATGAAGCTTGTCAGAGCAGCCAGCTGAAAGAAGGAGACGCATGGCTGCCACTGGAGGGGTCTATCACGCTGCTGCCTCAATTTTCAGGCACTAATCCAAGGGACAGTGGCTGCAGAAACGGTGACTACCATTCTTTTGGGGGCTATCAGGATTCAGAGTACACCCAGAAGGGCAGGAGGAGACAGCTTTAAAAGGCAGCTGCATGTGTCAGACACTCTGTGTGAGTCTATCTGTTTCTGTGGCAGAGTTTGCAGCACGCTGTGACCTCTCTGTCCCCCGAAGGTGGGTATGGTGGGGGCTGCTAAGGGCTGGCTACAGCAGGTTGAACAAACTGTGCCTCCCTGCAGCAATGCGAGGAAGCCTGGGGCACGGTGAAAGCACGTCCCCCACCCCTCTCCCTGAAGGGACAGAGTCCCTGTGTGTGGCACGGCTATTGTGCTCACAGATTTACCCCTCACAGAGCAAATAAAGCAAGCCTGTTGAAAAGGAGGATTTAGTGCGAAAGAAGGGAAAGTCCCCAGGAGCAAAGGCTGTGTAAGGAAGAGCCCGGCTCTGAAAAGGGCCAGAGAACTGGCTACAGCTCCAATGTCAGAACCTGCACACAAGTACAAGCTTCCCTGGGGATCAAATGCACTTGCATTAATTTACATGGATCTGAAGTAAAGGGTTTACTGTTATTATGGGAAACAAGTATTATGAATGTTAAAAAGAACCGAAGGACTCTCGTTGCATTTGAAATAAAACCTGCCCTGCAGAGAAAGAGATGCTTGACGTTTCCCTCAATGGAGACTTCATGTATTTAAATTGCTCAGGATACTTCTCTTTACCACATACAGCTGTACCTCCCATTATCCTTTCCTGCCTCCTGAGGAGCAGCTGAGGGAAACTGAGGTTGTTCAGCCTGGAGAAAAAGAGGCTGAGGGGAGACCTTCTGGCTCTCTACAACTCTTTGCATTCCATGTATAAAGGCTTCCTACTCAAGAACACATATGAATGCTGATGGATAATTAAGTAATTTAGGAGACAGACCATGTGTATGGGAAGCAGTTTTGGTATTTTATGAGCCCTTTCTCTGACCTCTGTAATTACTGTGCTGCTGGCTAACACAGCAACAGAAACCCTCTGTGAGTATCTCCATTACGAAGCCCATTTCCATTCTAAATGACCTTCCTTTTAATTTGTTACACTGGGATCAAAAAAATGGTTGTTGAATTAGGTGATTCCTTCCAATTATGTTAAAAAGAATCTGTAAATTTTATGAAGCATTCACTTTCTAAGCCACCTACAATGTACTATGGAGCAGCCAACTTATATTTGGCAAGAACAATGCACATCAAACCAACCTAAAGTCCTTTTCTGACAGGGAAAATGGCTGAATGGCTAAAAAGAAGCAGTAGATTGTTAGTGGAGTAGAATTATTGTATATGTAAATCACAGGACTGGTGAATAGGTTCTCCATGGGACAGCAATGTGCCCTTGTGGCCAAGAAGGCCAACGGCATCCTGGGGTGCATTAAGAAGAGTGTGTCCGGCAGATCCAGAGAGGTTCTCCTCCTGCTCTACTTCTGCCCTTGGGAAGCCCCACCTAGAATACTGCATCCAGTTCTGAGCTCCCCAGCTCAAGAGGGACAGGGATCTGCTGGAGAGAGTCCAATGGAGGGCTACAAGGATGCTGAAGGGACTGGAGCACTGCCTGAGGAGGAAAGGCTGAGAGCCCTGGGGCTGGTTAGGCTGGAGAGAAGGCTGAGAGGAGATCTAATCAATGTTCATCAATATCTGAGACCTAGGGATCAGGAAGGAAGGGACAGGGACAGGCTCTGCTTACTTTGTGCCCTGGGATAGGATAAGAGGCAGTGGATGTGAACTGCAGCACAGGAAGTTCCAACTCAACATGAGGAAGATCTTTACTGTAAGGGTCCCAGAACACTGAAATAGGCTCCCAGAGAGGTTGTGGAGTCTCCTTCTCTGGAGACTTTCAAGGCCCATCTGGATGTGTTCCTCTGTGACCTCAGACAGATTTTATGGTCCTGCTCTGGTAGGAGGGTTGGACTTGACAATCTCTAGAGTTCCCTTCCAACCCCTAACATCCTGTGACTGTATTAGAATACTTGGATGGTGTCACCTTGAGCTGGAGCAAAACCTACCAAAAAGGAAGGAGTTCAGGGAATATCTGTCTATGATTTGTGCTAGGATAGAGTGGAGGTCACCAGAATTTCCAGGGACCTGGCCACTGCATTCACCTAGGCTTCAGCTTTTAAAAGAGAAATTGCAAGCACACAGTTGCCATCAAGCTGGGAGGGAAGAACAGCACTTAGAGGTTAATCTCTAGCATATTAGGAAATGGGAAAATTAGTCCAAAATTGGAAAAGCATTTAATCCAAACTACACCCATAGGTTTTGGGTTTCTGTTCAAGAGGAGGAGGTGATTCTCTATAAGAAAGAGTTTCTGCTACCTGTAGCAGAAGTGTAAGCAAGTGAAGTGAGTGGGACAAGATTTGATGCCAGTGGTTCTGTGCTGGTTAACTTAGCCCTTTTGTAGATGATAGATTTGTTATGGTTGGAAAAGACCTTTAGGATCAAGTTCAACCATTCTCTAACTCTGCCAAGGCTGGGGTTAAACCATGGCCTTCAGCACCACATCTCTACATCTTTTAAACACTGCCAGGGATGAGGATTCAACCACCTCCTTGGGCAGCCTAGCCCAGGGTTTGAGAACCTTTTCTGGGAAGAAATTTTTTTCTAATATCAAACCTGGTGCAACTGGAGGCCACTTGCTCTTGTCCTGTAACTTCTTACCTGGAAGAAGAGACCAATAACCACCTCACTCCAACCTCCTTTCAGGGAGCTGTAGAATCTTTCCCCTCTGCCTCATTTTCTCCAGACTAAACACCCCTATCCCCTCAGCTGCTCCTCACCAGACCTTTTCTCCAGACCCTTCACCATTTCCTGCCAGTTGGGGCATGTCTGTGCCACACTGTGGAATATCTGGAATGATGGCATTCCAGGTAGTGCAGAGCTGTGGAATATGACCACAGGCATGCAAGTCACAATCACTTTTAAGGAGCTCTGCCCTTAAACTGTGTAAGCCTAGAGCTGTATGACAGGGGCAGGGAGACAGAACAGCTTTCTGGCTTCCATAAACTCAAGATCCATTAAAAGGTCTGACATGTGGAAGCTGGCCTGACTGTGTGCCAGGTGTGCCACAGGACTTAAAATGGGGTGTAGGTTCCAAATGGCCAGTCTAGCATCATTCCTGAGCTTTGCACTCACTTTAAAGGAGTATGCAATTGTAACTATTACAGATGAAGATTATCCAACAATGAACATTTCATTTACATCTTTAAACTCACATCATTTGTTTTGACGTAACCCATAAATGTTCCTGCTCTGCAAGGCCCTGCTGACACTTCTAATTGTCTTAAACTACTTCATCTCTGCCTGTTAAAAGGAGACTTTTTATCCTTCATCCTACTTTGGCAAAGCAGATCTGCAGAACAAGAATTCATCTTAAATCTTTGCTGCTAGTGCCAGGGAAAGCTTTATAGACTTGATCACACTTACAGTGTGATGTCTCTTAGCACCAAGAGTTGTATTCATCCAGACAGCCCTGTAAATGACAGCTATCTTGGACATTATGTGCCCTCACAGTGTTTACAACATCCTATAGGTGTTTCAATAAAGGCTTTTATCTTCTGCCACTACAGAGGAATGAACAGACACAATGCCTGCAGAAAGACACTGGAGAAAATGATTATTTTTAGTGTTTCCTCACTTCATGAGCAGTACAATAGTTACAATGCTACAAATAGCTCACTATGACTTCTCATAAGCAAACAGAGGAAGTATAGGTTTAGGAAGAGGCAAAGATCTCAGAATAGACAATGTATTCAAGTAGTGGATTTGGTAGGGTTAGGGAAAATATACAAATATTAGCTTTGATTCAGGGCAGTAAAAATATAAACAAGATTTTATTCCAGAAGTTGATTTGAAGCTTGGGCAGAAATGTTAGATGATGTAACTTTTCATTTGATACTCCCACTATATATTGGTTTTGTTTGGAAACTCCCACTCTATTATTGTGTGGCTTTAGGAAAGTGTTTTAAGTTTGCTCAGCTAAAGTATTACAGGTTCTGCCAGTAAGGAAGAAACAAAGCCACAGCAGAGTTTAAATGTGCTGACCACAAGCTGGCCTTCAATGGTTTTCTTATAGCAAGACCGCCAAGAGGATCCTGATTTGTATCAGCAATAGTGTGGCTATCAGGACTAGGGTAGTGGTTGTTCTTGTGCTTAACACTGGTGAGGCCACACCTGGAGTACTGGGTTCAGTTCTGGACACCTTAAACCCAAAAGGGACACTGAGGTCCTAAAACAGGTCCAGAGAAGAGCCAAATATCATGAAGAAGATAAACACTAGACAGGCAAATATCAGCCTGGATTGCAACCATTCTGCTAAACAGGCAGGTGAGATGCTGACAAAGTCGGGAAAAGAAGTGCTGGAGAATGAAGAGGACAGCACAGCAAACATGGTCAGGGACTCCACAAGAGCTCTGGCTGTGGTGAGAAGACAGGCAAACAGAACAACCTGCAGCAACTACTTACAGTGCTGCTAAAGAGCTGTCTCCTGTCACTGAAAACACAGAACTTAGCTGTGTTGTATGACTGAAGATGAGCCAGCAGTGTGCTCAGGTGGCCAAAGCCAACAGCATCCTGGTCTGGATTGGCAACAGTGGGCCAGGCAGGACTAGGACAGTGATCGAAGCCCTGTCCTGGGCACTGGCGAGGCCACACCTTGACCACTGGCTGCAGTTTTGGAGGTCTCACTCCAAGAAGGACATTGAGTTGCTGGAGCAGGTCCAGAGAAGGACAAGAAAGCTGGTGAAGGGTCTGGCGAGGAGCAGCTAAGGAACTTGGTGTTGCTTGGCCTAGAGAAGAGGTGGCTGAGGGGAAACCCCATGGCTCTCTACAGCTATCTGAAGGGAAGCTGGAGTGAGGTGGGGGTTGGTTTCTTCACCCAAGCAGTAAGTGATATAAGAGGAAATGGCCTCAAAATGTACCAGGGGAGGTTTATGTTGGACACGAGGAACATTTTCTTCCCCAAACAGGTTGTCAATCCACGGAATAGGCTAATCAGGACAGTGGTGAAGTCACCAACACTGGAGGGGTTTCAAAACCATGTATTTGCAGTGCTGAGACACATGGTTTAGTGATGACCTGGCAGTGCTAGGTTAATGGTTGGACTTGATGAAAGGTCTCTTCCAACCAAAACAATTCCATGATTCTGTGACTAGTTGAACTGCATTCACAAGAAATGGAGCCTCAGCCACATGACCAGAATTGGCTTTGCACATGTGACAGAACTAGCAGGAAATGCCTGAACTGATATCAGCTAGCTAAAGTGAAAAAATAAGTTTGCTGTCAATGGATTTTGAGAGACTGTCAGCAATTCCTCCTAAGGCTTTCTTGAAGCAGTACTACGTTGAATCCTGTTGCTCTGTGTCTGAGGAGTAATCTCAGCTCTCTGTAGATCAGCATCCTGATTTTGGCCTCCCTTCCACTGAAGGACCCAATTATGTTATGGATCCCTACCAAGCAAATCAATGAGCAGCTTCTAATTTCCCTCTGGCTGCAATGCAGATGTGTTTGGAGGTGTTTAATAAACCACAAGCAGGGACTTTTCAACTTGTGTTCCAACACTGTGATATTAGAGGCAGTTTTTGACAGGCTCAAACTTACCTGTAGTGCTGCAGTTCCGATTCCAGCTGTTGGATGTATATTTGCAGATGTGGCACCTCGTTGGCTTTCACTTCCAGCTCCTTCACTTTGCCAAGGCTGTTAAGGACAGCATGTCTTGCCTCTTCAACCTTCTTCCTCATCTCTGCTTGTTCCCTCTTCAGGTTACGGTTGCAGTCTTCCAGACTGACCAGAGCTTCCTGAGAGCTCTTCAGCTCTCTTTCCAGCTCTTGATTGAACCTAATTGCTTCTTCAATTTGCCCATCCCTGGAGCTCCGGATGAGTTCAACTTCCTTCAGGACACTCTGAAGGCACTTGGGCTGGGAATGGTTCTGGGTTAGCAGTTTCTTACTCCCTACAAAACAGGTCCCCTCTTCCTTATGGCTAGCATGGCTTTTCCGCAGTCCTACCTGCAGGAACAGGAAGAGAGGGCAGGGAGAAATCAACATGTTTTAATGCAGCTGGCATTTTAATCAAGACTGAAAATAGCTGGATTGAGGTTTCCTTGGTCTGGGTTTAATGACATATAGTTGATTAACAACTAATAGGGCCTGGATGAGGGGATAGAGTGCAACCTCAGCAAGTTCACTGATGATACCAAACTGGGAAGGGTGGCTGACACCCTGCCAGGCTGGGCTGCTATCCAGTGAGACCTGGGCAAAGGACAACCTCATGAAGTTCAGTAAAGACAACTGCAGAGTCCTGTATCTGGGGAGGAGCAATGCGAGGCACCAGTACAGACTAGCGATCATCCTACTGTAAAACAGCCCCAGGGAGAAAGACCTTGGTCCTAGTGGACAGCACGTTCTCCATGGGACAGCACTGTGCTCTTGTGGCCACCAGGGCCAATGGCATACTGAGGTCCATCAAGAAAAGCATGTCCAGCAGGTCTAGGGAGGTTCTCCTGCCCCTCTACTCTGCCCTGGTGAAACCACACCTGGAATACTGTGTCCAGGTCTGGGCTCTCCAATTCAAGATACCAATATCTGATGGGGAGAATCCAACAGAGAGTACAAGGGTGATGAAGGGACTTAAATATCTGCCCTCTGAAGAAAGACTGAGAGGGAATCATATTAATGTCAAACTATGAGAGTTGGGGCTCTGCAGCCTGGAGAAGAGAAGGCTTTGAGGAGACCTTGTAGTAGCCTTCCAGTATCTGAAGGAGGCCTACAGGAGGGCTGGGGAGGGACTATTTACAAGGTCTTGTACTGACAGGATGAGGAGTAATGGCAGAGTGGAGATTCAAACTAGATGTTAGGAAGAAGTTTTTTACATTGAGGGTGGTGAAACATGGGAACAGGTGTTCAAGGTTAGGCTGGATGAGGCCTTGAGTGACCTGTTCTAGTGGGAGGTGTCCCTGCCTATGGCAGGGGGTTGGAACTGGATGAGCTTTGAGGTCCCTTCCCACCTAAACCATTCTATGATTCTGTAAGCATCTGAGGGGTGGGTGTCAAAAACAAGGTGCCAGGTTCTTTTCAGTGGTGTCCTGTCATAGGACAAGGAGCAACAGGTACAAGCTGGGACACAGTAAGTTCCACCTCTTTCACTTTTCAAATGAAAATGGTCCAAGTGGTTTTCACCTGTCATGTCTGGACATTGCAAAGATGGACAGCAAGCTAATGCCAAATGGAAGTGTCATGTGTGGACTGAAGCTCTCTGTGTTACGTTAGTATTAAACCCAACCTGACCAGACCCACCAGATCAACTGGTGAACTCAGCCTGTCAGCACTTCACCTGTTTCATGCTATTTCATGCCACAGTAGTTTTAACTGCTGTTAGGTTAGCTTGCCCTTCACCTCAGCCAATGCAGCAGAACCAGAAACCAGACAGAAATCCAGCCCAGAATTAATGGGGCTCAATGGAGGAGTCAGAGATTATTCACCAGCCAGTCTGCAGAACTGGCTCCAGCTCTGAACTCTCATGCCCACACTCTGAAGAAAATACACCTCCAATGTTGCTGAGGCAAAGCCCTTGGGTCTTAATGAGTCATTGTATGTGCATGTGCAGGTGAGAACACAAAAGTTATTTTGGAAAAAATCCCACCAGGGTGTGGGCAGAGAGGCTGGAAAGCAGCTGGTGGAAAGGGATCTGGGGTCCTGGTGAACGGTTGACCAAACATGAGCCAGCCTGTGCCCAGGTGGCCAAGAACCCCAAAGGCATCCTGGCCTGAAGCAAATCCAGTGTGTTTAGCAGGATAGAGAAATGATGGTGCCCCTCTACTTGGCCCTGGTGAGGCCACAGCTTGAGTACTGTGTTCAGTTTTGGACACCACAGTATAGGAAAGACACTGATGTGCTGGATGGTGTCCAGAGAAGAGCAGTGAGGCCACTGAGGGGTTTGGAGTGTGTCATAGGAGGAGCGGCTGAGGGAGCTGGGGTTGTTTAGTCTGGAGGAGAGAAGGCTGAGGGGAAATCTTATTGCTCCCCACAACTGTGTGAAAGCAGGCTGAAGTAAGGACGGTGTTGGTTTCTTTTCCCAAGTAACTAATGACAGGAAGAGAGGAAATGGCCTGAAATTGTGCTGGAGAGGTTTAGGTTGGAGGTTAGGAAAAATTTCTCTCCTGCAAGAGTCACCAGGCATTGGAACAGGCTGCTCAGGGAGGTGCTGGAGTCACCAGAGGTGTTCAACAAGCATGTAGATGTGCGTCTTCAGGATATAGTTTAATGGTCACGGTAGTTGCATTATGGTTGGCCTTGATCTTGAAGATCATTTCCAACCTTAATGATTCTATGACAGACATTATACAGTGCATCACCGTGTACAGTATGTAGTATACAGATGTTATATAGTATGCAACTGCCTGCCTGCATGTGCAATAGAAAAAGCAGCATTACACACCTGAGTTTGTGAAACTGACCTCCCTCCAGATTGAGCAAGGTGGCTCAATCTGTAAATACATGTAACACCATACTGTTGAAAATACTTTTCTCCTTAGAAATGCTGTGTAACCAAACTTTGATAAAAACTTAATGCCAGAGGTGTCAAAGGAATGCAAGTTTATGCCATCCTGCCAAATAAATCGGTCTGGGGACAAGAGTTTGTTAATGATGGATGCTTCTGGAAGAGTAGCATCTGTCCCTACACAGCTTACAGAATAGTTCCAGTTGGAAAAGACTTTTCAGTTCATCAAGTCTAACCATCCTCTCTCTCTCTACTAAGGTTGGGGCTAAATCACGTCCCTCAGCACCACATCTCTGCTTCTTTTGAAACGCCTCCAGGGATGAGGATTCAGCCACGTCCCTGGGGAGCCTGTTCCAGTGTTTGAGAGCCCTTTCAGCAAAGTTCAGAATCATAGAATCACTGAACTGTTTTGATTGGGTAATACCTTTAAGGTCATTGAGTCCAACCATCAACCATGTCCCAAAGTGCCATGCCCACATCTTATCTGAACAACTCCAGGGACGGTGACTCCACCACTTCCCGGGGCAGCCTGTTCCTGGGCAGCCACTCTTTCAGTAAAGAAACTGCTCCTCAAATTCAACCTGACTCCCCTGGTCTGCAGCTGCGGGCAGCCGAGAGGAGGCTACGCGGTCCCGCTGCCGGAGCCGGGGCCCCGCACTCACCTGCAGGGCCAAGCAGCGGGCATCGCTGCTCTGCAGGGCAGCCCGCATGTCCTCCACCAGCTCCCGCAGGCTGCCGTTCTCCTCCTCCAGTTTGGCGATGAGGTCCTCGGCCTGCTCCAGCGCCACGATCTCCTCGTAGCACTCCCGCGAGCAGAGCCCCGCCGGAGGCCGTTCTGCCGCCGCCTGCCCCGAGGGTTTCCCGGGCGCGGCGGGCGCGGGCGGCTCGCGGCGGCGGCGGCGGGGGCTGCGCAGGCGGATCTGGGTCTCGATGTGCTCGCTCTCCCGGCCCAGCGGCAGCCGCGGCACGGCGCAGCGGGGGCCGCTGCCCGCCTTG
>VWZE01013815.1:270321-294940 GCA_013396675.1 Eubucco bourcierii | reverse complement strand
CGGCTGCGCCCCCGCCACGCCTCGCAGCCCGCCCCGCCCGGCCGCCGCGCCCGGGGCGGGACGGGGTCCGGGAGCTGCCACCGCCTCGCCGGGGGCTCCTGCGCCGCCGCCGGTGGGGTCAGAGTTTTATGTTCACCCCTCAGAGCGGGCAGGTGCCACTCCGCTCCGTCCGAATGTCGGGAACAAGGCGCCGGGCAAGTCCGAGCTGGAAGTTCGTTTCTGACTTCTGCGACGGTTCCTTTGTGGTGCTTTTTTAGCACGAAGGAACAGTGTCGCAGAATCCAGTTTGGCGAGTAACAGAAGCACAGAATCCCAGCGTGCTGGAGGTCGGAAGTGATCTCTGGAGATTGGACTAGATGACTTTTGGAGGTGCCTTCCAACCTAGACCATCCTATGATCATCTAGTCCAACCTCTCTGCTAAAGCAAGGCACCCACAGCAGCTTGCCCAGGATCACAATGTTCAGGTGGGTTTGGAATCTCACCAGAGGAGACTTCACAACCTCTCTGGGCAGCCTGCTTCAGGGCTCCAGGACCCTCATACCAAAGAAGTTTCTTCTTACAGTTAGAGGGAACCTCCTGGGTTCCAGTTTGTGTCCATTGCCCCTTCTCCTGTCACTGGGCACCACTAAAAAGAGCCTGGCCCCATCCTCTTGCTGCCCACCCTTTATCTCTTGCTGACCATTGATGAGTTCCCCTCTGGGACTGCTCTTCAGGCTCAACAACCCCAGGCCTCTCAGCCTTTCCTCCTCACAGAGATGTGCCAGGCTCTTCAGCATCTTTGTAACTTCTACTGGAGTCTCTCCAGTAGTTTTCTGTCTCTCTTGAGCTGAGAACCTTCCTGGTGTAACCTGCTGGTTACACTCTTCTTAATGCACCCTAGGAGACCATTGGCCCCCTTAGCCACAACGACAATGTTGCTGCCTCATGGTGAACTTGCCAATCAGCATTCTCAGGTCCTTCTCCACCGTGCTGCATTCCCTCACCTGTGCTGGTGCAAGGGGTTGTTCCTCCCCAGGTGCAGGACCCTAGGCTTGCCTTTATTGAACTTCAAAAGTTTCCCCTCCACTCAATTCTCCAGTCTGCCCAGGTCTTGCTGAATGGCAGCACAGCCTGACTGGGTGTCAGCCGCTCCTTCCATTTTGGTATCATCAGCAAACTGCCCTGTGATGAGTGAGTAGTGCAACAAATTTAATGAAACTAATGTAATCATCTTCCTGTTCACTCAGACTTTTTTCCTCTGCAGATGTGGTGTTTTCATGTATTTGTTTGTGGTTTTTTTTAAGTTGCTGTTTGTGAATATATGTTAAATTGGTTCAAATGACTGAGCTTTCCAAAACCATCAGCTTTGCCCATGGTCTGAATGGGGTGGTGATAACACACTCCATTAACAGCTCTGACAAGGCAAGGTGGGGAACCAGTGCTGGGATCCATCCAAGGAGTCCCATAAAGAACAGCTGCAGATAGGGCCAGAGGCAGGTCCGAAGTCCATCCTGTAGACTAGGCAAGGACTAGAGAGATATTATGCCCACAGCATCCCTCAAGAGAACAGGGGGCTCAGCCCTGGGTGCAAATAACAGAGAGAGTGTGGGTGGGTCCCACCTCCTGAGGCTGTCTGTGGGATGTGGTGTACTCAACTGACTTTTGTGTGCTGTGCATCATCAAGAAAAAGTGTCCCTGGGAAGGCTGTTGACCTCCCTTTTTACTAAAAATTAGATTGCTGGTTGTTTCTGTAGTAGGCTGACAACACACAAAAGGCTGACTGAGGAGTTACTACAGATGTGGACTGTCCCAGGGTTCTCAATGCTCCACAGCATTTTACCCACCAGTGATCTACAGCGTGTTGAGTACCCAAAATGATGGTGTGCTTTGTGAATGTACACTCATTAGGAGTTTCATGCCCAGCTCATGGATTTGCTTCAGGGATTTGGGAGTAAATTTTTTTTCATAGAATCACAGAATGATTTATGTTGGAAGGGACCTTAAAGATTATTTAGTTTCCCCCCACCTTGCCATGGTCAGGGATACCTTCTACTAGACCAGCTTTGTCAAGATGCCTTGGAACACTTCCAGACCTGGAGCTTCCACAGCTTCTCTGGGCAACCTCTTCCAGTGCCTTATCAACCTTATGGGAAAGAATTTCTTCCTCATACCTGATCTAAATCCAGTTTCTTCTAGTTTCAGTCCACTGCCCTCATCCTGTCCCTCTCCAGCTTTCCTGTAGCTCCCTGCAGGTACTGGAAAGCTGCTCTAAGGGGTCCCCAGAGCCATTTCTTCTCCAAGCTGAACAACTCCAGCCTCAGCCTGTCTCCATAGCAGGTCTGCTCCAGCCCTCTGGATCATCTTCCTGTCCCTTCCCTGGACCCACTCTTAACAGTTCCACATCTCATGTTTCTGTGATTCTTGTGTTGGAGGCTCCAGAGCTGGGCTCAGTAGTTCAGGTGGGGATGTATCTTTGCATTATTTATTAAAGAGCTTCTCCCATTTTCTTCTTGTTTGTAGTGATACATAACTCACAACTTAGGTTTTGGTTGTCTCAAGGAGTGACTGGGTGAACTGGGTGTGTTTATGTTCCTTATTCACTCTCATAGCCATGTATTACTATAAAATCTGAGCTGAGGCTTGACAGGGCTCTGGGTGACCTGATCTGGTTAACAATACTCCTGCTTGCTGCAGAGAGGGTTGGACTGGATGACCTTTGGAGGTCACTTCCAACCCAGACCATTCTGTGATTCTTTTCTTAGCCTGCTGATGTTATTAATGTAAGAAATTGACTTAGGGTCAATATGTGCCTCTAATGCATCACCAGGGAGAGAAAGCAAAAACAAGAACATAAAACTTGCATGTTCTTAGCAGATCCTATGTAAATCCACATCTGTTATCCATATACATCAAACCAACTGACCACCGACACCAACTAAAGCATCAAAGCCCTGGAGTTAGACAACAATCTAAACTTGTTTTGGTCTGCCTAGTTTCAGTTGTAAAAATATTTGTCAAGTGGAAGTAATTGATTTAACAGTTGACAGAGTCTTTGCCAGGCTATAAACCTGTCAGTGTAAATTGCAGCTATGGTTTCCAGTTGGTTTCTTGGTGGTATCTCTGTCCAGAAAGGAGGTATCATTAGTTGCACTGGGGAGTATTTGACCCTCTACTGAGTTCCTCATTGCCCATCTGCTGAGCTTCTTGTTATAAAGAGTGAAGGACACAATGTCTTGAGCTTAATTTAACTGCACTTACATTTGTTTCCTGGTTCATGTGTGTTGCATGATGGAAGATCAGCACAGGTTGCATTTATGTCTAACATTCCAGGCTGTCAGCAGTCTGGTCCCAGAGAGAAACAGACCCATAATGCTGTGGAAGATGCTCATCTGGCATCACTTCATTACAGCAGAAAAAACTCTTCCTTTCAGAGTCTCCACTAGGAAGCAGAAAAGTGAAAATGTAATGTTAAGAACCCAAAATCTGTTTTCCAAACTGTTTCCAGCAAAGCCGTGCTATGATGGTATTGATCTTTTGAAAATTGTTTCTGAAACAGTTCTTTCACAAGGAGATTCAAGGATGAGTTTAAACAATATTAGTGGTGCAGTGCTGTTATTGACATGTCCTTGAACCTATTCCAGTGTCTCATTACCCTCATCATAAAGAATTTCTTACTAATCTCCAGTCTAAATCTCCCCTCTCCCAGCTCAAAGCCATTGTCCCTCATCCCGTCACTCAATGACTTTCTATAAAGTCCCTCTCCAGCAATCCTGTAGCCCCTTCAGGCACTGTCAGGATTCTCTAAGGTCTCCCCAGAGCCTTCTCTTCTCCAGGCTGAACAGCCCCAACCCTCTCAGCCTGTCTCTGAAGAGGAAGTTCTCCAGCCCTCTGATCATCTTCATGGACTCCTCTGGACCCACTGCAACAATCTGGTGTCACTCTTGTGTTTGGGGCACCAGAACTGAATGCAGTGCTGCAGGTAGGTAGGTAGGGTCTCATGAGAGCAGAGTAGTTCTCATATAGTTCTCCATAGTTTTGCTTCTGCCTGCAGAACATTTTTATTTAATGCTTATAGAGACAGCAGTTCAATGTCCACATCCAGTGTGTAGGTGTGAGTGCGTAGCTGATCCTGCCAAACCTGCAAAAGATGTTCTGTATGTTGAGTGACCTCGAGACTGTATCGGGTGGGTACAGCAAAGAGCTTCAGTAGCTAATACAGGGAACCTTCTGAATATAAAGAAGATAACTGTGTTAAAACCCAACCAAAACTGGTGTCTGGAGCCTCTCTGGCTGTGGAGTTGATGGGAAACTGCTGGGGTTTTCGGGACCTTACCTAACTGCAATGTGGTTTGCATCCTGAGTGATTCTACTAATTAGATTGTGGTCTTTCTCTTGGTATAAAGTATTTTAAGGGAAGAAACAATGTGTTATGAAGTCTGCAGAGGAACCAGCTGCATGTCTCTAAGTAACCAGGTGTTGAATTTGACATTTCTCAGCTCTTCAGGCTCTGGAACAGCTTTAACGCCACTTTGCAGTAATTAGAAAAGAAGAATTTACAGCTTTCAGCTTTTACTTGGCAGTGCTCATGGGGTAAATGTTTCTTTTTTTATGGACAGATTTTAGAGCAAATGGAGAGGGAAAATTGGAAGTCCACCACAGGCTAAGTGAAGTTCACAGTAGGATAACTGAGGCCAGAATTTGGCTCGCAGTACTTCAGTTAATGTTACTCCTGCCAGCAGTTCCTGAGTGGGCTGTAGGGAGCAGATGTGAAATGAACCTTTGCTGCAAGGTTTTGTCTCCAGTTAAGAGTGTTGTATCTAAACTACTTCAGGAATGTATTTTCTTTCTGAAGCACTGATGGCCTCCTAATTTCTACTGTACATTAATCTGTACATATTCAGGATCACAGATGGTAGGGGCTGGAAGAGACCTCTGAAAATCGAGTCCATCCACCTGCCAAGGCAGCTTCACCTAGAGAAGGTCACACAGGAACATGTCCAGGAGAACTTTGAAAGTCTCCAGAGATGGAGGCTCCACCACCTGCCTGGGCAGCCTGCTCCAGTGTTCCACCACCCTTAAATTAAAGCAGTTCCTCCTGTTTAGATGGAACTTCTTATGGTTCTTTTGTATTTTGTGCCTATTCCACTTGTTCTGTTGCTGGACACCACAATAAACAATAAATATGTATTGTTTAGATTTAGGGTTTGTAGAGGACTAAATAGTGGAGATAACTAAGTCTGTGTGTATGGGTGAGGGACTGGAGGTATGGCAACTGTAAGGGGCAGATGCGAGGAGGGTGGTGGAAGCTGCAACCTTAGTGTTGAGACCCACTTTATGTTCATCTGACCTTTCCTATGTCATATAGAACCTGAATCCTTTCCCAGCTTCAGCAGGAAGAGCAAAAAATGTCCCTCCTTGTACTCTGCCTGAGATACAGCTGTGATGGTTAGATAAGTCTCATTCCTGGCATTCAGAAGATGTAGGTGTAGCAAGGTCTCAGGAAATGGAAAAAGTAGACATGAGTGTCCTGCCTGCTGGGTGAGTGTGTAGGCTGTGGAGCTGGTTGCCCTGAGGAAGGTACAACACACTGTCCACAGCCTTTTAGTTCTCCATCTTGGATGCAACCCAGCCTGGATGGTACCCAGCAGAGCACTTCTGATCTGAGTGCTGAAGTGGAAGATTGGCATCAAGGATTTGGGTCGTGATCTAGTGTAGGTGTGAAAAGAGGACCAAACAGTCATATCATTTTAAGATTTGAGTCCTTCTGGGCTTTCTTTTGCCCTTTCTCAATTTCATATGAAAAATTCAAGTGCTTTGACTGTGTTTGTCTGAAAGAGATTTCCCAAACCCCATGTGTGAAGGCCTTGGAAAACATGTGAACAGCACCCAGAAATTCTTCCATTCATAGGATACACTGAGAAATGCTGAAGCTTTCATCCACCAGCGAAGTGTTTCCTGACAATCATGCTCTATTCCACTGGCATTTTAATTTCCACTCAGCTGCTTTTTCACAGACAATTGAGATGTCAACCTGAGTTCCTAATGATGGGTTTTGAGACATACTCAAGTGGGAAAGCAAAGAACCTAAATCTGTGAAATTAATCTCCCCACCCTTTCCCACCCATCTTGTGTGAAATATTGTCAAACTGAATGGACTAAAATGGGCTTAAATACTGAGAAGACTAAAATAGGCCTAAATAGTGAGAGGACTAAAATGGGCTTAAATAGTGAGCTGCTCATACAAAAAATGGGATGTGTGCTATGTGCTGGAAGACAAAATATTTAATGATGATTTGGTGTATAATTATAGAAATAATCCTGTAATGGTCTTGCTGCTGTCTCACGAAGGGGAAGTTGTTGGGTAAGGTGTAGCTTTCTACAATGTTAGTTATAGTTTAGGCAATCTGAGCCTCTGAAAGGGGAGTGAGTGAGTAACTGATGTGCCTAGATTCACACCACAGGTCACTGCTTAGTGGTTCTGTGTGTAGGCAATCTCCTCTCTGAAAAAGCATACCTCTGTTTTCATCTGTTTAATTCTTATTTCTGCTGAGTCACTTGGATGTTTCCCTCCTTCAAAGTACACATGCTTAGGTATTTTCTTGATCTGTTACCTGCATGCATGCATAATTACATACTACTGATTGTAGACAGTCCTCTCATTCCCTTGCCCCCTCCACCATAAATATCATCTGTGTTCAAGGCACCAAAGACAAATTTACCAAGTGGAAAAGAGAGATTGCAGATGTTTGAAAGAGAATATGACTGCATTTGGGGGTATGTTTTAGTTTGAAAGTATGACTGCATTTGGGGGTACGTTTTAGTTTGAAAGAGAATATGACTGCATTTGGGGGTATGTTTTAGTTTGAAAGAGAATATGACTGCATTTGGGGGTATGTTTTAGTTTGAAAGAGAATATGACTGCATTTGGGGGTATGTTTTAGTTTGAAAGAGAATATGACTGCATTTGGGGGTATGTTTTAGCTCTAGGTTTACGTGGCACCACTTAGTGAATTTTCAAACGCTTCATAGAAGTACAAATGTACTTTTGTAAGAACCTTCTTGCAACTTTGTAGTACTTAAAGGGGCCAACAGCAACGCTGGGGACAGACTTTTTATCAGGACTTGTGAAAGGACAAGGGGTCATAGTTTTAAACTAAAAGAGAGAGATTAAATCTGGATGTGAGGAAGAAAGCTCTTATGCTGAGGGTGGTGATACAGCGACCCAGGTTGCCCAGGGAGATGGTAGATGCCCTGTCCCAGAAACCATTCCAGGTCAGTTTTTTTGGGGCTCTGACTGCTGGGGGATTGGACTAGGTGACCTTTAAAGGTCCCTTCCAACCCAAATCTTTCTATGGTTCTGTAATTTGGGCTGCAAACAGACTGTCACACAACTTTTAGTGCTGGCACAGAGGTGGCCATCCCATCTGCTCAGTGATGAAGCTGGTGGTGTGGGACAGCTCCTGTTGCCTGTTGTGGATGGTGGAGCAGCTGTGTGCCCTGCTCCTGGCTGCTTCAGGCGTGGGTGGCACAGAGCTGGGCAATGCGTGCGTAGGTTTATTTAGTTCAAATGTGTGACTGCCTCTACTCATTATGATATGAGTGCATTCAGAAATTATAGGAATGGAGAAAACCACTTAAAAATGAAAGCAGGTTTTAAGTACGTTGGCAGAGAAACCTACATGGTCCAAAGATGTGAGCAGTCAGTGCTGGGAGGTACAGATACTCTGGTGTGTGGTTTTATCTTCTGAACTGAAGTGAAGCTTGCAAGCCATTGAGGGGCTGCAGCAGGTCCAGATATGGGCAAGAAAGCTGGTGAAGGGCTTGGAGAACAGGGATGGTGAGGAGTGGCTGAGGGAACTGGAGTTGTTTAGCCTGGGGAAAAGGAGGCTGCAGGTAGACCTCACTGCTCTCTACAGCTCACTGAAAGGAGGCTGGAGACTGGTGGGGGTTGATCTCTTCTTCCACATGGTAAGCAACAGGACAAGAGGAAACTGCCTCAAGCTGCACCAGGGGAGGTTTAGGTTGGACCCTGGAACAGGTTGCCCAGGGAAGTGGTGGAGTTGCCCTTCCTGGAGGAGTTTCAAAGCCATGTAGATGCAGTGCTGAGGGTTAATGGTGGGACTCAAGATCATCAGATCTTTTAAGGTCTCTTCCCACCCAGACGTGAGGCCACTGTAAGAGCTCTGAGCGGGGCTGCTCAGTAAGCGGGTGTGGGTAAGCCTGCGGAGTGACGTGTGACCTTTGCCGGTCTCTGTTAGTGTAGGCAGCCAAACCTGGCCCAGGCTGCGGGGCTGCTGCGGGCCCCCGGCAGCGCCCACGCCCCGGTTCAGGCCGTGGTGGCCGTTGCGCCCTCTGGCGGGGCCCGCAGCACCTGCCAGAGCTGTGGCTGAGCTTACCCTCGTCCGCCTCTCCAAGGTAAATTCCTTCCAACTGCATCTTTCCTCTGCAGTTTGGACCTCCTCATGCTTTGCTCCTGCTTTGGTTCCAGTAAGGGCTTTTCTTTCAGCCCCTCTGGCAGGGGGGTTGGACTGGATGAGCTTTCGAAGTCCCTTCCGGCCCTTACATTTTGTGACTGCTCTTAGTTGGGCCGCTGTCCTGCCTGGGCAAAACAAGCCCAGACATATTTCACCACGAAACCGCTTCCCCCGCCGCCCCGGCTCTGTCCTCCAGAGTCCGGAGGAGAGTGGGAAGACAGACAAAGGGTCTGGCGACAAAGTTACACACCTAGCCTGGCCCAGGCTTGTCTGCCAAGCTGTTTCGATTGGCTGGGCTTCGGATTTCTCTCCTGCCAGTGGTGTGACTGAATGGGTCTGCTCAGGGAGGGCTCCGCTTCACTCGCGCCGGGGCTCTGCCTCTGTGCCTGCAGGCTGGTTCTGTGTCGCCAACCACCTGCCCAAGGACACGTAGCTCCCTCCTTTTACCTTGGGTTTTGGCAGCGTTCTCGGCTCCTGCTACCCTCTCTGCATTGTGGTTGCACTAAGAACACAATCTGGAATGTTCATTTCTTCGATTATTATCTCAACACAGCGTCTCGGACTGATCAGACACTGCTTGGTGAGTAAATTTGGCTGTTAATGTTTTGCAGCCTCTGGTTTTCCCACCACTAGCCCTGCTCAAGGGCAAGGGGCATCCAGCTTGTGGCTGGCAGCAGCAATTGCCGCTCCTCACAATTTGAATCGTGGGTAGGATATATAGAGATATTTGCCTTTCTTTCTCCCTTCCCTGAATTGCTTGTGGAAAATCCCTGTTGTACATTTTGTGTAGATAATTCCTGACTGGGTATTCAAACCTTTAATAAGCCACAAAATGATTAAGGAAGTTGAACATCTTCCTTATGAGGAGAGCCTGAGGGAGCTGGGGCTGTGCTGCTTGGAGAGGAGGAGACTGAGGGGTGACCTCATTCATGTTTATAAGTATGTGAGGCCTGAGTGCCAGGAGGATGAAGCCACCCTCTGCTTGGTGATGCCCAGTGACAGGACAAGGAGCAATGGGTGGAAGTTGAGGCATAGGAGGTTCCATGTGAACCTGAGGAAGAATTTTTTCACTGTGAGGGTGACAGAGCACTGGAACAGGCTTCCCAGGGAGGTTGTGGAGTGTTCCTCTCTGGAGATATTCAAGAACTGTCTGGCTTCATTCCAGTGTGATCTGCTCTAGGTGATCCTACTCTGGCAGTGGAGGCTGTACCAGATGATCTTTTGAGGACCCTTCCAGGCCCTTACACTGTATGATTCTGTAAGTTGTAAATAGTTTATTGTTCTGGTTTTTGGTTTTTTGTTTGTTTGGCATGAAAATTTGTGTTAATCACGTTGGCTGTTTTCCTGTTTCTGCATGTGAAATGTATTTGTAACAGCTGGTTGTGAAGCTATTTACACACTCTTAATTCCAAGGTTAAAGATACAATAAAAAAAAAATTAACCCAAAATGTCATATGAATAAGATGGGAGAGTGCTTTAGGACACAAAGTAATGTAGCTGCATATCATTTTAACAGCTTCTTACACCTTATCTGCTTGCACAGATGTAGAGCAAGTATCAAGGATAGAACTTTACTCTGCTAGTCCAGACCAGCAGCAACTTCTTGTCTTTGTAGGAAGAGGCTGATAGATTTCAGAGTTATTTTATTTTCCTCTAGATTATCACTTTCCCTGGGATTATAGCTTTTATCTTCCCAGTATCACATTAATCATATAATAATTTGAAGGCAGTGTTGTGGTTTAACCTCAGTTGACACTTGAGTGCTACACAGCTACTTGCTCTCTCCCCACCCAGAAAATCACATGAAAACCCAGTGTGGTGGGAGTTGGAAGGGACCCCTGGGATCATCCAGTCCTCCTGCTTATTTGACATTCATGTTGTTCCCACTAAAATAATTCCTACTTGTTGCTGTTTGAATGGCTGCTTGAGTCGGTTTCTGAAGCTTTGGGTAGCAAGAAAATATAATCATGCCTATAATCTGAACCTTGGAAAGCTAGCAAGTTATCTGAGGCTGCTGGGTAATAATCACACACAGAACTATTGAGGCTGGAATAGATCTCTGAGGTCATCAAGTCCAACCTATGCCCTAATACCACCACACTGGCCAGACCATGGCACTCAGTGTCACATCCAGTCTTTCCTTAAACACATCCAGGGATGGCAACTTCACTGCCTCCCTGGGCAGTCCATTCCACTGTGCAATTAACCTTTGCATGAGGAAGTGCTTCCTAACATCCAACCTAAACCTCCCATAGCACAGCTTCAGGCCATACCTTTTGGTCTTGGCATAAGATGCCTGGGAGAAGAGCCTGACCCCCACCTTACTACAACTTCAGGTAGTTGTAGAGTGTGATAAGGTCCCTCCTGAGTCATCTCCTCTCCAGGCTAAACACCCCCAGCTCCCTCAGCCTCTCCTCATCAGACTTTCCCCTTCCCTTCTAAACCTTTTTCTTTTTTTCCCTGGTAGATGAAGTAGGACATGCAGTGCTGTTACAAAGTAAACTATTTGAAGAAACCCAACCACGACCCAACTGTACAGAAATCAAAGCATCAAAAGAATCCAAGACACAGGAGAAGTCTTCAGCCCTTCTTGTTGAAGGTACAACAGTGTGGAAACTGGAACTGGCTTATGGGTGAAGAATTCCTGGGGAGGAATAACAAAACTGCACCAGTATAGGTTGGGAGGTGATCTGCTGGGGAGCAGCCCTGTGGAGACGGACCTGGGAATGCTGGTGGATAACATCCATGGGACAGCAATGTGCCCTTGTGGCCAAGAAGACCAGTGGGATCCTGGGATGTGTTAAGAAGAGTGCATCCAGCAGATCAAGGTAGGTTCTCCTCCCCCTCTACTCTGCCCTGGTGAGACCTCATCTTGAATACCGTGTTCAGTTTTGGGCTCCTCAGTCCAAGAGAGATGGGGATCTGCTGGAGAGGGCTACAGGGATGATAGGGGACTGGAACACTGCCTGGTGAGGAGAGGCTGAGGGACCTGGGGCTTTTTAGTCTGGAGAAGACTGAGAGGGGCTTTAATCAATGTTTATAGATATCTGAGGGCTGGGGGTCAGGAGTGGGGACAGGCTCTGCTCACTCACTCCCTGTGGTAGCAATGGATGTAAGTTGCAGCACAGGAGGTTCAACCTCAATACAAGGGGGAACTTCCTTACTGTAAGAGTCACAGAACACTGGAACAGGCTCCTCAGAGAGGTTGTGGAGTCTTCTCTGGAGGCTTTCAAGGCCTGTCTGGATGCATTCCTCTGTGATCTGCACTAGACTGCATGGTACTGCTCTGGCAGGGGGGTTGGACTCAATGATCTCTTTGGGTCCCTTCTAACCCCTGACATCCTGTGGAAAGGGAGGGGGAGTGCAGTGGCATCTGGAATGATGGGCGAGCTGAAACAGGACTGAAGAAGCTACTGAGGGAGCAAGGTGTTGAAGGAAAACTGAGAAGATGGTAGATAGAACAGGTTTTTAACAGCTTTGAAGTAGGATTGGGATAGAAAAGAGATTTAGCTGGCTGGTGGGGATGATGCAAGAAAAGCATTGAGGTTTTCTGCTGTTTGTGACTGCCTTAACATCTAAACCCATGAGTAGAACATATAAATGCCTCCTGTCCTTTGGATTGCTAGTTCATGGAGAAGCAGGGAACTTTATTCATGACCCCTGTGTGCAGCTCTGTAATTTGGCCTTGCCTTGTCCTGGCTGAGAACCTGATGCCATACTGCCACAAAACCCAACAAAGCTTGGCCTTGTGTCCTGGTCTCCATCTAATGGCCCATCTTCTGAAACCCTGCTGCTAGCTCTCTTTGTCCTTTCTGGGGCCCTGTGCAAGCCTGCTGACCTGGAAGCTGGGGTTTCTGGGTATCTGGGCACTGCCTGGCTGAATGGAATGCTCTGCTGAAGGCACTTAGCAGATCACAGTGCCTGACCAGAGATCATGGGGGTTAAGAACTCCCAACACCAGCTGCAGTCAGGAGCAAATGAATGGAAATGTAAGTACTGAAGACAAAAATAAATAAATAGTGCTCAGAATTCTGAACAAATTGTCTTTAGCTTTCCAGCTGGACTACCAAAGTTACCTTTCTTTCACACTTCAGTTTTCAGTTTCCACAGTGGAGAGGATATTTGACATATGTGACATAGAACCACAGGAACACTTTGTTTGGAAAAAGCTTTTAAGATCATTGAGTCCAACCATTCTCTAACTCTACCAAGGCCAGTGCTAAACCATGTCCCTCAGCACCACATCTCTCTCTCTGAAACCTCCAGGGATGGGGATTTAACCACCTCCTTGGACAGCCTGTTCCAGTGTTTGTGAACCCTTTCAGGGAAGAATTTTCTTCTAATGTGCCACCTAAACCTCCACTGGTGTAACTCGAGGCCATTTCCCATTGTCCAACCTCCTTTCATGGAGGTGCAGAGAGCAATGAGGTCTTCCCTCAGCCACCTCTTCTCCTGACTAAACAACCCCAGTTCCCTAAGCTGCTCCTCACCAACTCTGTTCTCCAACCCTTCACAGCATTCTTGCCCTTCTCTGGACCCACTCCAGGATCTCAATGTCCTTCTTGGAATGGGGGCATGAAAACTGAACCCAGTATTTGAGTTTTGGCCTCACCACTGCTGAGTACAGGGGGGACACTCAGTGCCCTGGTCCTGCTGATAGAGCCCAGGATTCTGGTGGCCTTCTTGGCCACCTGGGCACATGCTGGCTCACCTTCAGCTGGCTGTTGATAAGCAACCCCAGGGCTTTCTCTACTGGGCAGCTTTCCAGCAAGTGTTAGAATTGAGAAAGCAAAAGAATACTTTAGCTATGAATGTTACAGACCTCTCTTGGAGGAACTTCAATAACTCTTTTGCCACGCCAGGACTGCTGCTTGGATACTTTGTCAGAAATGACACCAAGACCTGCATTGTGCAGTAGGAACAAAAGCTAACTTTTGAAATGCTCTTTCATTGAGCAGCACAAAGGACACAGTATGTTGCTTGGGGCAGAGGAGCATGGCAAAACATGTTTCATCATCAGCTGAGGTCTCAAATACATCTATGTACCAAAGGGCTGAATTGAAGCAGCACAAACCTTTTAGTTGGAAAATTCCTGGGTTTAGCCTCCTGAGATTTAAAAGTTGTATTCATAAAATGTTTCTGTGAATATGAAGTGTGCTAATGGAAAAAGATTTTAATGAAACTCTCTATTTTGACTTCAGTACTGTTATGAAAATGCAAACAAAACGTTTGCTTGTTTGTTTCTGTTTCTTTGTTTTTGCCTGACTTTTAGTTTCACACAGAATTACAGAATTGTCAGGGTTGGAAGGAGCCTCAAGGGTCATCCAGTTCCCTGTCTGCATCATGGCTGGAGACCTTTCCCACTAGATCAGGTTGCCCAGGGCCACATCCAGCCTGGCCTTAAAATAATCCTGGGATGGGGCTGCCACCACCTCTCTGAGCAACCTGTTCCAGTGTCTCACCACCCTTATGGTGAAGAACTTCTTCCTAACATCTAATCTAAATCTCCCCTCCTCTAGCTTGGATCCATTCCCCCCAGCCCTATCATTACCTGACACCCTAAAACATCCCTCAGCAGCTTTCTTGAAATCCCCTTCAGACACTGGAAGGCCACAATAAGGTCTCCTCAGAGCCTTCTCCAAACTGGACAGCCCCAGCTTTTTAAGGTGAAAACAANTAGAGAGCACTACACCGAGGACTGGAGGGGATCACTGCATTAGAGGACTCAGAAGAGGGGAGACCTCGAAGACTTCACCAGAGCCACCTCACAGAGACCCGAAGGGAGCACTTCGCCGGAGACTGCTACGTCGGCCTAAAGAGGAGCTGCCAGCCACGGACTGCCAGCCACGGACCCTGCCTCTCGTTGAAAGGGACCTGCCTTTACCGACAAAGTTCCCGCGATCTACAACTTCAAGGCACTGCAGCGGATTCTGGCCGTGAGTAGCCTTTCGCTCCCAGGGGCTCCAGGCTGCCTTTGTTCTTAAGCGCAGCAAAGCTATATTTTCATAGCAAACCCTTTCCAAGTGTTCTGACTTCTCTGAATTACTAAACTCCTTGTACTATCATCCGTGTGAAAGACTTCCCGACAGAATTTTCCGAACTCAATCTTATTAATATTGTATAACGTTGTGGGCGGGGCTTGCTGGAAATAAAAATAACTGCATATTTTATAATTCCTGCCTCCTGAAATCCCACAATCCTTACGATAACAGAGGTGTCCCCGCCTATTGGCAGGGATATTGGCAAGTGACTTGGGTGTGCAAATGAGACTGTGACATGATCAAGCCAATTTTTTATACCACCTTTATTGCTTTCTCCACTAGAGGCCAGGTTTGGGTTTGTAGTTTACAGCCTATTTCTATTTCCACTGCTAGTTCGTTATGCTAAAGCATATATAACACAAGGTATGTAAGGATGGGGCTGAATTATGCCACCTACTGCACTAAGTTTTATTTCCTTGATTATTTGCAATGAAAAGCTTCCTCCTTCCTACTCAGGGAGGTGATGGAGTCACCATCCCTGAAGGTGTTCAAGTGCATGTGGCACTGTATGCCATGGTCTGGTTGATGTGGTGATGGTAGGTCATAGGCTGGACTTGATGATCTCAGAGGTCTATTCCAGCCTCAGTAATTCTGCATCTACTAGAAAACATGATTGTTCTGTGAGGTCAGAATTCAAAAGGGGGGGGATGGAGGGAGAAGTGCATGCTGCAGATGTCTGTTTCTCATCCTTTTTTTTCTTTAGAGAGGCTGTGTTCCCATCTACTGCAAATACAGAGTTCACAACTTCCCACTTCACTCAACTCAGGGACAAGCCCATGGAACTCATGTCTACTTTAAGGATGTTAATTGCTTCTGACAGGCACCGTGAAGCCTGCGGAATTACAGAGGTACCTTACAGGTCTGCCTTTGGAGATTGAAGATCATGACTGGGACAGAAAGATGGAGCACGACACAAAAAAGCCCTGCCTGGGAAGGATAAAGCTGCTGAAAATGTGGGTGAGGTGAGCTCCTTTGTCTGCAAATCCACAATCTGTAATTCTCCTAGGAAGAAGGAAGTGTGGCATCCACAGGGGGTAGCTAAAAATCAGTCTAACTGATTTATTGTTGGGTCAAAAGTGCTTGAATATCAGGGCTCCCATCCTTAACTGTTCACCTCCAAATACAGCTGCTCTCAGTAAGGACAAAAACCAGAAGAGAAGAGGATCAGTGGGTGATTGTCCCTCACTTCTGATGGCACGTTATCTGGAGTCAGGCTCACTTCTGAAAGTAAGAGTGCAAACAGCTGTGCAGCTGAGGATGTGTGCTGAGATGGCTGATGCTCCCTATGCTTCTATCATCTACACTTGGGGCTACAATAAATCATCTTTAGCACATGATTTGCTGGAAGAGATTTCAGCAATCAATGCTGAAGCCCTCCAGCTGCACTGCTCTCTTCTGCACTTGGTAACAACTGATTCTGCTGCTTTAAGACTGAAAGGCACACCTGAGAAGGGCTGCTCTCAGGCATCTTAGGATGTAGGACCTTGGCCATACTCCAGTTTCACCCCTCCATTTACCCAGCTTCTTAACCTTAGTTTCTTTTGTGGTAAAACTAAGACAGGGAGGTACAGAGGCTTCTTGGCTTATCCTTCTGTAAAGCTGCCTGATCTTCCTTCACACAGACCAACCACAACCAGCTTTGGTTAGCATGCTCAGGTAGGCTGTGAGCACCACCAGATCCAGAGGTGGCCTGAGATGAGGCAGCTCCATCTGCTCACTGCCACAGCAGTGTGCCTCGGTGAGGTGGGCACCTCATGGTCTCCCACAAGCAGTTGTTTCACACAACAAAGTTGTGTTTCATTATGAAACACTATTTTGAAGCTTGCCAGGTGTTTCTGTTGTTGGTTGTTTTTGTTGCCCAGAGCCAGCTGAGGGTCGCTGCAATATTTACAAGCAGAAAAGCATGGATTTATGGTGGTTGATAGAACCTTTCATCCTATGCAGCTTTTCTGCTTCCGGTTCTCCTGTAACTGGCAAGACACTTGCTTACCATGGTTCTCCTTAGGCAAATGGTTTTGGAAGCAGCCAGGATGAATTCCATCTTCATGTGTGGTTTGTGGAGCCTGCAGGACAGTGAATTGTCTCTGCTGTGGGCATTATTCTACCACCTGTATCCTTTCTTCTAGTAGAAGCCTTGTGAGAAAGGTTGTCTCTGCAATAGAGGCTTTTAGCCTATTTTTTGTAGTTCAAACCACCAGAGCTCTTTTATTTTTTTCCATGTAGCTGGTTTGTGTTGCCTGGAGTTTCTTTTACCCTCTGTTGTTTGCCTTGTGAAGGTGTTGCTCTGATCCTCTGCCATCCTGATACCCAACTGACAGTTCACCAACACTTCAAAGCACCTGAGCTACCTGTGGTTGGGCCAAGAGCCAGCTTGGAACCCCAGGAGCTCCAAGGACCTCTGAAGGATGAGCCTCTGACATGCTCCCTTAGGAGGGCAGGACCAATTCTGAAGGTAAAGGGTAAAAGGTCTTTTGAGAGCTGACCTTTGTGCAGCAACAGCCCTCCTGTGCTTTATGGAAGGCAGATAATGTGTGACACTCCTCATTTACCTTGAAGTAAAAATCTGTACTAAAAAAGAACCCAAAACCCAGGTTGACTCCATCTTACAAAACCTCTTAGAGAAGCAAATCAGCCCAGGCATAAAACGTTTGGGTTTTTAAATTTGTTTCAGTTCTTTGCTTTGCTACTGAGCAGTAGTGGAGGAAGGGAGGGGCTATCTGTTCAATTAACTGACTTGCCTGTCAGGCTGCAGTGGGGGAGGGGAAAAAAAAGGAGAATTTTTTGCCCAGCTGGCTTAGAGCACTAAAAGACATTGTAATGTCCCCTAATGAAGTGTAGAGGTGGAGGCCTTTCTATAGCCTGGATACCAAATGTCTCCCCATGTGTTCTCTCGATTGCCATGGTGCTGTATAGACTCCTGAGCTCGGCCTTGCAGCCCCCCCGGTGCAAAAATCCACTCCTCCCAGACACCCCAGTGGGCAGGACTAAAGGATTTGTGCTCATGAATATGAAAAGCTGGATGGGTGGCCTGCACCTGACTGTTCTTTTGTTGGCTGAATCATTGCCAGTGCCTGCATCTAAAGGAGTGACCCACAGCCTGAGCCTGCTTTGAAAGCCGAGTGTGATCAAAGGGGCTGAAGCTGCTGCTGCTGCTTACAAATGCTCCGGAAAAACAAACACAGGAACTAGGAGAATGCTGGTAACAAAAGCAGAATTAAACCTTGGAGGATAACTCGGTGCCACCCCCCCACCCCTTTTCTGTTTGCTTTGAATATTCTGAGTGCCAGGCCTCCTATTAAAAGGAACACTCAGCAACGAGCTGCCTGCCCTCCTTGGTTACTGTCAGGCTCTGAGGTGTGCATCCTTTGGCCTTCTGCTTGGATTTGGCTGTTCTGAGTATGAAGCTCATAGAATTACAGAATCATAGAATGGGTTCATCTGGAAAAGCTCTCTTAAGATCACCAAGCCCAACCATCAACCCAACAGCACCATGGCCATTACACCACATCCCCAAGTGCCATGGCCACACCCTTCCCTCCTCAGCTGGGTTTTCTGGATGTGTGTAGTGGGAGACAGCTTAGTGCTAGGCACAGGCTTGGTATCTCTAACAGGATTTACAGCAAATAATGGACTTCTGTTTTCAAATGCTAATTGTGCAGCTCTGCTGTTCTGCTTCCAATGAACCATAACCTCACACACTGGTTTGTGTTGGAAGGGACTCTATAAGGCCACCCAGTCCAACCCCCCTGCAGTCTGCAGGGACATCTGCAACTACAGCAGGTTGGTTGGAGCCCCAAACAACCTGATTTGAATGGTTCCAAGGGATGGGGCTTCTACCACCTCTCTGGGCAGCCTGGGCTAGGATCTCTCCATCCTCAGTGTAAAAAAAAAAATCTCCTTTTATCTGCTTTTTCAGTGTATTAGTTTAAAGCATTACTCCTTGTCCTGTCACAGCAGGCCCTTCTAAAACATGTCTCCAGCTCTCCAATCAGCCCCTTTAAGCTTAACATCTCCCTGTACACAACTGTTAGACCATGTCCCTAAGCTCCTCATCCAAATATCTTTGGTACAATTCCAGAGGTGAGGAGTCAACCACCTCTTTGGGCAGCTTGCTCCAGTCTTTGAGAACTCCTTCAGGGAAGGAGTTCCTTCTAATCTTCAACCTAAACCTCTCCTGGTGCAACTTGAAGCTATTTCTTCTCATCACTTGTTACTGGGGAGAAGCTCCAGCCTCCTTTCAGGGGGCTGGACAGCATGAACCCCAGTTCTTTCAGCTGCTCCTCACAGGATACCAGCATCATTGCCTTAGTTGTTGGCTTTAAGAAACAACTCACCACTCTTCAGCTCTTGCTGAGCACTAAGATCCCCTCTCTCAGGCTGCTCTTCTCCCAGACTAATCTGTCTTCTTAGTGCTTCTCTGCAGGTGAGTGGCTGATTTAAGCTTCCCGGGGAGCACACATCTCACTCCCTTGCCCTCATGTGGATTTAGCTCCAAGGGGAGCAGGCATCTGCACATCCAGTCAGACTAAGGTGAGGCTATTAAATAAACTGTCTTTATTTGTTTGTCCTCTATGAAGCTGTGTTGACAATTCACTTTACAGAGTTAGGGCTGACATTCAGTAACCTGCTGCTGCAGCAGTTTGTAAAGTGCAAGGAGCTGAGCTGCAGGCAGTCAGTGGCTGTTAGATATTCCTCAGGAGGTGCTGGCAGGGAAGGGATCAGAAGGTCCTGTCCAGAGGATGAGAACAGATGTAGGCTCTCTTCTCCAGCACCTGCTTTGCAGCTTTTTTGATACTGTCATCCAAGTTTTCATCTGCATCTGTGGAGAGGCAGGGGCAGAGCTCACTGAACTGCTGAGGAGTTTCTTTCACACAGGATTTTGGAATCAAGACCCAAGTCTCTACACAAGTAATGGAACCTTATCTGCAGGACAAGACTGATCAGTGCAGGCTGTTTCAGACACCTAGCAGTTAAGTCTTGTGCAGAAAGCAGTAGATACCCAAGTAAGGTCAAACACCTCTTTCCTACTAACAGATAGGGTTAAAAATCCACAGCTTTTGTGGCTTTTGTTCATTAAATTAAGAGACTATATCTGACTGGTACCAGTTCTGCTCCTCACCTGATTAAAGTCACATTTTGGTCACATCAAACCCACCTAACCTTTGTTGGGAGTATAAAAATTGTTCTTTTTTATAGAACTTACATTTTTGTAGCTGAGCCATGGCATAATTATTCTTGAAATAGGCTTCTGTGCAGAAAATGTTTGTGAGGAGCACCTGAGGAAACAGGAAAGCTCAGTTAAAAACCAGCAACCGAATTTCAGAATGAGAACAAGGCAGTAAAAAAGAGTTCCACTTCTGACAGTCTGGGGTTGACTCCTGATAAAGGAGCCTGGGCAAGACAGCACTTGTGTCTCTGCCTTATGAGGCCCTATCTGGAGTACTAGGGCCAGTTCTGGGCTCCCCAGTTCAAGAAGGACAGGGACTTGCTGGAGAGGGCACAGCAAAGGGCTACAAAGATGCAGAGGGCCCTGGAACATCTCTGTGAGGAGGAAAGGCTGAGAGAGTTGGGGCTGTTTTTAGTCTGGAGAAGAGCAGCCTGAGCAGGGGGTCTGATCAATGCTGATCAGTACTTCAAGGGACGGGGACGGATTCTTCTTCGTGGTGCCCACTGACAGGACAAGAGGTAATGGGCACAAACCTGAACATAAGGAGAGACTTCTTTAATTTAAGGCTGCTGGACCCATGGAGGAGGCTGCCCAGAGAGGTTGTTGAGTTTCTATCTCTGGAGACTTTGAAGGCCTACCTGGATGTGTTCCTGTGTGACCTTCCCCAGGTGAATCTGTGCCTTGGCAGGGCATGGGATTGGACTGGATGATCTCTGGAGGTGCCTTTCGACCCCCATCACTAAGAGATTCTGTGAAATGTAGCTGTTTTCTCCCCACAGCTACCCAGTGCCAGAGCTGGGAAGCCCTTTCACTCCAAACTGACCAGAAGGTTAGACACAGAATATGAAGACAAAGGTTAACCACTGTAACACTTCATTTTCTCCATGGCCTGTCAATGAATCAGTAAATTCACTGACAAAATGTTGCTATCTTCTGTTATTTACTGATTAGTCTATGAAAGAGCTTGGGAAGTCCCAGAGAGTATCAGCAGCTTTCTGAGACCCTGCACATCTGCAGCTCTTCCAAAAGCACTTCATGGTTGGAATTGATGATCTTAGAGGTCTTTTCCAACCAAAATGGCTCTGTGATTCTCTAATTGTCTGTCTCTGTGTGAAGCTGCATTAAACAGCTGCATAATGTCTACTGAGAGCACCTGTGAGGGAACTGATGTGGTGACTGCACTCCGGAGCACTGCTGGTTTGACAGCAGCTTGCTCTGCTAAGGTGTAAATTCCTAACAGCTGTGGAGTGTACTTAAAGTGCAATGAAAGCTTTGTCCTTGGAGTTTGTGATCCCTGAGACATCAGCACGCAAGTCCTGCTGGTGGAGAGCTCTCTCTTAGGCCAGCACCACAGAATCTAAGAATGGTTTGGGTTGGAGGGGATCTTAAAGCTCATATAACCCAACCCCCCCTGCCAAGGACAGGGACACCTTCACTGGAGCAGGTTGCTCAAAATCCCATCCAACCTGGCTCAGAACACTTCCAGGCTTGGAGCCTTCAGAGCATCTCTGGGCAACCTGTTCAAATGCTTCACCACCCTCATGGGGAAGAACTGCTTCCTAATGTCTGATCTCAATCCAGCTTCTTGCAAGTTGAAGCCATCACCCCCTCCTCCTCACCCCATGCCTTTGTCAAAAGTCCCTTCCCAGCTGCCCTGTAGCCCACTCAGGTACTGGGAAGCTGCTCAAAGTCTGCCTGGAGCCTTCTCTTCTGCAGGCTGAACAAGCCCAACTCTCCCAGCTTGGCCTCACAGCAGAGGGCTTGAGCCCTCCCATCATTGCTGTGGTCTCCTCTAGCCTTGCTCCAACAGGTCCCTGTCTCTGCAGAGCTGGCCCCAGGTGGGGTCTCAGCAGAGGGTAGAAGGGCAGAATCCCCTCCCTCCTCACCGCTGAGGACCAGCCCAGGATGGTGCCTGTGCAGGCCTCAGAGGAAGGTCAGCTCACAGAGGTAGAGGGTTGGAGCGTTGCAAAGCACAGCCAGGCCGACAAGCAGTTGTTACAGAGGCGAGACAGAAGAGTCCCAGGCAGTGGCTGTGAAGCTCCAGGAGCCAGGGAGCACAGCCCTGGGGCGGGCAGGACTGATGTCAGCAGACTTACTTCATGGTCGTGGTTCCGGAGGCCGATGCTGATGGAGCGGCTGGCTCTGGAGATGGCGGCGGTCATGCCATACAGGTTGATAACGATGTCTGCCACTCGCTTCAGCACCAGCTGCTCCTCCACTATTGTCTGCAAGAGCAGCAATGGTCATGGCTTTCCAGGTCCTCCAGTCACAGCTTTACACAAATGTTATTTTCCTACTTTGCACTTAGGTTCTTCTTTGTCTGGCACAGACAGGGAAGTTGTTACATGGAATTTCTACCCTAACAAGAGTTTGGATTTACTGGTCCATCTCTCAGCTGTCTGCCTGGCTGCAGCCAGTGAATCCAAGTTGCCTTGAAAGCACCCCTGTGTGCAGCCAAAATAGCTGGGTCTTAAAACCACTTCAGTGAAGTCAAACTCTCTGACATTAAAGCACCAAGGCTACAAAGGCTGTTCAGTAGATGTATGAGGTAAGGTGGACCGTGGTGGGACCCAGCCCAAGGAGCAGCCTCAGCACACATCAGATTATTTGCCACCAAGCTGACAATCCAGGCTGTGCCAGGTTCAGTCTCCTATTTTAACTACACCATTCCGTGAGGCACAATGACAGACAGTGACAGAGCGACAGACTCTCCTGCTGTGTACCATGGGGACATTCAAAACCTGCTGGTACTGCTCTTCTTTTGGGGACAAGGAAACGTGGGTTCCAGTGGCTGCTCACAGCAAAGTATTTAAAATAATCCCTGGAGCAGGCAGTTTTGCTTACAGAGGCAGAGGAAAGCGACTCATTCCCTCAGACTGCTGCCTTTTGGGTTGGTTTTTTTGGAGGGTTGTCTTTTTTTTTTTTTCCTAACACAAGTGTTCCGTTGCATCACATGTGGAATTTCACTGTTATCTTCTCATATTCCATGGAAATGTGATGTGCAAAGGGAGCTCTGGCTCCTGCCACACCCCACTCTAGGTTCTAGCAAGACCACTTTGGTTGAAGATGAACTATTCAATAACAAAGGGGACAGCCAAAAGAAAAGTTACCTTCCCAAACCTAGTCAGCAGGCCTCTCACTGTTGTTCCAAAATAGTAAATGTTTTCTTCAAGTTTCTTTGCACTCTCCTGGAAAATAAAACAAAATACAACGTTGCTGTCTCGTGAAGAGCTTCTTGTCCCCCAGCACTCCCAGGCCCTTCTCCATGAAGCTGCTTTCCAGCAGGTCACCCCTCAGCTGTCCTGGTGCAAGGAGCTGTTCTTCCCCAGGTGCAGGACTCTGCACTTGCCCTCGTTGTACTTCATGAAGTTCCCCCTGAGGGAACTTCCTGAAGCCAACACAATGCTGTGTTTTGTAACTAAGCTCAAGAGGAAGGGCAGGAAAAGGCCATTACTAAGAACTTCTTTAACAGTGTGGAATTTTACTATAGGTTAGTAAAATGGACTTGGTGTACACACAGACTTGGAGGAGTCTTCTCTTCACCCTGCTATGTGCCCACATCATCCTTACCCCTAAAATGGCAGAAAGTTCTGCTTGAGGTTGTAAATTCCCCTGTTCCTAAGCAGAGAGACACAGTTGTGACGGTGAAAGGAACCAAGTACTAAAGAGCGGTGTCTGGATGTGCCCAGAGCGCTGTCACTCCCTGTGCCTTACCTGCAGGCTGGGGTGTGCCACTCCTCGGTCACCAGCTAGTCCATAATCCACCTTCCTGCCCATTGTGTCCCGTAACTTGTTCATGAGCTCCCCCAGTGCCACTCCCACGTTTCCTTTCTTGATTTCTCTACAAGGTTGGATAAACAGCAGCTGTTAAAGGCCATTCCCTGACTTGCAAGGTAAGATTCAGGAGGTGCAGAGAACCACTTCAAATCCCAAATGCTTTGCCAAAACACCTGCAGTTTGTCTAGGAACCATCAGGTCTTTTGATGCATTTTCCTCAGAAGTCTAGAGAGCAATCATACAGTTTGAGAGGTATGAAACACAGTTCATACTAAGCTGCTCTCCAAAGCACAAATCCCAGGCATCAGCACAGGTACTCAATACATTGTGTTATACCCATAAAATCAATGCCATTTTGCTATAAAACATTAACATAGAGAATTCCAATTGCTGGGCTTGTAAGAAGGAATTCTGCACAAGCTGGAAGTGTGACATTAGAGAGAGTAAGGCCAAAATTCCTAAATCCCTAAACCATCTAACTCAAAAGAAGAAAACCACAGCCACTTGTAACACACAAACATCTTGGAGGCACGTAACAGGTTGAAAAATGCTGTGAGCTTTTCCCTGCAGTCTCTCCTCCTCTCTGCAGATCAGAAGTTGTCAAACCCTGCTAGGCTGGGTGAGAGCTCTCAGCAGCACAGCAGCTCGTACTTAATTCTGTCAGTCAGGGCTCTGCCTGCGTGTTGCATCCCAGTCAGAGCGATGTACAGCCGCAGAATTTCATTGGTGCCCTGTCAAAAACACAAATGCAGCGTCCAGTACAAAGCATCTGCAGCTTCCCAAAACCCCAGACCATGCTGGGCTCCTGGTTTGTGCACTTTTCATCCCCTAACACTGATTTAATGTCTCAGTAACCTGTGCTGTGATTTTCCTCAACATGTTGCAAAATGCATCTGGACTCCTCCGATAAAATTCTTCTGAGCCCTCTCTGTAAGGCAAAGGATGATCCTCACTTGTGAGGAAAACACACTGCTGCCAGCACCTGCACTGCTGGGCCCAGAGGAGAGGGGAGTCAGGGCTGCCTGGGCTGAGGAGGGGAGAGGAGCCAGGGCTGCCTGGGCTGAGGAGAGGAGAGGGGAGAGGAGCCAGGGCTGCCTGGGCTGAGGAGAGGAGAGGGGAGAGGAGCCAGGGCTGCCTGGGTTGAGGAGAGGGGAGGGGAGAGGAGCCAGGGCTGCCTGGG
>VWZE01013815.1:244097-268823 GCA_013396675.1 Eubucco bourcierii | reverse complement strand
GAGAGGAGCCAGGGCTGCCTGGGCTGAGGAGAGGAGAGGAGAGGAGCTGGGGCTGACCAGGTTGAGGAGAAAGGGGAGAGGAGTCATGGCTGACCGGGCTGAGAGGAGAGAGGAGTTGGACTAACACAAGCTGGGAAGTCAGATGCTGCAGCATCAAGGATACTGAAAGCAAGCAACAAAAGTTAAGCACTATTAATTACTACTTCTTTAATGTCTAATTTTGAAGACACATTCTTTAGTTAATTATGAAGGTTACATGAGTGTTTTCCAGGCAGGCCTGTTCTACCCCTCCCCTCCTCCTACTGTTCTACTACTTAAAGGTATCTTCTAATCCACAACTGTCTGCTAGCTTTTGCTTTCTCTCAACTGTCAATTCTGACTTCATTTTTCTGTGAAGAATCCCAGACTGGTTTGGGTTGGAAGGGACCTTAAAACTCATCCAGTTCAAACCCCCTGCCATGGGCAGGGACACCTTATACTATCCCACGTTGCTCTAAGGCCCCATCCAACCTGGGCTTGAACACCTCCATGGAGGGGACAGAATGTGTGAGAATTAACCAGTACATGGGTACTTGCCTCAAAAATCAGAAGGATCCTGGTGTCTCTGAGGTAGCGCTCATAGGGGTAATCTTTCATATAGCCCAGGCCTCCAAGGATCTGCAGTGCTTCACTTACACAGGCCCATGCCCCTTCAGAACTGAACACCTGCCATGGAACAGCACTTCAGTCACCACTGTGCTTAAAAGCTGGCCTGAAGCAGCATCCTTATGGCTTAAGCTGCACAGCAGGGTCAGAGCTTCCTGGTAAAGTGACAGGCATCAACAGAAACAGCTGCAGGTATTGGCTGGAGCACTGATTTGCCAAAATGTGAGCTCTGTAGAACTCACCACACCGTAAGGGACCATCAGTGGGGGCTGAACAAGTGGGTGACTTCTACTCAAGGCTGAGCTCTACTCAAGGCTGCCCCACCAAGAAGCACCCACCCCTGTGCTGCAGGAACACCTGAAACAGTGACATTCCTGTGGAGTGGGACAGATTCTCAAGATTCATTTTGCAACTGACCTTGAGTTAAAGCCAGGACAGAAGCTCCTGAGCCAGGCCTGCAGCTGGTAATAAAACTGAGTGTCTTTGTTACTTTTGCAATAGTGTGAGGCCACATAAAAGAAAGAGTTCAAGAGGACCATAACATCCCAAACCTGCAGCTATGATTTCCTGTGGTGACAATAGCCTGAATTTGAGCTAACCAAGGGTGTGGGACATAGAGCAAACAGTTAAATCTGGTTTGCCATCTAGCTGAGGTGTTTGTATCATAATTTTAAAGGTAATACCCAAGCCTCTCAGCAATCTGGAATGTAGGTGAAGAACAGGGGAGGTGTTAAACCTTTCCTCTCTTAAAGCTGTAGGCAAGTTTTTCAATCAAGGGACTTACCTTGACCATGGCTGCCTCCACGGAACAGTCTGGCAAGCCTGGCCTGTCCATCATGCCTGCAGTGAGGTAAGCCATACTCTCCATTACATAAGCTTTCACAGCCATAAAACAAAACTTCTCCTGTCAAACAGCAACAGAGGAATCACACACTAATTCACACCCCAACCCCCACAGTCCAACTGCAGTTTGATAACAGCTTATCAAATGGCAGCTAACAAAGAGCACTACTGCAACACAAGCATGAGAAAGCTGAGTTATCAAATGGTAGCTAACAAAGAGCACTACTGCAACACAAGTATGAGAAAGCTGAGTTATCAAATGGCAGCTAACAAAGAGCACTACTGCAACACAAGCATGAGAAAGCTGAGTTATCAAATGGCAGCTAACAAAGAGCACTACTGCAAAATAAGCATGAGAAACCTAACAAAAATTATCTTTACTCATGACATTTCTCATTCTAGACATGCAGTAGATCAGCATGCAGAAGGCTGTGCCAAGTTTGCATGTGTTTAATTCCACTAAATCAGCAGAGCCAGAAGCCCCCCAGCACAGTCTATGTCCTGACACTCAACACAGAACACAGAGATGTTGAGAGTTTCACTTTTTCATTACCTGAATTAATCCAAAGTCGCTCAGTTTCTTGTTGAACTGTTTCCTGGTGCAAGCATATTCTGCTGTGGTCTCTTTAAAAACAAAACACAAATCCATCTGAAAGCAGCAGAACTACAACTGTGATGACCACCCCCGCTGAGAGGGGCTTTCTGCTGGCTGACTGTGACACTCCAGCCTCTCCACAGAAGACCCCTGGCTGCTTCACAAGCAGCAGCCTGTGGAAAACAGCCTCAAAACGGTGCTGTTGAGCAGCTTTAGGAACAGTTTGCCAAAGGCTTTGAAACAAGAGGCTGAGGTGTGAGTCTGTCCTCCTAGACAATGTAGCAAAAGAAATGGAAGCACTTCAGTGTTAAACCACCACAAGCAAACGTGTAAAGACGCCAAAGCACTTCCTGACTGACCACACAGTGAGGTTATGGTCAGGAGTCAAGTTTCTATCCTGAATTAACTGCATGATCAGCTGTTTTCGCATGGCATCCAGCAATTCAGAACATTTAATTCACCTACCTATCAATTTTTTAATCATTCCAGCAGAAGCACTGCCCATGCTGAACCTTCCACTGTTCAGGATATTCATGGCAACCTGTGAAGTGAATTAATGGGTTTAGGCAGCGTTGGTGTCACAAAACTGTTCCTTAGGCTAGGATGATTACTGCTGGCTTGCCTCATGGAGACACAGAATTGTTTTGGTTGGAAAAGTCCTCTAAGATCATCAAGTCCAACCATCAACCTCTTCACTTTTCCAACATCCATATGACCAAAAAGGAAACTTCAGCACAGCTGGAAAAAACAGGTCTCTTTCAGGTTTTTGAAAGTCATCAGTAGTTATTCCTCGTGGCTTACCTTAAATCCTCCTCCTACTTCTCCAATCACATTCTCTACAGGCACTTTGGTGTTTTCAAAATGTACTTCACAGGCTGAAACACAAAGTTAAGAGCTGTTCACTTGCTGTGTAGAAATATTTATGCAGAAATATTTAAAAGACATTCACTAGCACTCTTTGTGACAGAACAGAAGTTTTCCTGAGGCTCTGTTTATGACAGATTACAAAGGCTTTGCCAAAGGAGTAAGGACTTGGGGAAAGACTGCCAGCAGTTCCTGATGTAAGGCATTCAGAAGCTCATTAATGTAGGTTGTGGAAGCAGAGAAATAGAGTTCTGTCTCTGTTTTAGGCAACAGCACTCCAGTCCAAATGGCATGGTGAAAAACTACAATGAGTGAACTTAAGAGCTTACAAGAAGTTATTTCTGGGCTAAAGCTCCCTGTTTGCTGAATCTTAGAGTAACTACTTTCACTGTGTGGCTAGGGAAGTGTCCCATGTGCAGGGCAGTGACACAAGATGTATTTTTTAATTCTCACCCTGCTTTAGGAAGGACTGATAGGACTGATGCCACCCAGAGCAACTTGGACAGGCGGCAGAGGTGGGCCCAGACAACCTCAACAAGTTCAACAAGGCCAAGTGCAAGGTCCTGCACCTGGGCCAGGGCCATCCCAAGCACAAATCCAGGCTGGGTGAGGAGTGGCTGGAGTGCAGTCTGGAAGAGAAGGGCTTGGGGTGTCAGTTGGTGACAAACTCCCCACGAGCCAGCAATGGTCGCTGGCAGCTCAGCAGGCAGCTGCATCCAAAGCAGGGAAAGCAGCAGGACACGGAGGGGATTCTGCCCCTCTGCTTTGCTGAGACCCCACCTGCAGCACTGCATCCATGCCTGGAACCACCAGCATAAGAGGGACATGGAACAGGTCCAGAGGAGGCCACAAAGACGATCAGAGGGCTGGAGAACCTCTCCTGTATGGACAGGCTGAGAAGGCTGGGGCTAGTTGGCCTGGAGAAGGCTCTGGGGAGAGCTTAGATCATCCTTCCAGCAGCTGCAGGAGGCTATAGGAGAGCTGGGGAGGGACTTCTGACAAGCACCTAAAGTGACAGGATGAGGGACAATGGCTTTGAGCTGGAAAAGGAGACTGAGGCTAGAGATGAAAAAGAAATTTTTTCCAGTAAGGGTGGGGAGACACTGGAATAGGTTGCCCAGGGAGACTGTGAATGCCCCCCTGGGGGTGTTGAAGGCCAGGTTGGATTGAGGCCTTAAGCAGCCTGGGCTGAATGGGAGGTGTCCCTGGCCATGCAGACCGAGACAACCTTTCAGGTCTCTTCCAACTCAAACTATTCTATGAGTCTCCGAATCTATGAAAATCATAGTAAGGAACCATGAAGCTTATCCTGTTAAATGCAACAGGTACTGCTGTGCCTCTGAATCCAGCTGATCTAAACAACTGAATCCACTACAATTTGGAAACAACCTCTGTCAGTGACTGTGAGTGGCTCTTACTGTTGGATCCTCGAATGCCCAACTTGTCCTCAGGCTTCCCGTGGGTGACTCCGCCAAAGTCCCGCTCCACGATGAAAGCAGTGATTTTGTCTTTGACTTGTCCATCCTCACCCACAACCTCTGTCCTAGCAAACACTGTGAAAATACTGGCCAGGCCACCATTAGATATCCAAACCTGTTTGGAGAGAGGACAGTTGTGTAAGAAAGAGACCTGTTCTGGTTTTGTGAGCACAGCTAAGTGGTTTGGCACAGACCAGCAGAGAGCAGAGGTGCACAACTGCTGCTTTCCTCCCTTAAATTCTAACCAGTGCTCTGCTACCAGCCTGGGCTCCTGGGAATGCCAAGGAAGAAGGTTTGGTGCAAGTTGTAAAAGATTTGAGTTAAATTAAAATCCAAGAGACATTTTCACTATGTCAGAACAGCTAGTTCTGAAGGCAGATGCAGACTGTAGAACTGCTCTGAATTTCAGCCCTGATAGGAAATTCTCTGGATCTCACATGGCCTGGTAAGCAGGAACCTTTCCCACAGGATGGGTCTCTTCAGATCACAGACAAATATCTCAAGAACAGATCAAGTCTGCAAGGTGCTGATGTATCAAACACTCAATCTCTGTATTTCAAGGTTGTGTTTTATCAGTTTCTTTGAGCAGATCTGCTCCAAGCAGTCCTGTTTCCCATGAAATGTCATGTTCACACTCAGAAATGCCTGTAAAATCTGCCATGGAGAATGAAGCCAGGGGAAGATGTGGGTTTAGATTCTTTTAGGCTAGGTTGTCATTAACTAAGCCTCCCACAAGCTGAACACGAGGAGCTGGTGAGACAGAGAAAGACCTGAAGTGTTTTTTTTTTATGCCTTTCTTACCAAGTAATAGGTTTAAACTGGCAGAGGGGAGATTTAAATTAGATTTCAGGAAGAAGTTCCTTCCAGTGAGGGTGGTGAGACACTGGAACAGGTTGCCCAGGGAGGCTGTGGCTGCTCCCTCCCTGGAGGTGTTCAAGGCCTGGCTGGATGAGGCCTTGAGTGACCTGTGCTAGTGGGAGGTGTCCCTGCCTCTGGCAGGGGGTTGGAATCAGATATTTGAGGTCCCTTCCAACCTTACCATTCTATGATTCTAAGAGTTCAGTGGAGGCCCTCCCCTGCTTTTCTATGCCATTGGCCCTGGACCAGCATGGTTTTGTCTTTCTGACATGGTCACTCTTCACCAGCTTGGAAACCTCATGGTTCTGAGGCAGCTGCCAAGCCAGCCTCTTGCTTGGCCAAACTGTCTGATAGCAGTGCTGCCTATCAACTTCTAACAAAACCCTGCCATACTGCCAATCTTTGAGTGGGTACCTTGGAGCCATTCAGCAAGAAGTATTTCCCATCTTCACTGAGAGTTGCTCTGGTCTGGATGGAGGCAGCATCACTTCCACTGAAAGACAAGCAAGTCATTAAAGAAACTTGCATTAAAAAACCAAAACCAACATCTTTTCCCTCTGCTCATCCTTTCAAAAGGAATGTTTGCATTCTGAGTCCTTCAGTTTCCTTCTGCCTATATGGTTTTAAGAAACCTGTGTCTCTTCTGCACCAACAGGAGCTGCAACATTCACAATAGGCACTGAATCAGTGTCATCAATGGAGCTGCTGCTGCTGCTGCAAAGATGCCTTTGCTAACCTCTAAGAAAAGGCCACAATTTCTTCCTCTTAATTTTGGTAGCTCCTTCAATAGATGCTTTTGTGATTTTGAGAAAGAGCTGAGAGGCTCCCAGAAGAGCCACAGCACTGTTGTTTTTAACACAGCACAAAAGATCCTTTCCATTCACAGTTAGCAATGCCAGAAATTAAGTGGATCAGTGCCTGGGATAGGCACAACAATGGTTAAGGATTTCATGGAAATGCCAGGAGCAGTGCACTGGGAAAGGATGAGTTACAAAGGATGAATTACACGATTTGAGGTGGAGCTTTTAAAAAGAACAATACAAAAATGAAGCCATAGGCATCAGATTAGTCTAGAATACTAAGCAATCACTATAATGGAGGTGAAAGAATAAAATGAAGTAGTAATTTTGGTGTTTTCTGAAGTTTTTGTGATTACAAATCCAGTACCTTCCAGGCTCAGTGAGACAAAAAGCTGCAATGTGCTCCCCAGATGCCAGCCTAGGCAGGTACTTTGCTTTCTGTTCATCTGTGCCAGCAATGAGGATGCCCTAAATAAAGAATGAGGAGAAAACCTTTCAGCATCAGTCTGTGTTAAGAAGAAATGAAGCTGACAAGCCTCACCAAGTTCAGGAAGCTTAGTTTGCACATGCTGGGGGGTGACAAGAGACAGCTTAAGAAACAATGGCCACAATTATTCATCAGACATTAAAACATGGCAAAGCTAACATCACACAGCTGTTCAAATGCCCTTAGGAAATGGGTGTTAGGGCTCCCTTCTAGGGTATTGACTCTGCCAGGGAAGGCTTAGCTGCTGCTCTGACACAGTCCTGCCTTTATTATTTCTCACACCTTCATTACCATCACTACAACTTTGTTCTAATACAATTACCAAAGCAGTAATGTTCCAAGCTCCTACTCAAAGAACAGAGCACATCACTTCCTCAGGTTCCAAATCATTTCATTACACAGGCTTTCAACAGCTTCCTGTGAGAATGCCCTTGGCCTTGTTGAACCTCACCCCGTGGATCCAGCCTGTCCAGGTCCCTCTGAAAAGCCTCCCTACCCTCCAGCACATCAACACTCCCACCCAGCTTAGCGTCACCTGCAGTTGTTAGTTGTTACACCCACAGCCCACACTGCACCAGGGTTCACCTCCCCTTTGTGCAGAGCTTCTTGGCATGACAGAAGAGCAGTACCTTAAGCCCAATAGCTTGGTGAGCTGCCAGAGTGACTGCAATGGACCCATCCAAAGAAGTGATTTCTCCCAGACGTGCATACATGGTGTTGGACAGACCAAGGCCACCTGGAACAACACAGAGTCACAGAATGTCAGGGGCTGGAAGGGACCTCCAAAGATCATCCAGTCCAACACCCCTGCCAGAGCAGGATCACCTGGAACAGATCACACTGGATCACATCCAAGCAGGTCTTGGATATCTCCAAAGAGGGAGACTCCACACCCACCCTGGGCAGCCTGTTCCAGTGTTCTGTCACCCTCACAGCGAAAAAATTCCTCCTCATGTTTACATTAATCTTCCTATGCCTCAGCTTCCACCCATTGCCTCTTGTCCTGTCATTGGGCATCACTGAGCAGAGCCTGGCTCCAGCCTCCTGGCACTCACCTTTCCATCTTTACAAACAACATGGTTTATGCCAGTTTAAGTCCCTTTCAAGCACAAAACCACAAAGAATACAAGACAGCAGACTGGAGAGCACCTTAGCACAGGTTGGATGTGACCTGTCCACAAAGCAGCACCACACTGGTGTGCTCTGCTAGAACTCACTGAGAGAACAGTGACTGCTCAATAAGCAAGAGCTGAGCTGCCTTTCCTTCCAGCCAGAAAGCAGAGGGTTGTGTCCAAGCAAGCCACCACAGCATCATTCAGCTGAATCAGTGTGCAATGGTAAAAAAACGTCAGAATGAAAACTGCCCTGGTTTGATGGCACTTCCATGTGGTGTTACAAAACTGGACACCCATGTCTCTCAGCTGGGGAGAGATGGATTTGAAGGGTGGACCATTTGGTGGAGAAGTGACAGCAGGAAGGGTAATGGTTACAAATGGCCACAAGTCAAGGAAATTCTTCCCCAGGAGAGTGCTGATGAACTGGGACAGGTTGCCAGAGAAGCTGTGGAGGCTCCAAGTTTGGAAGTGCTGAAAGTCAGGTTGGATAGGTTCTTGAGCAACCTCCAGTAAGAGACATCCCTACCCATGGCAGGGAGTTGGAGCTAGGTATCTTTAAGGTCTCTTCCAACCCCAAACATTTTATCATCTCTCTCACTGAATCTGTTTCCTGAAGATGGTCAAAGATAGTTTTGTCTTCCTCTGAGTTGTAATCTTTAAAGTTCCCTTCTTTAACAACAGGAAGTAGGCACTGCAATGATCTCATTTCTCAGTTTCATGCAGTGTATTAACTTCAGCCCCAATGCTTATTTTGTGCATAAGATCAACATTTCCCTGACAATCCCTTTGCAAATCTGAGGTTTAATCCACTGAGGACCTAAGATCTCTGACCTCAGAGGATAACTTTTTGTTCAGCACTGCAGAGGAAGATTTTACACATTCTATAAACAGACATTGTAATTCTACACTTCTTTGTGGTCAAACACATTCCTCTCCACCACTGACAGGGGACAGCTTTGACAAGGCAGCTCCATCAGACACTGTGGTTTGAACCCAGTACAATTTTAGGACTCACCAGCAAGAACTGGAAGCCCCACAGAATGTCATCCTCTGCTGCAGCCAAAAGAAAAAAAAAGAACAAAAAGGAAAGTGCTGTGCCAGGAGGAATTTACACCACCTAAAATTAGTTCTTCAACTCAGGAGTCAAAGATAGGAGCCTGCAGAGCTGCCTAGTAGCCAACAGGCATTCCTGGTGTCCACATGACAGGGAGGAAACTTCAGCTCCTAATTTAGGCATCCAAGTGCTTAATCCAAGTCTACACAGGGAGCAGTACAGACACATTTTGCAAGAGCCCCAAAATGTGTTATTACACTTCAGTCAGTAGGTTGCTCTTTTGTGATCATTCACTCACCATATTCCTCTGGAATCTGCATGCCAAAGAGACCCAGTTCCTTCAGGCCTTCCAAAGTTTCAGGTGGGATTTTGGCATCTTGATCAATCTTCTTCGAGTCCACTACAAATACAGAAGGTTTTAGAAATCAGGACTGTGAGGTTTAATGCAGAAAAACATCCCTCAGAGTACAGTGTTCTCAACTCACTGAGTGTAAGAGCTGGCAGAGGCACGATCTCTAGTCTCACAACCAGTCTGAGAGACCAGTCTGAGGAGACTCTACAACCTCTCTGGGCAACCTACTCCAGCACCCTCACACCAAGGAATTTTCTCTTCCTATTCAGATGGAACCTCCTGGCCTCCAGTTTGTGCCCATTGCCCCTTCTGCCACTGGGCACCACCACCAAGAGTCTGGCCCCAGCCTCTTGCCTCCCCCACCCTTTAGGTCTTGCTGAGCATTGATCTGGTCCTCTAGAGCCCTGCTCTTCTCCAGGCTCAACAGCCTCAGGGTTCTCAGCCTTTGCTTCTCACAGAGATGCTCCAGGCCTTTCATCATCTTTGTAGCCTCTGCTGGACTCTCTCCAGTAGTTCCCTGTTTCTCTTGCACTGGGGAGCCCAGAACTTGTCCTAGTGCTCTAAATGTAACTTCAGTGGGGCAGAGTTTCCTACAGAAACATACATGAAGCTGTAGGGAGGCAACTAACCATTCTGATGCTTTTCTAACAGAAGCTATTCATAAATAAAACTAATTTTAAAAAAGACTTGATGTTCCCTACACTAATTTCCTAGCTACACAGTATCAGACACACATTTGTGGTGTCCTGGGAAGAGAAAGGTGTTTTGTTTTTTTGTTGTTTTTTTTTTTCAGCTCTTCCTCCGCTGTGCTCATCCAGACCTATCTGTGCTGTCTAGACATTGTTTAAGCTTTGTAACAACCCTGCTCAGGTGAGTTTTCCTTACCTAGTATCAATCATAATCAAGTTTCTAAATGCTCAAGGGTGCTCTCCTATCCTATTTTTTACCACACTAAGTTCCCCTGAATAGCTAAACATAACTAGTTGTGGATTCAAACAAAGACAAGCACTTTCCAGCTGAAGACTATAATGTGGTATTTTTATCCCTCCCATAAAGATCAGGGTTTTTTACTCAATAAATAATGCCCCTCAAGAGAACAAAGGACTGAAAAATGCAGTTTGCACAAGTTCTTAGTTCACTCTCAGTGAGCAATGTTGCAATTTTATAGTTAAAATTAGCTATGTCTCTGAAATTGAGAACTGTGACAATCACAAGCTTCTTCAGGCTCCTGCAGGGTTTGGCAATCTAGACCTGGTATCAGAGTCAGCAGGAAATCCCAGAGGATATTATTTAACTGCCTCAGAAATTGCTGAATATAAAAACCCACTTTTGACAACTGCTCTAGAATTGGCTTATCTGTTGCACCAGGAAGAGAAGAAACACCCTGTAACTCCACCTGGAATGCAGAGGGCTGAAGGTGACTGTCCCAAACAGAACTACTACCCTGAAGCTAACAAAATACATAAATGCTTTTGATTTCCCACAGCTTCTCAATGAGACATTTCTAAAGATCTCTGCTGAGTTTTGCACAAAGCACTTTTAGTACAGCTAAAAAGCTTCAGAAACAGCTCGCAGTATACGAAGTTGTAAATAGCATTATTCAGCTGAGCTAAATCCAGTTTCAAATCCTCCCTCTGCCCCAGAATTCTTTTACTTAGAATTATAGAATGGTAAGGTTGGAAGGGGCCTCAAGGATCATCCAGTTCCAACACCCTGCCATAGGCAGGGACACCTCCCACTAGCACAGGTCACTCAAGGCCTCCTCCAACCTGGCCTTGAACACCTCCAGGGAGGGAGCAGCCACAACCTCCCTGGGCAACCTGTGCCAGTGTCTCACCACCCTCACTGCAAAGAACTTCCTCCTGACATCCAGTCTAAATCTCCCCTCTGCCATTTTAAACCCATTGCCCCTTGTCCTGTCATTACAAGACCTACTTCCCGGGGATTTCTCTGTTGTTCTTTGTTGCTGCTGTTGTTTTTATTTGATTATGTGGCTTTGGGGGGCTTTCTCAATTGTTTTGAAAATTTACTCCCTCTCAGCAGCATCCAAATACTCCATATAAGAAAACCCATCACACACCTATAGAACTAGCAGCATGACTACTAATAAAGATATAAAAGAAATATTTTCAGTATAATATAATTCAACTGCTGTAGTTAAATCATTTTGCAATCACTGCATGAATAAAAAACTAAGAATTGTACCTTCTTCATTGAAGAATTTTTCCACAGGTCCTACAAACTGGTTAATCTCCTCCAGCTCTTCATTGGTAATTTCTGGGTATGGGAAAACTTCTTCCTAAAACAGGAGGCAAAAAGTGTTTAGCTACAGAAACAGCTTTCACTGATGAAAACCACAGGACTCAGCTATACTACAAACTAAACCAGCAGAAGGTGTTAACTGAAAACCAGAAACACTAGGGAGAATTCAAAAAGTTTTAAGGACTAGAAGGACGCAAAAATCCTTCATCAAGATTGAATTTTGGCAACATAATCCCATGCCAGGATTAAAAATAGTTTTCATTTGTATCAGAATCAGTTCACTGTTGGTATGCTTTCAAAGCTCAGCCTATAAAGGCTGGCCCTAGGAAACACACAGCACATTCCACCTGCTTCATGTCACAAAGGCAAAGGTTAGTGAGTCCACCCTGCTCCTCACCATCTCTGCTAGTTTGGTCATAAACTGGAAGCAGTATGACCTGACAGGCTTGAACACACAAAAAAACCCAAACAACTATTACAAAAGGCCTTGACATGCTAGAGCCTGTCCAGAGATGGGCCATGAGAATGATCAGAGGGCTGGAGCTTCTCTCCTATGAGGACAGGCTGAGAGCATTGGGGTTATGCAGTTTGGAGAGGAGGTGGCTCTGAGGAGACCTTATTGTGGCCTTCCAGTATCTGAAGGGGCCTAAAAGAGAGCTGCTGAGGGAGACTGCGTAGGGTGTCAGGATCCAAGCTAGAGGAGGGGAGATTTAGCTTAGACATTGGGAAGAAGTTATTCATCATAAGGGTGGTGAGAGCCTGGAATGGGTTGCCCAGGGAGGTGGTGGAAGCCTCATCCCTGGGTATTTTCAAGGCCAGGTTGGATGTGGCTCTGGGCAAGCTGATCTAGTGTGGTGTCCCTGCCCACGGCAGGGAGGTTGGAACTGCATGATCCTTAAGGTCCCTTCCAACTGTGACAACTCTGTGAACTAACACAAGATTACATGAGAGGCGCTCCTCTAGAATTTTTATCATCTTCTTCCTTGTAAGTACAAGAGTCAACCTCTGACCAAACTTGTGCATGAGAGCCTGAAAAAACTCATGCCAGCTCCAAAACCTCAGGACCTACTGAATGCTAGTTTCAGAACACTGTTGTACTGAAATCTGAGAGGAAGAATAAAAAGTTTCACATGAAAAGAGGTTAGATGTGATGGAATTTGATTGCTAACTGTCATGAAACTTCACTTGACAAGGTCCTGCTGGGGAGATTTTATTGTTCAACTCGGTGAATTCAAGTTGCTCTTTTTTTTTTGTTTGTTTGTTTATTTAACCCTGTAACCTCTGACAATGCACAACCTCTGATAATCTGAACTCTGGATTAACAAATCCTGTTTTGGTATTTCAAATTTGGAACTACCTCATGCAATGGCATCTCAAGACACAAAAACTTCGATCTTTCCTGTTAAAAACTGTGAAAGATTAGACACAGCCTTGCTCCTTGAAGCAGAGAAGAAAGCAACACAAGTTGTGTGGAATGCTGTTAAGGCCCAGAGCTCAGGGTAAACAGAAACTGGTGTTTCTGCAAGGCAACCTGCTAGGCTGGCTAGAATAGGTGACTCTGGTTTAAAGAAGCTCTTCAGATACTATCTATTCTTAAGCAATAAAAATTACATCATGTATTTTGTGTGCACAGTGCAAGTAGGTCAGTTTATTTAACCCAGCTTCAGCAGAGGCCAGCTGAAACTCCTGAGAGCCAAAAGCCTGGACTGCAATAACGAGCAGCAGCTGTTACCAGAACTGCCTTCAGCAGACTGCACAGCAATGCCCCACTTTCTCCATTCTGCTGGAGGGTAGGGAGGCTTTGCAGACGGACCCGGACAGGCTGGATCCATGTGGCGAGGCCAGTGGAATGAGGCTCACCAAGGACAAGGGCCAGCTCCTGTATCAGAATCACAACATCCCCATGAAGGTTCCAGACTTGGGGAACAGTGGCCGTAAACTACCCACTGGAGGAGGACTTTGGGGTGCTGGTCAGTGGCTGCTGAAGATGAGCCAGCATGTGCCCAGGTAGCCAAGATGGCCGCCAGCACCTTGGCCGTGGATCAGCAATGGTGTGATCAGCAGGAGCAGCGAAGGGACTGCCCCTCTGTACTGGGCACTGGTAAGGCCACACCTTGCACTGGGTTGTTTTGGGTCCCTCAGGCCAAGGACAGTGAGGGGCTGGAGCAGGCAGGTCCAGAGAAGGGCAATAAAACTGTTGAAGGGTATGGAGAACAGGGCTGGGGAGGAGTGGCTGAGGGAACTGGGGGTGTTTGGTCTGGAAAAAAAAGGAGGCGACAGCTCCCTGAAATGAGTTGGAGACAGGTGGGGGGTAGTCTTTTCTCCCAAGGCACAAGAGACAGGATAGCAGAAAATGGCCTCAAGCCGCTCCAGCAACAGCACCAAGGCTACACAGGGCAGTGTGCAGTCACTATCCCTGCAGGGGTTTCAAAGCCGCGTACATGCGGTGCTCAGGGACGGGGTTCAGTGGTGACCTGGGTTTTGGCTGGCCTCAGGAACTTTTAAAGGCCTCTCTCAGCCTGAGCGACTCCATGCCGCAGCCGGCGCGGGACAAAGAGGGGCTCAGCACTCTGGGGCTGGCCCGGGCTCCAGGACGGTTGCAGTCCCCGGCACTCCCGCAGCAGACACCCGCACTCTCCCTTTCCCGCGCTTACCCGCACCGCAGCCGACCAAGCCGCCACCGCTCGGCTAAGGAGCAGCTGCCGCCCCCAATACCGGCGCACCGCAGTCAGTGCCTCTCGGCACCACCGCCCCAGTCACCACCCGCTCCTCCGCAGGGGCCCCACTCGGCTCTCCTCATGCCACAGAAGCACGACAGGGAATCCCACCCCGGCGGGGCCCTCACCTTCCGCACCGACCCCAAGAAGAGCTCCTTGGCGAAGGCGCGGCGGGGCGCGGCGGTGCGCAGGTAGCGGGCGGTGCGCAGGTAGCGGGCGGCGGGCAGGCCGCGGGCGCCCGGCAGAGCGGCGCGCAGGGCGCGCAGCACGACCCCACGCAACGCCATGACCACCGCCTCGCCGCGCGCGACGCGACGTCACGCAGCGCCGAGGCACGTGAGCACCGCGCACTTCCCTTCCCGTCAGCCCCGCGCGGGGCGGGGCCGTCCGCGAGCTGCGAGGAGGCGGAAGGGAGGGGATTGCTGTTCGCCCGCCCCGCCCGTGTGAGCCGAGGGGTGGCGACACAGCCTCCCACGGCAGCAAGGCGCTCGCTGTGCTTCCGTAATGCTAATGTCCGCGCCCAGAGCCCTCCGCAAGGGCAGGTCAGGGTCATACACGCAGACTTGCACACCCAGTAATGAGCTGCCGGTTACAGCCCTTGGCACTGGCACAGAACCGCTCTGAAGTAAAACCACTCGTGGTTTTTCGCTTGCAGCTCCATGTCCCCAACAAGCCCCAGGTCCCGACCCGGGGAAGTGCTGCAAGTTTGTCAGCCTGAGTCGGGGCACCCCAGAGCACCGCAGCGCAAATCTCCCTCCATTCTCCAGCAGCGCTGGATCTAGTGATCGCCTGCAGCAGCTACAGAAAACGAACCAGAGAACTGAACAGAGTGGCAAAAAACCTTTCGGAGCACACAGAAGGTCTCCGAATCGCTTCCCTTAGGCAACTCCAAAGCAGCACTGCAAGCCAAGAGAGGGTTAACAGGCCAGCAAGTCAGGGACTGGAGGGATGGCTTCATCCCCTGTTTAGATCCGGTCGATGTGCTAGGTAATCTCTATCAAAACCTGACTCCTCGTAATCTGTGTGTCTGTGGAACTAGGGGATTATGGCAGCCCTCACCTGAGCTGCCCTTCACTTGCGTTGCCAGTTTCAGCGATGATTTAAGTGCCGAAGACAGAACACCACGACTGTGCCCTGAGATGAATACTGCACTAAGGATGCTAGGATTTCTGTCTCTCCTTTGCTTTCATCTGCCATGCCTTTGAAGCAGTTTTTGGTTTTATTAAAATCCCAAGGGCCAGCACCATGCTGGATTAGTGAGCTGGTTACCTAAATAGTGACATCTGGTCAGGACACACACACTGCTCTGCTTCTGTACAAGAGGGCACTCTGCGAGTTTGTTGTGTCACTGCCCTGTACCCTCTGTCCCCTCTGCAGCAGGTGAGAGTGCTCACTGACCCCAAGTACTCAACTCAATGAATCCTAAACTTCATTTACACAAGGGCAGTTAAGTCGTTTGAACTATTTATTTCAAGTCCTTTAAAGGCTGTCTTGACCCTCTCCTTGTCTTGCTGCCCTTTGTTCTTCAGCTGCCCTTATTTTTGGGTGTTGAAGAGACCCTCAGAATGCTGGTGATGTAATGAAATAGCATTTGACAAAAAAAACCCCAACTACTAAACTACAGTCTTAATGGACTGACTTACTTTGCTTGCTTATTTGCTTACTTCACTTTTGACTTGCAAAATGTAAATCCTTTAATCTTGTTGACCAAAGAAATTGCCAGTTTGGTTGCCTCTCACACACTGTACTGCAACCTAGGAATAGGAGTGAAACTCTGAGGGTGAGGGCAAGGGAGAAAGTAACAAAAACATACCTGATCTCCAGCACCAGCAGCTCTGCTCACCAACTGGCTTTTGTTCCGTATCTTTGTATTAACATGGGGATCCTCAAATCCTCAGCATAGCTGTCAGAGCCCTCTGCACACTGACTAGGCTGGCTGAAGCCAAAGGTATTAAAATGTAAAGTTAGACACTGGAATCATCTCCCTAGGGAAGCAGTGGATTCCCCCACATTGGGCAGTTTTGAGATCCAGCTTGACAGAGCTGAATCTCAAAACTGACAGAATCAACAAAGAAGGAATCAGCAAAGAACACAGTAAGAAGACTGCTTAAAAAAAAAAAAATCCAAAGAGTGAAACCAAGGCTGGGCAGTTGGGAAAGAGCAGGAAAAAGATGCCTCATCAGGAGCCAGCAAGCTCTACCCTGCACTAAGCATGAGAACAGCACCCGGAGCATACGTCAAAGAAATACCTAGGGCCTTCCAGTGCAGAAGAGATCACAATGGGTGGTAGCACATCCAGGGCATCAAAATGCAAGCAGACTACCACCAGTACATTGAGAACCCTCTTTGTTTCTGTGCTGACACAGATGGTATCACACCACTTAGTGTTTCCCTCCTAACGCTGTCTGGAACTACAGCTGCAAGCACATTTCTGGCAGCTGCAGATCTCTGCAGCTCAGTTCCACCATTCTGACATGGAAATTTCTTCAGACTGCATGGCCCAGAACTGCATGTGGTGCTGATGCAAAAAACAAGAGATGTTTTTTGCCTTTTGCTTCAGAACATGCCCAACCTTCTCCTTTCTCTGAGTTTATTTATGGCTTGTGTCTGCTCTCTCTGCCACTTGGCAATTCATCTACATGTTCACATGGCCTCAGCTTCCTTTGACATCGTCAGACCTCTCTTCACCACCTTCCTGGAGGAGATAATCCCTCAGCTGCTCACAGACTGGTTTAGGTGAGAAGGGACCTTTCAAGGTCATCTAGTCCAACCTCCTGCAGTCAGCTGCAACTAGAGCAGGTTGCTCAGAGCTCCAAAGAACCTGACCTGGAATGGTTCCAGGGATGGGGCATCTCCCACCTGGCAGCCTGGGTCAAAGTCTCACCACCCTCAGTATCAGACATTTCTTCCTTATCTCCAGCCTGAATTTCTGTTAGTTTAAAAAATTCATTCTGTGATCAACCAGAACTACCATAGCGCTGTCAATTTCAGTCCATCCCACACAGAACAGCTTTTCTTCAGAAGGAATTAATACCAAACAGCTATAGATTAGTAAATGAATCTCATTAAATTACCTTGCAGTTTTCTTTTTCCCCTTACTCTGCCATACTTTTCAGTAGCTGCTCAAAAACAGGCATTCAATAATATAAAGATCCAATAGTAGTTATCTCCTTGAGACATGCTTTATTTAGTGAAAAAGTGCCACTGTGGGTCTGAATCACTTAATAAAATCATCTACCAGCCCTTGCAGCACTTCCAGGAGAAGAGACAATTCCCTCAGTAGCCTCTCCTCCTTTTCTGCAATTGTTTTTCCCTTTTCAGTCAGACAGATGGTAGGCAAGTTCTGCACTTGAAATCCGTAATTGTCTTCCCTGTGGGCATGTGATGATGTTGCTCATTGCATCATGTCTCCCATCTCTGAATAGTTTAAAAGAAGCTGGCTTAAAATTAAATCTTGGGAAAGGTGAGAGCAGGAACTGGTATTTCCACTTTGGTTCCCAGTTACATGCTGTGGAAGCAATGCAATGTAGTTGAATCAGAGATCACAGAATCCCAGCATGGTGGGGGTTGGAAGGGATTCAGTTCAACTCCCCTATTAAAGCAAGGACATCCAGAGCAGGCTGTCCAGGATCATAAAGTCCAGGTGGGTTTGGAATCTCTCCAGAGGAGACTCCACAACCTCTGTAGTTTTCAGCCTGGTCTCAGTTCAGGCAGGGAGCAGCAGCATTTAGATGCTTAGGTCTTATGAAGATGATTACTTTGTGCACCTACTTTTAAAACAGATTATGAAATACCTTGGATTTGTAACATCTATGAACTCTTAAATTAGAGAAGACAATCTCCTTGCCTTCTCAAAATGCTGGTGTATCAAAATTCTGAATATCACAGATTGTAAAGCAGGAGCAGAAGCACCAGTAAAGAACATTACCGCAAACTTTCCCACTAATGGGATGTTTCTAGAATGCCTCAGCTATCTTCTACTGGGTGGCACAGCACACTGGGAACATCTAGTTATAAAACAGGTACTTACCTACCAAAACCTTATTGATCAAGTACATCCTGAGTTACAGCCATGGTCGACTACTCCCACAAAATAATTCAAGTATTTCTTAAAACTGCTAGGAAAAACAAGCAAAGAGTCTTTAGTTGAAAGCAATAGCTAGGCATTAGCTTCAATAGGCTTTACAGACACAGTATCATCCCCCTGAAGCCTAGGAGATGCTTAAACATAAACCCACGATGGACTTTGCCACAGGTTGCTATCTAAAGTAATTCAGGAGTTACTGAGAGAACCATGCCAGTGTGTAGAGAGCCCTCTGTGGTCTAAAGAGACACAAGTAAACACAGGACCATGTAGTAAGAGGACAAACTTACTCAGTTACATCACTTACTGAAGTAGGATGATGGTTCCCTGCCAGCTGGCGCACAGAAGCACTGAAGACTCTCCAAGCCTGGTCCAAAGGATGGAGGTGACACTTAAAGACTGAAGGACTGCATCCCTGGGGAGGACAAACTTGCAACACTTGAGTCAAGGGCAGACAGCCGTCTGAGCCTGAGCTCTTAAGGCAACATGATAACCAGCAGGTTAATGGGACCAGCTGGGCAGTTTGTGTTTAAGAAGGTTCAAAACCTGGCTACTGCTTTTCAACCTTAGAATTCTTTGGTAAACAGCACACCAAAGAGCCTCTTCAGTGACACCTCTCAGTGGCTGCCGATCAAGGTGGTGTAGCCATTGCTCTTTATTGCGCTTTGGAACTGCATTTCTTTCCAGCACCAACAAATAAAGGCAAACTTGCTGGGAAGGAAGCAGAGCTCCCCAGTACTGACCACCACTTCCACCAGTTTCTCTTTAATTCAGAGTGAAGACTGTTATCTTGGCCCCTTTGACAGGAGCAGCAGCAAGACCTTTGGCCAGGTACCATCGGAAAGAACTTCCTTCAGTTCAAGTCTAGAGGATTGGATTACACAAACTGAGAAGCAGGGAGTTTTAAATGATTTATTTGATTTCTCCACATGATCACAGTTATAAGTTTTACATCAATAGGGTCTGTTACTACTTACAAACAGAATGCATATTAAAATGAAAGCACTCCTCTCTTCCCCAGAGTTACAAAAGGGGTCTCAAGCCTCCCCAGAACAGAAGCTTCTTGTAAGCATAATGGTGGTTGTTGGTGTTTATTCTTCTTTTTAAGTCTTTAACAGTCTGCATTCAAGACCTAATTCTAACAGTTTCATATAACTCCAAGCTGATTTTAGTTTCTAGCAGGAGATAGGCAACCTCAAATGACTGCAGACTGATAGTAACGCTAATTTACACACTATGTACAATTTAAAGAATTCTCTATTCCCCCTACTGGTCCCATTCTCACCACCCCTCCCTTTCTCTCTTTCCCAAATTTAATCTTGTCATTGGTTCCACTTTTTGTTTGGTTTTGAACCTATATACACAGTACTCCATTTTGCAGGCAAGAAGTGCGATGGTATTTTACAAGGGAAGAGCAAAATGCATGCTTTAAACTGCCGAAAACACACAGCTTCATGTGGAACAGCAAGTCAACATCTAGAGAGAGTCATTGTTTAAATATCTGCTGACTGTCTTTCAGCTCATTTTATCAAGAAACAAGAGGCTTCTGCTGCATGCAGTACATGATGGGAAAATCATTCTACACCGTATGTTAGACTTGGCTTTGTTTTAGCAATACAAGACGCACGTTATATTAGGATGAGCTTGGTTTGCTGTTTTTACATTGGTTTACATTTCATTCTTAACTTAAAAAAGGAAAAATAAAACCCCCAAATATATATTGGATTGTTGTCCCAGAAAAGATGATGGGTTTGGTTTTGTTTTTTTTTTTGTTGTTGTTGTTGTTGTTGTTGCCACACCATCATTCTCTACATTTCCTTTTCACTCTGTCGAATCAGCATTACTCCTTGGCCACATCAGTTATGGGAACAGAGAATCATGGGCACTCTGTGCAGTTCTGTGCCAGTCTGTAATGGGCAGTGGCATCTCAGAAAAAGCCCTGTCCCTTCTGCTCCTGCCTGCAGGCTGGGAAAAGGCATTTCCTTAACCACAGGCAGTGTGGAAGCACTAAGCACTTCCGTGTTCTGGGCATGATCCACAGTGCTCTAAGCAATGGGTAATCAAGGATGGAGTCAGAGAGGTTTTACTGTGACCCTAAGCAAGCAGCAAAGTTGTCCAGACTTATGGTGACACCAAGACACATTTGGTTGTTTAAAGTAAGTACAGACGTACAGTCTAGAAGAAAAAAATGATAGAAAAAGAGTAAACTCCACTTGATTTCTCCTCATTGACTTGAAACAATAAAGAGTTCCCAAATACTGTGCTCCTAAAGGACCAGTTTTGTTTCATAATCTAGCCTCAAAGTGCCCTGGGATTGTACCCATGCAATTTCAGGTGCCTGGAGGGCAGGCGTGAACTCCTTCCCCAAGCCTACATGAACCCAGGCATGGATATGGGGGGGGTGTGGGTGTCTGCCTGCACATTTGTGACATCTCCTGAATACCGAATGGGCTGCACATGAAAAATCAGTGGTCGAGCGTTTGAACTGTGCGAATTGAAGAGCACCGATATGTAACTCCAACTGAAATGAATGAAGGGGGTTTTAAAACACACAGCAAACTCAGAGCTGGGAGCCTGAACATCTTCAGTGCTCATCAACACAGCCAGAGCCAGATCTTCCCCTCCACTGCTGCCACTCACTCTGTATCAACCCCATACTTACAGGGCGGCTCCGCACCTGAAACAAGCCCAGGCTCCGCTACTCAGTGCAGAGAAGCATCCTTACCTCTCTTTTAGTTAAAAGATGCAGTTTCTGAAAGATGTTTGGACCCAAATAGTTCTTTTATCTTTTCTGGAACAACCCATAAATTACAGTTAGGCTCGACTATTGGTACAGATGTATGAAGAAAAGTCTACATATTGAAATATGTTATCACTTTTACTTCAACTAATATCAACAATAACACTGATATATTGTTGCAAATATACAATATGTAGAGTGTAGCCTCACACTACTAACAGTAGATGACATGCAGACAGTTCTACTTTCCCTTATATGAACAGTATTATATCTTTTAACTGCAAGGAACAGAGCCTCAGGGGAGCCGTGGGAGCCCTCCGAAGGTAAGCCGCAGAATTTAGGACAGTGTGAGTGATACTGAAAGATAAAAATGACTCCTTTTTGTGAAGGGAGCTGAGAAGAGGAGGAGCAGGGGGGGAGGGGAAACGCATTGCACAGGTGTGAACCCAACTTGGACAGCTCTAAACAAAAAGGCTAAACTCTAGATTGCTGTATTTGCTGTTTGAGGAGGTTAACAAAGTGCTCAGTTTGCAGCTTTTTCTGCTGGTATTGTGAGATCAATGGGATGAAAGGGACAAAATTACTCAGCCTCCCCCCGCTACCCCTCAACTATCAGAGATGCCATGAGCGAGCCAATATGAAAAGTCACCCTCTTGTTCTCGTTCCCTCCTCATTCCTGACAACAGAAAGCCAAGCAGGCTTTATTGTTTTTACTTTTACCCATCTCACCCTGGACATTTTTGCTCATCCTCTTCAAGGTTTGCTTTTAGGCTTGGTACAGTTTTGCAGCTGTGACTCCTCTGCCTCTAATCTTTAGGTGTAAAGTCCTTGCAGTGGCTCACAACGCTGAAACTACAAAGTAGGTGCCATGTGTAACTTGGTACAGGGATTTGGGATAGAAATGGGAGATAGAAATCTGCAAGATGGTTTGGTTACAACACAGAAGCAACGACAGCACAGCCTGCTTGTATGTGATGTCTTTGCAACTAACCGGACTATGGAAGTGAGGATTTGAGCATAGACTCAGCCTGCTGAGTGCTGGGCACTTTTCAAACTCACAATGTGATGAGTAAAAAATGGTGAAGCCACTTTGTTGCTAGCACATGGCTACATGGAATTACAGAGCTTATTTTTTGTTTTTAATATATATTTTTATATATATATATATATATCTCTATAAAAACCCTAGACTAAATTCTAAAACAAACCTTCAAGTTTTAGAGCGCTTCCACTTGGAAACGCTCTGACTAGAAATTGAGCTTTGCTGGGGGGTAAAAATGAGGAATTATGGTAAAGAGGAAACCAAGTAGCTGAGAAGGATGGAAGAAGTTTGCCACTTTCATGTCTGAGATGAATGTTGTTGCAGTGTGTACATGCACCTGTTGTAACTCCTCCCCGTGTGCTTGATACAAAAGAGATGTGGATCATGGAAGTTCACAGTTATCACAGCCTTTAAAAGTGTCTAAGAACCTGTGTGACCAATGCTTGGAGGTGCCCATGGGTCAAGTTGGTCAACCCTACATTGCTATGGTATAATTACTGCATCTTAAGGAGTTTGCTTACCTGAAATAGCAGAGCAGTTAGAATATTGGTTACCTTTGATAGTGCCGTGGTAAGAAAACCAGGACTTTATACAGAGCAGGATTTGACTATGACACTGAAACTCTGTGGTACTTGGCACGTTTAGCAGTGATTGCTTAGAAACCTCGGCAAGCCCAGAGGGCTTGGAATGGAAATACTCAAAGTGTCTGAGATTTGTTTCTAATATTCAATGGTTTTGGTCTACTCTTTCATATGCTTTATTTCACCTATTATACTGTCCTAGCAAGTAAGTGGAATTCTTTTTGTAAAGTCTATATTGCTAAATTTTGTGGACTGAAAAAAAAAACCAACCAAAAAACCCCAAAAAAATCCTTTTCCAAGCACAAACGTTAACTATACAGTATATATATATATATATTTATATTTATATGTATATATTTATATTATATAAAGTTTACTTACGTACTTTCATCAACCATATCAGGTCTACTTAATTTTTGTGTTTGTTTTGCCCACTGCCAAGAGAAGAGCAAGAACGCCACACTTGGGTCTGTATCTCTTTTTGCCTTTTCTTTTTGTTTTTTTCTTTTTTGTCTGTTTGTTGTTGTTGTTCTTTCAGAGATTTAAGTGTAAAAGCTCCCAGGGGGTTGGTGTAAAAGGTAGCTTTACTCAGGCGCAGCAAGCAGCAGGTTTTCACAAGGCAAGTCTGGAAATCAGGACTAACCAAGCTGGTGGGTAAGTAAAACCGGTATCGGTTGCGCTAACCGGAAGGATTTTATNNTTGCGCTAACCGGAAGGATTTTATTTAGTTAACAGCAAGCCTTAAAGCTCACACAGCTCCAATTGGCTAGGGAAAATCTGACCACCTTCCTCGGTGCTTCCTCTAAGTGCCTCTGCGACTGCCTTTAAAACTAAGTTATGGGGAGGGGCAGCACCTCCTAGACTATTGTGCTGATGCCGCTGTGTTTGGGTTTGGTGCTGGCTGAGGTGGAAGGAGGCGGCGGCGGCGGCCCGTGGTGGTGCTGGGGGTNGTGGGGCACGTGTTGGTGGTACTGGTGGGGGTGCTGGATGTGCTGGGGAGGGTGGTAGTGGTGGTGGTGGTGGTAGGGCGGAGGGTTCTGCTGCATGTGGCAGTACTGCGAGTGGTGGGAGTGCACCTGCGCCTGCGTCTGCCCCTCGGCTGGCCCTGCGTGATGCATGGCGGAAGGATGCTGTGAGTGCTGCTGATGTGGGAGTACTGGAGGGTGCGGAGGTTGCTGTGATGAGCCAGATGGTGGATGGCTTTGGGAAGGTGGCTTTCCCCTTTTACTACCAAATAAGGAACCTAGGAGTGAGGAGGAGTTAGGCATAGTCTGGTGAGGGCGAGATGGACACTCTCGGGTTGATGTAGCTCTTCGGCGCATGTGAGGACTGCTAATGATGGACCCCTAAAAAGAAATTAATAGAAATAAAAATTAAAAAAATCTTAAAATGTTTAAAAGAAAAAAGTTCACACTGATCCAACAAACTCCTCCTTTAGTGCTCACATGAGTGCACTACATTAAGAGTTCTAGGGAAAAATCTGACTTCCACCTCCTCTAAAGTTGCCAGCGAGGCAATTGTGTCCTTCTTGGGGCATTTTTGAGCATTAACTGCTTTTTTTCTCGTAGGACTTTTAATATCAAAAGTACTTCATTATCAACTTGAAATAAGAAAAATAATGTCACTGCAGAGTAACAAGACATAAGACCTAGGAGTGTGTTTTTAAAATTAAAAAAAAAAAATTTTTACATTTTAAAATACGGTAAAAAAACCACCAAAAACCAACCAACAAACCAAACCAAACCAAACTGACAAACAAAAAAAAAAAAAAAAAAAAAAAATTTTACATTTTAAAATACGGTAAAAAAACCACCAAAAACCAACCAACAAACCAAACCAAACTGACAAAAAAAAAAAAAAAAAAACAAAGCAAAACATTTTTACAGTAAAAAAAAAAACCCAAAAAATGAACCCATACAAAAACTACATCAAATTCCAAAGTTAAACACCTAGCAGCAAACATTACAGTTACAATTCATATTGCAAAGCAGTGTTTTGAACTTTGTGGAGGGTTTATTTTTATAGTAGTTTCCCACTACAGTGCTGCTTCTTCAAGCCTACCTCTGAAATTAAAAGTATTTAATGGAACCACACCACTTTTGCCACTAAGGTGGTTGTGTTGTTCTAACCTGTGGTCCAGTGGTCTCTATAGTTTAGCCTGGGATGGTATATATAGTTTCTGGAAATTGTTTGGGTTTTTTTTTTTTTT
>VWZE01013815.1:225542-243902 GCA_013396675.1 Eubucco bourcierii | reverse complement strand
GGAAAAGAAAAGAAAAGAAAAGAAAAGAAAAGAAAAGAAAAGAAAAGAAAAGAAAAGAAAAGAAAAGAAAAGAAAAGAAAAGAAAAGAAAAGAAAAAAATCTGCAAGCTGAATTCAGAGACATGAACAGTATATATAAATGGTTTGAAGATGAATGAAATCTCATGAAATCCACATTGAATTCACCTGGCTTAAGAGTTTCTTTGTTGTTGTTTTTTATTTTTCCTTCCATGCCCTATCTGTGCAATTCCATGGTGTCATGACTGCAGACATTGAGCAATTGAACTCGAAAATAGAAGCAATGGGAATGGTCGAGCATGAAAAGTTGAGAGTTGTAGCTAAATATATCAAACAGCAAGGACAGTGGACTTGGTGACAAAGAGCAAGTGGGCTTTTAAAGCTGGGACCAGACTGAAATGGTGGCAAAAGGACATGTCATACTCATTTAACCATGCTTGCAGGAACAAAGGGAACAAGGTTAGCTCAAACCAAAAAATGGCATCGGTCTAAAACAAGCTGTCAGTGCTTTTTAAGCTGGAAGAATACGGAGTGAGTAGCCTAGGCATGCATTTTGTTTGAGGCAGGCAGGTTATATGTTAGAAGAAAAAAGAGCAAAAAAATATATGTATATAAAAGAAAGGTTTGAAATGCACATCATCACATCCAGCTAGACATCAGGAACTTCCTACTTACTTCCATATTGCTGTCTAGCGATCCTGCACTGCTGCGTCGCCCACGCTTGCCTGCCCAGGACATGCAACACCAGAGATTAGAGACTGAGACAAGACCCGGGTGAAAAACAGCTGCTCCCCCTCCATCACTAGAGGAGTCTCTACACCCAGCTAGGGGGGCTCAGGGGACTGGTACAGCAGCTACCAAGGCTGAAACTTCCATCTTTAAGGCCATTAGTTAGGTCAAGTTTCTCTACCTGACAGACTGGGAGCAGGGGTTGTTGTTGTGAAGCAACTCTGGTTAGCAGGCGGTGATTTTTTAATGGGCACGACTCTCAAAACACATGGATTTTCATCTAGATTTAGCAGTACTGTGATGATGGTGGCCAGCAACAATGCCATTTCCTGCTACCTAGTTGTCTGTGAAGCTTCTTTCACTTTAAAGATATATATATATATATATGCTACCAGATTTATTTGTGGGGTGGTATCAACTTAAATAGAAAATTTAATACTGGCATATTCTGAACTTGGTGGGGAGGGGCAGAAATCAGTGAGGGGCATTGCTTTCATCAGTTCATTTTCAGAACCTCAGTGGATTTCACATAATCTTCTTTCATGAGGTTTAGAAGAAACTAAACTTAATTTTTTTTTTTTTTTAGCAATCCATCCGGAATCTGTCTTGACATTATGGCCAGGTTTTGTTTGTTTAGCTGTGCAGTGCTTTATAGAATCATAGAATGGTCTGGGTTGAAAGGGACCTCCAAAGCTCATCCAGTCCAACCCCTTCTGCAGTCAGCAGGAATATCCTCAACTAGATCAGGCTGCCCAGAGCCCTGTTGAGCTTCACTTTGAATATCCCCTGGGATGGAGCCTCAACCACCTCCCTGGGCAACCTGTTCCAGTGCTTCACCACCCTCATGGTGCAGAACCTTTTCCTAACATCCAATCTAGTTTGAAGCCATTGCCCTCATCCTGTCACTGCAGGCCTTTGCAAACAGTCTTTCTCCATCCTTCTTGCAGCCCCCTTCAGGTACTGGAAGGCTGCTATCAGGTCTCCCTTTGACTTTGACCTGGCTGGTTGTGGAATGCCATCCTGCAACCTGAGTTTCTCTTAAGAGCCATGGTTCTCTTTAGACCACTGTAACATTTCCCCCTCTTTCATTATCTCCAAGGGTTACCTGCCAGTACAATCGCCCTTTCACTGATAAACTTGAGGTGCAGGTGTCTCTGGTCAGGCTTGACTTCCTCATTTCACTGGAATCTTGAACAATTCCCTTTGACAAGCTCTTTGCCAAAAGCTTGTTGGTTCACCTCTTGCAGTTTCAGCCTCATTGAAACCATAACTGTGCTACCTTACGAACCCCCTAAGAAAAACTGCTTTCAGTAATCCCTTATTTTTACCTCTGGTCAGGCTCTGATATTTTTCTGCTCTGCTAAGGGGATTAGTAGTGATTAACACCCAAATAACTCTTGCCTGCTGATAGAAAACATGAAGGGAGAGAGCCATCTCTGAACACAGCAGTCAATATCACAAACACAGACTGACAGCTGCCACCAGTCATTAAGTGTGGCCAAAAATGAAGGAAAACAGGAAAATCCAATGCCTTTTGCATAGGGCAAAGCCTGTGATAAAATAACCATGAGCAGGGGATATACACAGTGTATATGGACAGAGAGACAGATGGAGTTCTGCTTGGAATCACTTCAGGGCAAAGAAGGACTAGCAAAGCCAAGAGCAAACAGAAGCCCCCCCTGCACATGGCCATGATTTCCCTCAGACAGGCACCACTGCAATAATGAGGTTTGTTTGTTTGCTTAAAGCCAGATAAAACCCAACTCTCTACTGACCTGGAGTCTGATACCACAGGTGTTAAACAAACCCTCTGGAGCCTTCCCCTAACAATGAATGGCTGCTCCCTTTTCTTGGAGCTGCCATTTTCTCTCAAAAGTTTTTGTCTAGAGCTGCAGCATTCACAGAATCCCAGCATGGCAGGGGTCAGAAGGGACCAGCCCAACCACCCTGCTAAAGCAGGGCACCCACAGCAGCCTGCCCAGGATAACAATGGCCATGGGGGTTTGGACTCCCTCCAGAGGAGACTACACAACCTCTCTGGGCAGCCTACTCCAGGGCTCCAGCACCCTCACACCAAGGAATTTTCTTCTCCTGATGTTCAGATGTAACCTCCTGGCTTCCAGTTTGTGCTCATTGCCCCTTCTTTTGTCACTGGGTACCACTGAAAAGAGCCTGGCCCCAGCATCTTGCCCCCCACCCTTGTTCTCTTGCTGAGCATTGATCAGATCCCCTGTGGGGCTGCTCTTCTCTGGGCTCTCAGCCTTTGCTTCTCACAGACATGCTCCAGGTGCTTCAGCATCTTCATAGCCTGTACTGGACTCTCTCTAGTAGTTCCCTGTTTCTCTTGAACTGAGGAGCCCAGAACTGAATCCATTACTCCAGAGGTGGCCTCACTAAGGCAGAGAGAGGTGAAGAACAACCTCCCCTGACCTGTTGGCCACACTCCTCATGCACCCCCCCCCCCCCCCCCAAGACCATTTGCCTTCCTGGCTACAAGGGCACATTGATGGCTCCTGGGGAACTTGCTGTCCATCAGCATTTCCAGGAGATGGGAAAGGACCTTGCTCACACATTGCCTTGCTAAACAAACCCTACACAAGCAGGGTCTCTTCTTCCATACGACAGAAAAGTTGCTGACACAAGTGTTATGCACACCCTGGGGTGTCTTTGTATGAGACACCTGTAAAGTGTTTGGTATAACAGAAAGCTTGATTCACACTCATCTGCTTTGGGTTTATTGTTATTAAGTTCTATCCTGCCCAGTGCTGTTGTTATTCCATAAAGAATAGGGAGTATCATAGAATGATTGGGCTGGAAGGGACCTTAAAGATCATCTAGTTCAAATCCACCTGTCATGGGCAGGGACAGCTCCTACTAGACCAGGTTGCTTAAGGTCTTGTCCAACCTGGCTTTCAACACTTCCAGGCTTGGAGACTCCACAGCTTCTCTGGGCAACCTGTTCCAGTGTCTCACTACCCTCACCACAGGACAGAATTTTTCACCAATGTCTGATCTAAATCCAGCTTCTTCCAGTTTGGAGCCCTCACCTCTCATCCTGTCATTCCAGGCCTTTGTCAAGTCCCTCTCCAGCTCTCCTCTAGGCTCCCATCAAATATAACAACAGTAGCAAGAGAAGAGACAGGAAAGGTTTCCCTTTGAAAGCTCTTCTAATAAGGTAGAAGATGCCTGCTAGTCTCCTCTGTCCTATGGATGCAGGAAAATCTGCAGGAGAGGAGGGAGAAAATAACTTGGTCACCTTGGCTGCAGACGGTGAGGAGCAGCCAAGGAACTGCACAGCCTGACTGGACAGAGGGATTCTGGAATTGTGGGAACTAGGAGACTTTTCAAGGGGATTACATTGCTGAGACCTTCCCCAGTGTTCTCCATCACACTTGGGGATACAGGAAATTGTGAAAAATCCATGGGAGGATTGTTAAAAACAGAACACAACCGTTCAAAAAGCTGAGGGTTGCCAGAAGATTCTACATAACATCCAAACAGAATTGGTTTCCTTCTGGAACCACTTGATGAGGTTGTTTTGTTGGGTTTTTTAATTTCAGTAGCCTCCATTGGTCTGTGATTGTTTTGAGCTAGCTCAGGAGACAATGAGACAAGCACGACTGATTTTAATAGCAACCATGATGCCAGCCTGCCCTGCTGTGCAGTTTGCAGTGTTACACAGGTATGCCAGTTGGGCATTGTCTCAGCAAACCATCCAGTTACAAAACAGGGCAGGCTGCAAATATTATTCCTCTCTGACAAGTTAGGGATGGGGAGAATAAAGCTTGGTTTCCACAGGTGCTTAGCACTGTCAACTCAATGTGAAAGCACTGGGCCCTCGAGGCAGCAGCTGAAAGCCGCTGGAATTCAGACTGACCAGCATACAGGTCAATCAAAAAATCGGTGAGATACAGAAGTCGTCTAATCCTCCAGTGCTCTGCTTGAGTATCTGAGTGATTCTTCCCACCTGCTATTGGGCATAATCACAGACTCACAGACTGGTTTGGGTAGGAAGAGACCTTTAAAGCTCATCCAACAGCCAACCCTGCAGTCAGCAGGGACATCTGCAACTAAAGCAGATTGCTCAGAGCTCCAAACAACCTGAGCTGAAGTGGTTTCCAGGGATGGGGCATCTCCCACCTCTCTGGGGAACCTGGGACAAGGTCTCACCATCCTCTGTGGACAAAAAAATTCTTGCTTGTCTTTAGGGAATGCTGGGACTTCACACATCCCACATCTTTCTGTAGGCTTACTTATTGTATAGTGGTAAATGTCCAAAATTCTATTGGAACCCATAAAACTCAGCTTTAATTGCATCAAAACTTGTCTGTCTTCCACTGTTTTTGTGTAAGTTAAGAAGTTCAAAGTCTAGGACAAGTAAATTCAGTTCTTCCTTGACTGAAAATGATATATATTTTTCTTCTAAGAAAAACAAAACAGTAATTACTGTTGCCATATTCCCATCTTGAACCAGTTGGCTGCCACATTCTGCTTTGTATTTCATGGATAAAACTCTGAATCTGCAACAGAGTTCTCCTGAAAATCAAGGGACCTTTATTCACACTCTTTGCAATTGGGATTTCAGCAATTGTGGCAAATTCATGGGAGAACAACCAGCAGGAAGCGATTCCTGACAGAAATCTTGCCTTCCCTTAGAGATTACAGCTTAGGAGTCAGAATCCCTCAGAGATTCACCATTCATTAGGTCTAAGAAGCTTAGGAACTCTCTTTTCCAAGAGAGAAATTCAAAGTCACTTTTTACAGCCATCATTGACTACTGATACCTGGGAGGGAGTAAGGGATTGTTCTCTTAAATCCTTTTGTCATACCCCCATGCCACCCAAAGACTCTTTGGTCACATTTCCCCTTCACTGATTAAATATTGTAAAGCTTGCCCTTGTATTTTGCAGTTTTCATTGGACAACTATCTGCCTCACTGCAGAAATATGCAGTCAGGCCATGTTCTAAGAGTCATTAGGTTTATTTCTGTTTGCATGGAGAATGAAACTCCATAAATCTCTGCTTCCATCAGGCCTTTTCCTACAGAAGGACACAGGTGCAAACACAGTCCCACTACTCCTGTCCCTCCTCCTTGTTGATCCTGTGTTTCATCTGCAAAAAGAATTGAGGCAGCCTAACTCAGTACTCTGCAATAAGTATTCAGTACTCCAATAGTCCCCAATAACTACAGGGATGCAGCACCTTGCTAACTGCAGGAGAATCCTTTAGCTTTCTAGGGATCATCTCTCCCACATTTAAACAATTTCAGCCTCACATGCAAGCTCTTCCCTGAGGAAAGGCAGAACAGACAAGGGATCACCTTGTTAAAATGACACCAAATAACAAAGCAAATCACAGGGATGGAATTCCTCCAGTCAGTTGCACTGCACAAGACCAAACAGAAACTCTCCATAATTCTCAACTCCAAGTTAAAATTAAGTTTAGTTGGGTTTAACAAACTCCTTGATAAACCCTGCAGTCTGTGAGTGATTTCTGATTTATTGCTATGGACAAAGGTTATTTTCAGGACTAAGCATGCCAACTCCAGGCATGCCCTGTGGAAATGTGGAATGTTTTCATGATTAAAAAATCCTTGTTTAGTGCATAAAACCCATAACATGAATTTAAACACATGGCAATGATTGGAAGACAAGGATGGAAAAAGTCCCATGGGATGCAAAACCCAAAAATGACTCTGAAATCACAAGTGTGGGTACAGGTACCCACTGAACTCTCATATTCAGCAATATGGTAGTTCTCACTCCAGTGAAATAAGAACAAACAGAGTGATGGAAGTATCCTCTAATCTGAGAGATAATAGTGGTGAAGACTTAGTGGCTTGATCTAAAATCCACCAAAATCAGCCAAGCACTAACATTCAGCTTCAGCCTGATTTTGGATCAAGGCCCTAGGTAGTTTTAATGAAGCAAATGGAGACAAGTATGAAAGCCTAAAGAGAGAATAAAATAATTGAAAGAGCTCACTCTCTACAAATCAGTATGCACAGACACCCACAAAACACAGACTATCATTTCAGTTCACAACAGGTTTACTGCAGCACAGCTAAAATCTCTTCTTTAGTTAAAAAAGAAGAAAGCTGAAGTGGTGTCTACTACCAAAGATACAAGTAAGGTTGCAATTATGACTGTGCTGGAAAGCCCCCACTGCAGTTAAAGGACCAGCTCAGAGTTGTAACACAGCCTATGAACCAAAAAAAAAAAAGAACTAAAAAGGCACATCTGTAGTTGCTGCTATCCCCCCAAGGTGCTTTCTGAGCAGTGGCATTCAGATACAACCTTTGGCACTGAACAACAAGGTTACTACCAGTGGTAGTCTGCCAGTCTGTGTTACTGAGGCAAACCACAAACTGAAAACATCCCAAATTTGCTCTGGCTGAAAAAAATCATTCCTCTCCTAGAGTTCTCAGCTGTACTAATCAGTGACTACATCTTCAGACAGAGCTTGTGGGCTCTTGGAATTCTTGTCCACTAGGCCTTCCTGTGGGAGACCGGCACCAGCATTTCACAACAACCTCTTCTGCAAGAGTTGGGAACTGTGCTTCGAGTGATGAATGGCTAAGGGAGCACTGGGGACAGGCTGTGTCTGGATCACATAGCTCTAGGCAGAATTTAGCAGGGCTTCACTCAATTTCATTCATCAGTGAGGTAACACAGGTACACTTGAGCACAAAATGCACAGAAAGCGGTCGTTACACACAGACCAGTTTCTTTTCTTTTCTCTCTAAGCCTAGTGTATGGAGGGGAAGAAGCAAAGGGGGAAAAAAAAAAAAAAAGAAGAAAGGAAAACTAAGTGGGTTACTCCTAGCACGAGTCACTCACTATTTTATAGAACACTTACAATTTTTCCTCTGTCTTCACTCTCCTTTAAAAGTCTATATAGCAATCTACAACCGTTTAAATGCTTTCAAACAGTGGTGGCTTAATAGAACAAGGGTAAAAAAACAAACAAGAAATTAAACACCAACTATGAAAGAGGAGCTACTTCAAGTGTCTGCAGTTTCAGCCTGGCCAGGTCTGGAAGGCCAGCGTGAGCGTGCAGGGCTGCGAGCAGGGGCGGGAGGGCAGCGCTTACCTGCTTCCGACAGGTCCCGCAGGGAGCTGCTCAGCGCACTTCTCTTCAGTCCCTCCCCGCTGGCGTAGCTGTCGTCCAGGCAGGCTCTGTTCAGCGTGCCGTTGCCAGAGTCTTTCTTCAGGCTGGAGCACTGAGACATGCTTGGACGCACCACGCCCTTCTGCTTCTCCAGCTCAGCTGCAACAGGGAACAATTTTGCAGTTTGCACTTGCTGCCGACAAGCAAGGAGGTGGCGGCGTCCCCACTCCTGTGTGCGGGCATGCGGCACCGCCGGGAACAGGGGAGGCTGGGCAGCCATTAGGGCAGAGAGGAACCTCAGAACTCAGAGCCAGAGGAGGGTCCTGCACCTGGGGAGCAACAGCCCCCTGCACCAGGACAGGTGAGGGGTGACCTGCTGGAAAGCAGCTCCACAGAGAAAGACCTGTGAGTGCTGGTGGACAAGTTCCCCAGGAACCAGCAATGTGCCTTTGTGCCTGGGAAGGCAAATGGTCTTGTGGGGTGGGTGAGGAGTGTGGCCAGCAGGTCAAGGGAGGTTCTTCTCCACCTCTCTGTGCCTTAGTGAAGCCACCTCTGGAGTAATGGGTTCAGTTCTGGGCTCCCCAGTTCAAGAGAAACAGGGAACTACTGGAGAGAGTCCAGTACAGGCCACAGAGATGCTGAAGGGCCTGGAGCATGTCTGTGAGAAGCAAAGGCTGAGGGCCCTGGGGCTGTTGAGCCTGGAGAAGAGCAGCCCCACAGGGGATCTGATCAATGCTCAGCAAGAGATCAAGGGTGGGGGGCAAGAGGCTGGGGCCAGGCTCTTTTCAGTGGTGCCCAGTGACAAGAGAAGGGGCAATGGGCACAAACTGGAAGCCAGGAGGTTCCATCCAAACATGAGGAGGAGAAAATTCCTTGGTATGAGGGTGCTGGAGCCCTGGAGCAGGCTGCCCAGAGAGGCTGTGTAGTCTCCTCTGGAGGGAGTCCAAACCCCCATGGCCATTGTTATCCTGGGTAGGCTGCTGTGGGTGCCCTGCCCTGGTTGGATTGGATGATCTCCAGACTTTCCAACTCCACCATGCTGGATTCTTAGATTTTGGCACAGATAAATGCCAGAGAGGAACTTCACCCCAGTACTAGCAGCTTTATATTACAACACAGAGGACAAAGGGCTATTCCTCTTTGGGAGATAGAGAAGATAAAAATCTATGTTTAGACACTCATCTCTAAATACTGTGGCTACTCAACTAGGAAAATCAACAGGGCACCCAAGGGAAATTCAGTGAAACTTATTTGAAGGGCCACATTTCAGAGTGATGTAAACCATCCCTGAAATTCTTGCTGTAATTGACACTGAAAATTACATATCCATCTTCATTGCTGTTTGGAGTCTGTCCAGTCTATATTTTGACTGCAGTAAATAACAGTCAATGAACTCAGCAGAGGCTGAAGATCTGAGTTTTTCCTCTTTCTGGAATCCAAATCATGGAAAAAACTCCAGATTATTGCCTCAAAGTTTAAAAGAGTTCTGCTGGGTTTGACCCACATTCAACATTTAAGATCCGTATCTACATTCCAGTGACTAGCTGGAAAATGCTGCATTCCATGTACCTTTGTACTTACACTCTATTCTGTGCTTTTCCATCTCTTGAACCTCTGCAATGGACTCCCTCAGATCGTCTGTAAACTTCTTCCTGTCCTGAGGATTTGGTGCATTGAAATTTATTAGCACCTTGATATCTGCTCCTGGAACAGCTGACGTGAGCCGAATGCCGTTGGGATAATCTGGAAGAAAAGAGTCAAGAAAATCTAAGCTCTGATTACTGTGATTGCTTTTGCCTTCTATGAAAAGCAAACAACCTGAAGGGTTTTTAGTAATATTACCAGAGAGGGGATGAAGTCTAAAGGCACAGAATTAGAATCTAAAGGCACAGAATTAGAATGAAAAGCTTTGAGAGACACACTGGAACTGCTTCACTATCAAGACACTGAATAAATACTGAGACACAATCTTTATGTAGCTGTTACCCTTAAGGTACAATGTGCATGGAGTCTTAAAATCATGGAATAGTTTTGGATGGAAAAGCCCTTTAAGATCATCCAGTTCAACCATCCTCTTAACTCTGCCAAAGCTGGGGCTAAACCATGTCTCTCTCTCAGCTCTGCCTCTCTGATAGACCTCCACGGATGGCAATTCAACCGCTTCCCTGAGCAGCCTGTTCTACTGTTAGAGAACCCTCACAGGGAAGAATTTTCATCTAATGTCCAACCTAAACCTCCTCTGGTGCAACTTGAGGCCATTTCTTCTCAGATTAAAGAAAAAAATCCCATAAAAAAGTAAACTTTTTGATTCATGGATCGGATCCCACAACCTACCTAAAGCATGATTATGTCCACAGTGTAACTGAATATAAAGACTCCCTGGATACATCTGAAGCACTGGAAACCACTTTATACTTCTAACTTGACTTCTGCAGAAGACAAACACATGCTCATGTGCAGCTCTTAGCATTGACCATGAAGCTGTGTCCCAAGGAAATGAGATCCTGAGCAAGTAAAATTAGGCTTGGGGTGGAGGGGTGGGTGGGGTGTCACAGTCCACATTCCTTTTTGGCCCACATTATGGATGCAGATTTTCCAGCAAACTGTCATTGCCTCTTTTCTAGCTGCACATCTGAGAATGCAAATTTGCACAGCTGGTCAACAGTCTCTCCTGGTTGAGAAAGAAAGTTTATTTCCAGACAGAAAGCTTACAGTACTGATGTGTTCTGCTGCAGAAGACAGCATTGGCCTTTGCTTGAAGTCCAGACCTGTCAGAACAGGCTGTCAGAACACCCCAAACCATGCCTCCTAACTCTCTGTGTTTTCTTTTATTCCACTGCCTGACCTCACTGGTTTGATAAAGCTCTCAAATATTTACTCAAGTGTTCAACCTGAAGTTCAAGTGCTGCCAAGTACTAAAAATTCACTCCTCCAAAAAGCAGATGACGTAAAGTGGTCTCTTGCCTCACCACCATTAAGGTTTCAATGAGACTTAAAATACTTAATAATATAATACTTAATAAAATACTTAAAATACTTAAACAAGTGTAAATGTAAAAGGAGATCCTCATTTCCCAGCCAGAGGCACAGCTTAAAGCAAGGTGAGTCCATATACTGTTCTCTAGTGAGAAAAGGTGGCCACTATCACAAGCCTCAGAGAGCACAGAGGGGAAGGAGGAAGCAAGAATTTGGGGCTTCTGCCAGGGCCTGATATCAGCATCTTGCACAGAGGGGATCTTCTCAGTGTTCATCAATATCTAAAAGCTGAAGGAGAAGAGGAAGGGGCCAGACTCTTTTCAGTGGTGCCCAGTGACAGGACAAAGGGCAGTGGGCACAAACTAGAAGCCAGGAGTTTCCATCTGAACAGAAGGAAACAATTCTTCACTTTGAGGGTATCCTGGAACACTGGAACAGGCTGCCCAGACAGGTTGTGGAGTCTTCTGGGACATCTTAGTGTAGCTTTCCAATATTTGAAGGGGGTTACAGGAAAGATGGAGAGGGACTTTTTAGGGATGCATGGAGTGACAGGACAAGGGGTAACAGCTTCCAACTAGAAGCAGCTGAACTTACGGTAGACATGAGGAAGAAATTCTTCCCCAGGAGGGTGGTGAGGCACTGGAACATGTTGCCCAGGGAAGCTGTAGAGGCTCCAAGCCTGGAGGAGCTGAAAGCCAGGCTGGATGGGACCTTGAGCAATATGGTCTAGTAGAAGGTGTCCCTTGGCAAGGGGTTGGAATAAGATGATCTTTAAGGTCTCTTCCAACCCAAACTGTTCTATGATTCTCTGGAGAGATTCCAAACCCACCTGGGCAAGGTGCTGTGGGTGTCCCTGCTTTAGCAGGGGCAGTTGGACTTAGATGATCTCCAGAGGTTTATTCCATCCCATGCCATGCTGGGGTTCTGGGATAGCTGATCTGCTGACCACAAGACAATCACATCTCCTTTCAATCAAAGATGACAGCTGCCTCAACTGTCCTGCAGCTGCTGCTGTGGCCATTTGGCTGCATTCTGAACAAGTGCTAGGGAGGTAATGTGTGGAGAGCTTTGGACCACCTCATGTACTGTTTGATCACTGCCTCTGGACGTGTAGCAAACAGCTCTACAAAGTGCAATGTTTATGAATCCAAACGAGGGTCTTTGGTAACCCCAAAGTCAAGTGGTAACCCCAAAGAACAGATTTCCTCATATTAAACAAACAGAACTCTTTCATGTCCAGAGATATTTCCCTGCATCCTATTGATCATCAGGAAACACATAGTCACTGGTTTCAGACAGACTCTCTCAGAAGAGGCTTGCTTGCCCTTCAGATTTTAGCAGTGATTCTGGCAGTAAATGTGAAATACACTTCCCATGTAGCCTATTTCTTTCCTCAAGATGCATGACATCACTTCCCCTCTTGGAACTCATCCATCCCTTGGTGTGATTGACTTCTAGTGCTAGAAGTCAGTTCTTCTGCCATCAATGCCAATCATGTTGTTCAACCTCAACTGATAGTTTTGTTGCTTCTGCTTCAGGGACATTAAATTTCACTGACTTGAAGGCAGCTGATTCTGACAGCTGCTACACACAGATGTGGCATGATGGCTTGGGCCAAAATAACCTAAAGCTTGCTGGGGACAGGGGAACCAGGGGTGGGAGGGGGACAAACAGGAGAGGAAGAAGAATTCTTCCTGCATTCCACCTAACAGGCACTCAGAGAAGTACAATCTACTCTCTGACTCACCCCAGTGAATCCACCTCAGGAGCCCATCCACGTCCACTAAAATGGCTCCAGTTCCCTGGGAGGAATCCAGCCCTTCTGCAGCTCCTTTGACTACAGTTATTTTTATGTTTACTTGAATCAAGTGTTTCTACTTAGCATGTTTATGAGTTTTATTTATTTTTACCATTTATTTAACTTGACACCAGAGGGATTAGCTCTCCTTCTATTTTTAGCAGAACCCAGGATAGAAATATTTGGCTTTCCTCTCCAAGAATGAATTTTACATCTCGTGTGTGCATGAATGTCTGTGCATATCAATAAACTGCTGCTGTAGGCTCTACAAAACCTCTCTTTCTGAAACCTCCAGGTTGCCTGACTCAATAACAGCCACTTTTTTTTGAGTGAAAGGAGCACTGGGGCACGTTTTCAAGGACAAGGGAAAAGCTAAAGAGCCTTCCACAAGAGGAAAGCAGACAAACTAGTAAAATGTCACACTGGGCTGCATCCAATTTCTCAGGAAGGTCAGGAGGTGTGCTTTGCAAGCCATGGAGTCAGGTCAAATACATTGGTTTGACACCCTGTGTACAAACAACTGTGCTCTGCTATCCCTGATGCTCTCCATCTAAAAATCAGGACATCAGCAAAATCCTTGTTTTTTGTTGGGGTTTTGTCTCCTAAGACTAAGCCTGACAAGTATTAAAGATACAAAGAATATTGGATTGATGCAGATTACAACTGACAGAAACAAAACCTGTCAGAAAATAGAGACTTTAATCCAGTCTCTCTGCTTGGTATTTAGATTTGAAAGAGTATAGATTACCTTGAGATGAGGTTAAGAGAGAAATCAGGAAAGGAAATTAAATAGTGCTTGGAATTATCCAGATCACTGTAATAGTTATTATTTACTAGCATACATTCAACTCCAGCTATGTCTGCCATTGGCTCAGAAGATACACAACACATCTGTATTTCTTTACAACCATTTTACTTTTTCCAAGTGGTCACAGACCACACATTTGGCTACATCTGGTTGCAACTCAAAACACACAAGAGGAAAGCAGACAAACTAGTACCTGACAGCAGTCTTGCTGTTTCTTGTCCTGACACTGTCTTGTTTTCACCTTCAAGGTCAAGTCAAATTCAGAGCAATGCTATTCCTGAATTCTAAATCAAGTCTTGTCCAGCCCTTTCATTCACACAATGTGTTATTTTAATCTATTTATAAATTAATGTTATTTATAAATTTAAATTATGTGTCCATAGAGGTGGGCCACAAGGTTGATCAGAGGGATGGAACTTCCCTCCTATGGGGACAGGTTGAGAGAGTTGTGATTATTCAGTCTGGAGAAAAGGCGGCTCTGAGGAGACCTTATTGTGGCCTTCCAGTATCTGAAGAGGGCTACAAGAAAGCTGCTGAGGGACTTTTTAGGGTGTCAGGTAGTGATAGGACTGGGGGGAATGGATCCAAGATAGAGGAGGAGAGATTTAGATCAGATGTTATGTTCTTCACCATATGGGTGGTGAGACACTGGAACAGGTTGCCCAGGGAGGTGGTGGAAACCTCATCCTTGGATGTCTTTAAGGCCAGCCTGGATGTGGCTCTGGGCAAAGTGTTCTGGTGGAAAATGCCCCTGGCAGTGGGGCTGGAACTGGATGATCCTTGAGGTCCCTTTCAACCCTGACAACTCTGTCATTCTGTGAAATGGTCAGCTGAGAAGAGAGGGGAGACTTACACTGGTTCTCAAAAAGCAGAACTTGCATTCCATAGAGGGAGAAGGACTGTCGGAAGCTGTATGTCACCGAGTTCTTCTTCTTCTGAAAAATCTTGGTCACCTGAAAGTCAGCAAATAAACAAGGGGAAAAATCCCTTTTACCATATGTGCCTGTGGGAAATTGTTCTGAAGAACTAGCGTGTGAGAAAACAATTCATGCCAAACAAAGCTGTCATCTAGCTACAGTCTACCAGAAAAGATGAACTTGTAATGTTTCCCAACAAGTTACGGAATTGTAGGGGCTGGAAGGGACCTGTGGCGCTCATGTAGTCCAACCCCCTCTGCTAAAGCAAGTTTGCATAGATAAGAGGCTTGCTTTGCTGTAAATCAGACCATAGCAACACAATCCTTGAATGCAGCTAAATACCTCTGATGCTTTCACTCCTATTGGAATCAGTAGTCACAGTAATGTTTCTATTATCTATTATTAAAATGCATCCTATGCTGCCTGGTTGCACCATTTACCTGTCTGTTCTCCACTTTGCCAGTTACAGTGGGCAAGTACCAAGTGATTATATGGTGGCTGCAGCTAGTCCCTTCTCACTCTCAGAACAACACCTAAAGCAAGAACATGAGCTTTTTTTTTTTCACCTCAGACTTGTGCTCTCAGCCTTGTGCTTCCAAACAGCTTTTTTTTTTTAATCTCCATACTTACTACAAAGAGTCCATAGTTGAAGAAGTTCTGGGATTCCCCAGTTCTCCATGAGATAGCAATGTGCCCTTGTGGCCAGGAAGGCAAATGGGATCCTGGGGTGCACTAAGGAAGAGTATGACCAGCAGGTTGAGGGAGGTTTTCCTCCCCCTTCAACTCTGCCCTTGTACCCTGGACATTACATCCCATGATGTCCCTATCATTTGTTTCATACCTGTCTCAGTCAAAGCTCTGAGGAAACCTTTCCTTTGTTATCATACGAGTAACACACTATTACTTCTCATCAGCTTTAGGCTCCTCCTAAATGCAACCTCTCTTCATAACCAAGAGGTTTGTTTCCACTAGTTAGAATCATAGAACCATAGAATTATTTCAGTTGGAAAAGATCTCAAAGAGATCCAATCACCACCATGGACACTAAACCATGTCCCCAAGTGCCATGTCCACAGGTTTCTTGAACACCTCCAGGGATGGTGACTCCACCACCTCCCTGGGCAGCCTGCTCCAATGCCTGACCACTCTTGCAGCAAAGAAAATTTTCCTACTGTCCAACCTAAACTTCCCTTGGCACAGCTTAAGGCCATTTTTACTCCCTTTCTATCACCTGATACTAGGGAGAAGACACCAAGCCTCACATCACTCCAACCTGCTTTCAGGAAGTTGTGGAGGGCAATAAGGCCTCCCCTCAGCCTCCTCTTCTCCAGAGTCAACAACTCCAGTTCCCTTAGCTGCTCCTCACCAGCCTTGTTCTCCAGACCCTTCACCAGATTTATTGACCTTCTCTGGACTTGCTCCAGACTCTCAATGTCCTTCTTGTAGTGGAGGGCCTAAGAACTGACCCCAGTACCAAGGTATGATCTCACCAGCATTGATGTTTCAATAAATAAAGAGCATTGGCCCACAGGTCATCAGATGAATGCAAGGTAATTTTGTTGTTCCACCAGTAACCTGAGTTCCCTGTTCAGGCTCACTTTGCCATCAGGGATATGGGTAGACTGGAGGGGATTTTTGTTCTTTATCAGAAAAGCTACTGCATCACAGTGCTTACATACAACAGAGTGCAGCAATCAATAAAAAGGCTTCAGTTTCAAAGCAAATGACAGATAATGAAGAAAATGAAGAAAGTTTAAATCTTAATCATGCCCAGATGGTTAGAGTACAGAGTAACATGTAACTGAGATGTATTTTTAGGAGTGTTCATGCACTTAATTGCCACTCATTTGCTGGAGAGAGGCACTGCTGAGTGCCTGACTGCCAGCCCAGCCACCTGAAGACACCTACCACGAGAAGATCATTAAATAAAAATATTTCTCGCTGGTGCAATCCAAGCTTCTGAGGTTTATTTGGATCTGGAACTTCAAACAGCCTGCAGTAGCAAACAAGCCTCCGGTGGGGTAGGGAGAGGACCTATGGTAATAGTGAAGGTCATGGTTAATACAGCAAGAGTGAGCCAGGAAAGAGCAGCTTTTAAACTCAGACTCTTTTTAGCACTGGAAATATTTTTACTTCTAAGCCCATTAGGCTTTCTCATCAAAGGACCAAGAGCAAAATAAAATTATACACCACAAACTTGCATGACTTTCAAACATCATCTAGGTTCTTACAGCAAATAGTCTTTACCAGTTTGCACTCCAGTATGTGGATATCAATGAAGGTGTTACTGGGGACAGAGTTTTACTTGGTGAAATGATAAAATCTTCACAGAATTTAAAAGTAGAATCATAGAAACACAGAACTGCTTTGGTTGGATGAGACCTCTAAGATCATCAAGTCCAACCATCAATGCAACACCACCATGGTCATTAAGCCATGTCCCCAAGGGCCATGTCCACACATTTCTTCAACACTTCCAGGGCAGCCTGTTCCAATCCCTGACCACTGTTTCAGCACAGAAATTTTTCCTAATCTCCAATATAAACCCTCCCTGGCACAGTTTCAGGCCATTACCTCTCCTATCACCTGGTCTCACAGCAGAGGGCTTCCAGCCCTCTGATCATGTTCATGGACAACTTTGGTCCCACTCCAGCAGGTCCCTGTCTCTCCTGTGCTGAGGACTCTAGAGCTGGCCCCAGCACTGCAGATGGGCTCTCAGCAGAGCAGAGCAGAATCCCCCTCCCTCCACCTGCTGCCCACACTGCTGGGGATCAGCCCAGGCCATAGTTTGTTCCAGACCGCAAAAGCACAGTGCTAGCTCACGTTGAGCTCCTCCTCACCCAGCACCCCCCAAGTCCTTCCCTTCTCCTCAGTACTGCTTTCTGTCCATTCATTCTCACCCAGCATGGATTTGTGCTTGGGATTGCCTCAATCCAGCTGCAGGACCTTGCACTTGGCTTTGCTGAACTTCATGCGGCTGGGATGGGCCCACCTCTCCAGGTTGTCCATCTCTCTCTGGATGCCATCCCTTCCCTCCAGCATGTCAACCTTGCCACACAGCCTGGTGTTGTTGGCAAACCTGCTGAGGGTGCCTCCACCCTCCATCCCACTGCTCTTGTTGCCAGCAAGAAGCAATCGGTGTACTCCTCTGCTCTGAGGTGGTTTCTTTGTTCCCCACTAACACTAATGTCATTGTGAAATTGAAGTAAATGGAGGACTGCAGTAGAGGAGCAGTTATTATTGAATGTGCATATAACTTAAATCTGGAATCGATACTCTCTGCATTCATCTCCCTTTCAGAAGAGAACTGCTCCATCAAGTGACAATACCTTAGTGGAGGATCACTCAATACTGAAATGGACCAGAAAGAATGAACACACCAGGGTGTGGGTGGAAAAGGGAGGTGCAGCTGTAGTGGTGCTTTGTTATTTATTCTTTACTGGCTGCCTAATTTCTGCAGTGATAATGGCATTTGAAAAGTGTCGTAAATGTATTAGAGAAAGGCCTAGAAAACTGTTGGCAATAATTTAAGCAGGGAATAAGTCATTTGGGGAAATTTATCTTGAAGAAAATCTTTAGCCTTTAGACTCTAACAGTAGGAACACTTTGCTCGAAAGCTGCCCAATCTTTTACAAAACTAAAATGTACTAAATGCAGCATTGCCAGTTGAAGGAATGGTTGCTTCTTTAAAAAACACCTCTGAATGTTGAAGAAGAAAGAGAGGAATACGTACACAGCCAAGTCCATGGTGCAGAGATCCAATCTACAGTAGAAAGACACATACAAGATGGTTAAACTTCAGAGAAAGACAGTAGTGTATCAGAGCAAGTCTCACTATGACTAAATGCCTACAAAGTAAACCCAAACATTTCTATCGATACAGACTGCTGGCTAGCCTCTGAGTTTTCTCTCACATACTTAAAAAGTCTCTCAACAGAAGATTCCTTGAAGATAGGAGGCCATCAAAAGCATCGTTTTCTTGATCTCATTTAATTTACAAGGATT
>VWZE01013815.1:200725-225531 GCA_013396675.1 Eubucco bourcierii | reverse complement strand
AAAAAAAAGAAAGAATGAGGCAACTCCCCCTCTCCCCACTGAAGCCTAAACAGAAATCTTAATCTCCACCAGGCATGGAAAATAAGTTTCATATGAAAGCAGAAGTGACTGTCATACACTATCTTTAGAATACTCCTTTCCCTTCTGTTCAAAAATATGTGAAAGTTTTTATTAAGAACATTTTGCTTTCTCTTCTGCTTCCTGCAAGAACTCTCAATATTTCCTTACTGGGAAGCAGAAGGAGATGGAATTTTCTCTTTTTTTTGGTAGTCCCTCATTCACTCACCCCTCCCCATGCTGAAGCTTGTCTGAGAGGAGATTAAAGTTCAAAGCTCTTTAAAACAGGATGAATCTTGAGATCTGGACTCTCTTTCTTAATAAAAATGCCCTCAGCCCATCAGTCCCTGCTTCCGGGAGGTTTCTCAGAGCTGATAAACTGGTGTAGGACTTCAAAGACATGGAAGTCAACTCTTTATCTGGCTTTGTTTTGGGTTGCACTTGTGAAGATTTTCATTGGAATTGGATTCAGGAAGGATGAGTGTCCACTGTCCCTCCTCACCCTTGTTAGCATGTCAGATATTGGCCTCAAGTATGTCTGTGTTCACTCAGCTCCTAAAACAAAGGGGGAAAGGCTGTGTCCTTCCTTCTCCGGCTCACGTTTTGAAGGTTAATTTACAGAGCAAAGCACTGCAGGATTTTTCCCACAACAAAGCAAGAGCTATCTCTGGATGCCCAAAGCCAGCGCTAGGATCCCCAGGACCTGATATCCAGCTAAGTTCTGGGACAAGAGGATACCACCTGCCCTTAAGAAATGCCAGTTCACAGAGTTAGTTGCAAAGCTGAGAAAGACACTGATGTGAATGGAGGTTCTCTGCTACTCTTGTGTCTGCTGGAGCCATCAGTGATAGTCCAAGTGTTGCCACAGGGTTCTCTCCAGCCTCACTTAACAACACACTTAGTTCTCTTGAAACAAAGATGAGAACTGCCTCAAAGCTAACATTATTACCTGTCTAATTATTCTTACAGTCTCTGCCTTTTGCCTTTCTGACCCATTTATGCTCCTAAGCAATGTCCTTCTGCATGCTGTGCACTGGCAGGCAGGGCAAAGGGAACTCACCGGTTTCTTCCCTACTATGAGTTTCTCCACCTTCTGGACTTGGGACACATGATCCTCATTGGTCTTCAGCTCGCGTTTGCGGATGCGCTCATAAATCCCAATCAGCATCTCCCGTGGGATATCCTCCCCGTCGTCCACGCCTGCAGAAGGAAACGGTTCCTGTTACCACAGAATCAGACTGGGTTGGGTTGGAAGGGACCTTAAAGATCATCCAGTTCCAACCCTCTGCCATGGGCAGCGACACCTCACTCTAGATCAGCTTGCTCAAGGACCCATCCAATATGGCCTTGGAATACTTCCAAGCTTGGAGCCTCTACAAGGTCTCTGGGCAGCCTGTTCCAGCACCTCAGCACACTCGTAGGGATCATTTCCTCTTAATGTCTAATCTAAAGCAGCTCTAAAGTCTCTCTAAAGCCTTCTCTTCTGCAGGCGAACAAGTCCATCTCTCTCAGCCTGGCCTCCCAGCCCTCCCATCACTGCTGTGGCCTCCTCTGGCCCTGCTCCGCCACCTCCATGTCTCTGCTGTGCTGAGGACTCTAGAGCTGGTCCTGCTGCTGCAGATGGGGTCTCAGCAGAGCACAGAAGGCATAATCCCCTCCCTCCACCTGCCAGCCACAGTCAGGCATCAGCTGGCTCTGAATGATCCAACACTCTGATTTCTCAGCAAGGAGAGGGCAGAAAGCTGGGCAGCCAGCATTGCCCAGGACTGCTGAAGTGCCTGTTTGTGCTGTTTCTCTCCTGTCCTGTCTTTGTGCCTACTTCACCAAGGCAGCAGAAGTGGTGTTGCTTAGCGAGGCACTAATTTTTGGCCAAAAGTTTGCTGCCTTCAGTATGCCGGAGTAGTGATGGAAATCACACAGGTCTGGGAATTTTGTTTTCAGACTCTGATATCAAACTAAGCTGTAAAAATAGCTTATTCTCAATACTAAAAAAAAAAAAAAAGATTAAAAAAATACTCATTTCCCATCTACATTTTTTTGTCTTTTCAGTTTTCTCTGTTTGGCATCAAAGCTCAAATGAGTTAAATAATCCTTTAGACATTAAAATCTCTGTGTGGCTTTCTCCTGGGAGCACACCACTGGGAGGAATCAGCACCACCATTCCATTTTGCTCCATCCCAGTATTACTCTGCTCAGAAAATTTTTTTTTTTTTTTAAACACCAGAAGCCTATGAACACACAGTAAAATTAATTTAACCAGTATTTCCTCCAGGGTTTCCAAACCAATCTACAGTGTAGAGACAAATCACTAAGACAGCCCAGCCAGTATTAGCTAGCCCTGTGTGATTATCACTGGTATGCCATTATTCTAACAAATGCCACACTGTCTGGAATGCTTGATCCTGAATTTTTAATAGCAGTGGAACGAGCACAGTTTCAAGAAGTGCCTTAAAGCTGAGTGTCCAAGAGCCAGGGAGAAGCATGTCTGGTTTTTAAGCAGGTTTAAAGCAATAAACTTTTATCACCCATTCAGCAGCCCAAGCACAGTATTTTGTCAGTGGAACAAGTGCTCACTCTAAGAATTTCTGTAATCAGATACAGTTACTTTGCAACTAGAAGCAAAAGAGTCTCTGTTCTGTTCCACATCAGCAAGTCTGCCACAGATTATCCTTTGCAGTCATTTAAAGCCAGAGGCAAGGTAGCCTGTTAGGAAAAAAAGCCTACAATAGGAAGAAATTGTTGGCATTTCGGCTGGAGTTCAGAGAGAGAATGTATTTAATGCAACTAATCTAACTACAGTTATGCTAGGAGATGAGCATCAGGCCTTCTTCAGTCTTTGTTGGCTTCAAAATGAAAATCTCAACATTAACTTTCACTTTGCTAAACTAAACCACCTGCTTAGCATCACTGCTCATCATAATCTTTTATAGACCAAAAGCAATCAAATCACCAAACAGCATTTTTGTTTTCAAGGTCACAGTGTCACAGAGTGGTTTGGGTTGGAAGGGACCTTAAAAATCATCTAGTTCCAACCCACCCTGCCATGGGCAGGGACACCTACTAGAGACCAGCTTGCTCAAGGCCTCTACTCAATTGGCTTTCAACACTTTCAGCCTTGGAGTCTCCACAACTTCTCTGGGCAACCTGGCCCAGTGCCTCAGCACCCTCATTGCAGGGAAGAATCTCTTCCTAATGTCTAATCTCAGTCCAGCTTCTTCCAGTTTGAAGCCGTCACCCCTTGTGCTGTTACTCCAGACCTCTGTAAAAAGAACCTCACCAGATCTCCTATAGCCCATTTAAAATCCTGGAAGGGTGTTCTAAGGTCTCCCTAGAGCCTTCTCTTCTCCAGGCTGAACAACCTCAATTCTCTCAGCCACAGAGGGGCCTCAGTCCCCCAATCATCTTTCTGCTCTAACAGTTTCATGTCCTTCTTATGCTCAGGACTCCAGAGCTGGCCCCAGCATCGCAGAAAGGGTCTCAGCAAAGTGCAGCAGAGGGGCAGAATCCCCTCCCTGCCCCTGCTGCCCACATTGCTGGGGATCAGCCCAGGAAGGCAGTGCACGGTGCCAGCTCATGTTGAGCTTATCCTCACCTAGCACCCCCAAGTCCTCCTGGCTTGAAATTCCAGGACACCATAAGCACTTTGTTTTTAGAAGTACTGAACTGAAGGTACCACATGAAGTCATGCACACAAACTGCCACAGTTCAGAGAGGCACCACTGCATTTCTGTATATCAAGCAACTTGGTTTCTGGCTTTCAGACCACTTTTGGGTATCACTGAGAAGATTACTGTTAAACAGAACATCTTCACTGGCTGTTCTCTTTCCATGCTGCTCCATCCACTGTTGCCAGTAGAGGAGAGACTGTGCACTAGGTTGTGTGTAAAAGCAGGGAGAGGAGGAGAGCACTGCACTGACTGAGCAGGCAAAGTTCCTACCCTTTGCACAAGCACACAGCAATGGAACTAGAGGAAAAGCAGATGTTCCCTATGGGCACAAACTAGCTTAAAGGGGAAAAAAAGAGATGGAGATGGGTCCAGGGCCACATCAAGTCTGATCTTGCTTGTCTCCAGGAATGAGGCCTCCACCACATCCCTGGGCAACCTGTTCAAGTGTTTCAGCACCATCGTTGTACACAACTTCCTCCTGATGTCCAGCCTAGATCTCCCTTGCTCTACTTTCAAATCATTGCCCCTTGTTCTATCACTACAGGTTCTTCTAAACAGTCTCTCCCCAGTCTTCCTGTAGGTGCCCTTCATATATTGAAATGCAGCTCTAAATGTAAATAACTGAAGCCTGTAAAAATGAGAGGAGTTGTAAAGGTCAGGTGAAATTAGAATCCAGTGCCCTGTATTTTAGTTTTTCTTCCTAGCAGATTCGTGGTGTCTCTCCAATGCCAGTTCCAGGGGAAAGCTTTCCTTACCTTTCTGATTAGCATTTGCTCACCTCTTAGGTTCTTGACAAAGTCTTCCAGCTTCATTTTGCGCTCTGGTTTCACGTTAGGGCTGTACATGTCTGTGTTTAACAGTATGATAGCAAAGGCTAGGATGAAGATGGTGTCAGGGTTCCTAAATTGTCTCACCACACCTGGGTTGCAGATACAGTATCGTTGGCTGTAAAAAAAGCAAAGAGGAGAAGCTGTCAGGGCTGTGAATTCCTGTCCAAATTCCTCCAAAGAAACCAACTGCTGCTCCATTCCAGAAGCTGAGTAACAGATTATTTGCCTTCCACACATACATTTCATTTTCCATCCACATACTTCCACGAGCTAGTCCTAGAATGTGAAAGGTTTTTGTGTTCTACTCTAACTTCACTTCTCAGTATAGATTCTCAGCTACAACAACTTCAGTATCTCATCTTTTTTTCAGTATGTAATACCTATTGAGAGAAGGTAAGAATACAGCATGGATCTTAGCTCTTGGCCACATGATGATTTACAGTGGGTCAGGTATGTGTTGGCATTAATTAGAAGAGCATTAATAAGTTAATGTTCTTTATTCCAGTATGGTTAAAGGCTTAATAGAAGTTTCAGAACATTATTCTCTAAAATGCAAACAGTCTTATTAATTCCACTCCTAGAGACTATCATATGCAAGTTGTTCAAGACAGTCAAAGCTCCCTGAGCTGCTTTTGAACAGATGTGAGAAAGCACTCTTAGTTGATCAGCCTTGCTCTGTTGATTCCAGCATCAGACACAGACAGCACCAGCAGATAAGAGTTTCCTATTTCCTACTCAGCAAAGTCACCAAACAGGACACGATGGCAGGACCATGTATTTGTAGGTACCTCACGAGGACACTGCAAATAAGCAGGGAAATAACTTTGATTTCCTCAGCCTCCCCAGTTCTCCAGTCTGACCATTAGACAAGAGCAGGTTTTCTGGTGAGTGAATCATCTGTTTCAACATCCTACCTAAAAGCTTCAATCAGCCGTTCTACTTTCTGGGCTTCTCCTTGAACACGGATATGAGCCTGAAATTTCCTGAGTGCTTCATCCAGTTCCATTGTTGAGAAGTCCATCTCATCCACGACACAGCTAGGAGAAAACAGATTGCCTTTGTGTCTTTTCATTTCTGACAACATGGTACCAAAAGTAAGATTCTGAGCCCAAAAACACCTTTCCATTTTCCATCTCTTGTAGAGACTCGTGGAATTTGCTGCAACATTCAGCAGCAACTGCAATAGCTGTAGGTGAGCTGTGAGGGAAGGACTGTTCATGACACATCAGTCACAGTGACTACACAGGCTCTTCTATTTCCCTTTAACAGAAGAGCTGCTGGAATGTCTGAGCAATGGAAGTGGCACCCCATTGCCACGAATAATTACTGGCTCTGTGCTTCCAGGCCAATCAATTATTGCAACACCTATAATGGTATAAAAGGATTTATGCTGCTCAACTTTCAAACCTCCAACAGCAAGCATGACGATGTGCTCTCTGGCTAGGAATGTTCTTACACATGAAGAAACATTTGGATACTTTCTTACAGAATCCTCACTTCCCCACTGTGTGCCATGCCTTTTAGGTAACTTTTATTAAAGAATCCCTCTCTTCATAGCATGGCTCAGGTTGGAAGTGACCTCAGACATCATCTACTCCAACCTCCTTGCCAAGACGGACACCTCTTAACTAGACTTGATTGCTCATCCAGTCTGGCCTTGAACATCTCCAGGAAGGAGGTATCCACAACCTCTTGTACTGAAGCACTTCTTCCTCTGCTCCAGTCTAACCCTGCTCTCCCCTCAGCTTCAAACCATGCCCCCTTGTCCTGTCTCTGAACACCCTCATGAAATGTCCCTCTGCAGCCTTCCTGTAGGACCCCTTCAGCTACTGGAAGACAGCCCTAAGGTCCCCCCAGAGTATTCTCTTCTACAGGCTGAGCAACCACAGCTCCTTCAGCCTATCCTCACAGCAGAGGTGCTGAAAACAGTGCTGACAAAAAAATGTAAAAGAGCCAGTTTAACATAACCAACATGAACTCTGCCATTCTAACACTTTAAAGACTACCTAGAAGCTTACAAATTTCCTTTCTTTAAGCTCAGCTTCTGGGTTTGAAATAAACAGACATCAATCACTGCAAGTAACAGCACTGCAGTACTGAAACCCCAGAAAGCAAGCAGAGTCCAGCTTTAAAAGTCTTTTCTTAACCATATAGCTATACAGTGATAAACTGGAGTAGCTTACACTTTTCCTCTGGTAATGCTGCAGCTAACAGCACTTTATTCACTTGGCCTTGAATATTTACCCTTTTTATGCACAGGTGCAAGGAAGGAAACAAACCAGCCTGGCATTTCCCGTGCCCTTTCCAATCCTCACCTCCAGAGCTATTATCAGTTCTGCAATAACCTTCATACTCATCCCACCTAGTGCAATTTCTGTAACACCTTCCAAAGCTCTTCTCTCTTTCAAAGGTGTAAAATACATGTGCAGGTAAGCTGGAGGCAAAGTGAAGTCATCATCAGAGCAGCTAAGGCCCTCCAGTAACATGGTGGCAAACAATATAAGGAGGGGTCTGAAACCACCAGAAGACATTCTACTGTGATCAGTGTTCCTAACTGGAACCAGTACTTTCTGTAAGTATTTCTAAGTAGTGTACAGAATGTTTCTAGTGGCTATGTCCCCTATGGGGACAGGCTGGGAGAGCTGGGGTGGCTCGGGCTGGAGAAGAGCAGGCTCCAGCGAGACCTTCGAGCAGCCTTCCAGGACCTGAAGGGAGGCTACACAAGAGCTGGGGAGGGACTTTTGACAAGGGCTTGTAGTGACAGGGCAAGAGGGAATGGACTGAAGCTGGAAGAGGGGCAAGATGCAGGAGTTCTGCTTTCATTCTCAGCAGATTTGTTCAATATCTAACAAATCTTTTGGATAATTCCTTGAACAAAATTGGACTAAGATGTGTTCATGTTTAGAGGTCAGCACAGCAGATACAAAAAACAGCCCCAGGAGAATATGTGTGAGTTGTGCTTTGAGCCAGACCAGAATTGATTTTGTTCAGTGCTGTTACTTCCCAAGCTTGGTCACTCCATTTTCTGCAGTTCAGGGCAGGTTTGCACAGCCAGGGGCTGCTTCTAGCAGGGAGAAGCTGATGGGGAGAGCTCTTGCCAAGGGCTGAGCTCCAGAAAGGCTCCACCTTGGACTTGTTCCTCTGAGCGTCAAGGGCCACATTCTGTGCCCTGCCTTGGGGAGCAGGAAGCCAGAGGTGGCACCTGCAAGGAGAAGCAGACAGGACAGGTGACCCTCAACTGCCCAACAAGGTATTGCAGCTCATGGATGGCATCTTCAGGAGAAAGCTGAGGGATCACCAGGGTCAAGCCTGTTCTTCTCTGGCTGTTGTCTCATAAGGACTCTGCCTTTCTGCTTGTGATCCTAATCTGTGTGTTCCTGAAACCAGTTCCACAATCCAGCTCCTCAATTTAGCTCCCATCTGCTGTTGAGTCCAGTCTGGGACTTGCCCAGTGCCTGCCCCTAGCATCAGTGGTGACCATCACCGCAATCAGGAGTTTGGTTCCATATTAGGTTATGTCTCTGTTCTTATTTCCTTCCCAGCTGACTTAGTTTCTTTACCACCCCACAGGTCTCTCTCCTTTCTTCCTTTCTCTTCCCTTTGGAAAGGCAGAGGGGTTCATGGAGAGCCTCTGGCACTCATCTGGTGGCCAGCTCAGCCCTGACCTTGACAGTCTGTTAAATTAACACCCTCTTAAAATAAAGCAAGTTCTCTTCTGGCCTCCTCTCTATGTAAGGTTTAGACCTTTCTGAACAAGTTGACAGAAGTCTAATTTGCTGCTTCGAATTTCTTTGGTCCTTAAAACAGTTTTTGTTTATCTAATCTTTTGGAAAAGAGCAGCTTTTACAGACCTTGTCAGCACAGGCCTGTGCAGGCTGCAGTCCCTGTTTGCCTAACAGCTGAGCAATTTGGCTGCAGAAATTGTTTCCATGTTCTGGTGTTGATGAAGCCTTATGTTGCATCTAATCATATTGTTTTGTTTCATTCAGTAAATTACTAGGGAGCCTGAAGGAAAAAAAAAAAAAAAAAAGTCTTGGCAATAACATAGTCTCACACCAATAAAGTGATAACATAAATTTAGAGTACATGGCTGTGGGGAATATAAATCCTGGATCAATAATAAAAACAGTAACTTGCTTGGAAAGCAAAGGAAGAAATATTTGCTCATCTGCATGTTTTCTTTCTTAACCCTTAAAGATCAGCACAAAGATTCAGAGGCTGTGGCTACCACCTGCTTAATGGAAGAAGGCCTTACACAAAGATGCAGAGGCTGTGGCTACCACCTGCTTGATGGAAGAAGGTCTTACACAAAGATGCAGAGAGAGTGGCTACCACCTGCTTGATGGAAGAAGGTCTTACACAAAGATGCAGAGAGAGTGGCTACCACCTGCTTGATGGAAGAAGGCCTTACGCAAAGATGCAAAGACAGTGGCTACCACCTGCTTGATGGAAGAAGGCCTTCATTGAAGAGCCCCTCCCCACACTCCATACTCACTCCAGCACGTCCCTGTTGAACTGTTTCTGCCGATTCCCCAGGAATTCTCCAATCATCTGTCTGCTGAGACCTTTCCTTTGCAGCAGGAAGTGGGCGACACCAACAGGAGTGTCCGGCACAAAACCTCGCTCAATTAGGTACTGGACTCCTTTTTCAGGTTTTCTGAGGAGAGATGAAAATGCAAAATGATTAATTTTCTCCCATTGGACTTGAGAAGTACTGAAACAGGCTGCCCAGGGAGGTGGTTGAATCATCATCACCCCTGGAGGGATTTCAAAGTCATGTAGATGTGGTGCTGCCCCGGGAATCCCCATCCCTGGAGGTGTTTCAAAGAGGCAGAGCTGTGGTGCTGAGGGACACAGTTTAGCCTCAGCCTTGGTAGAGCTAGAGAATGCTTGGACTGGATGATCTTGCAGGGCTTTCCCAACTGAAACGGTTCTGTGAGGCTAAAATCCCCCCAACAGCACATCTGGCACACTGCATCTGCCAGCACTGGGATCCAGAGACATCCACCATTTCTCTTAAAGGTATTAAAGGGCTCTTTACACAACCTGTAATTTCTCCAGCTTTTTAATTCTGTAAGGAGTTAGAACAAAACATCCACCTGTATGAGTGAATGGCTTGCAGCATGTGAGATGACCTGAAAGATGTCTCCTTTAAGGCAAGCAAAATCAATTTCGGAGGACAAGGTGACCCTGCTATTTTTACACACGGCTGATCACATGGCCATCACCCTTCCTGGGGGTTTTTAATTGCAAGTAGCATTACTAAATACATCACCATTCAGTTCTCCTGCTCTTGTACATTATGCTGTTATAAACTTAATACCCTGGGAAGAGTTAGAGAGATGAGAGGAATCCATAGAAATGACTCAATTCAAAGCTCTCACATCTCCATTTCCTGCTTTGGGCTTTGTGGCTCTTTAATCTGAAATGAGATTACATCTTCTAAATAAAATCTTGTCAAATTCATCTCCTTCCCACTCCACAAGTACCCTTTTTCCTGTGCCTAATCTCACTGCTACATTACTTGCTTTGGAGATGTATTTCATAGTTCTTCATCATCTTGAATTTAAATTCACAATATCCAATCCAACCAGGAATAGTTCACAGATTGCATCGGGTTGGAAGGGACCCTCAAAGGTCATCTCATCCAACCTCCCTGCAGACAGCAGGGACATCTCCAACTAGATCAGGGTGCCCAGAGCCACAGGTCTGATTTTGACTGTCTCCTGGGATAGGGTCTCAGTTACATCCTGGGGCAATCTGTTCCAGTACTTCACCACCCTCATAGTAAAGAACTTCCTTCTAAATGTCAAACCTAAATCACCCCTGCTCCAGTTTCAAACCATTGCCCCTTGTCCTATCACCACAGGCCCTTCTGAACAGTCCCTCCCCAGCCTTCCTGTAGGTCCCCTTCAGATAGTGAAATGCAGCTCTGAGGTCCCCCCTTCTCCAGGCTGAACAGCCCAACTCTTTCAGCCTGTCCCCATAGAAGAGGTGCTCCAGTCCTCTTTGATGATCTTTGTGGTTTTATCTGGACCCATTCCAGCAAGTCAATCTCCTTCTTGTGTTAAGGGCCCCAGAGCTGGACACAGTACTTCAGATGAGGTCTCACCAGGGCAAGCAGAGTGGCAGAATCAGTTCTCTTCATCTGCTGGCCATAGTGCTTTTGATGCAGCCAAGTTATCTCTATGCCCCTTGTTAATCAGCTACATCTGTCCCTAAAATTCAGAGTGGCACAAGCCCAGCAGAAAGCAGAAAACAAACATCACTATCAAAAAGCACAGCTTGTTCCATTGATCACCTGTACTGGAGGTGTAGAAAGCACTGGATCATTCCTCACTGTGCTAAGCCACATCCTGACATCTTACCCCTCCTAAACCTGAATGTGTAAAATCCTCACAGAGGTGACAGATGATGCATGCCAGAGCAGCTCCTGTGAGGTTGTATGGCTTTACATCACCCAGGGGCTGCCTTTTCACACAGGAGGCTCAGCAACATGAAATCACTTTATTCAAATACACCTCAGATTAGGCCAGCTAAGTCTCCCAAACAGACTTGCAAACCCATTTTGCAATGCACTGGAGGACAAAAGCTCTTGTCCTGTCCATAGGTTCTTCAGGGATCAGGTAGTTTTGCAAGATCATTTAAAAGTAGGCCAATTTGTCACCATTTGTAACATGGAAACAGTGCAAACTCTGAACCATAGTAACATGGGAAGAGCAGCTGCAATCTCCCAGATGGAAGAATGAAGATTGCTCCCTCCCTGTTTGGACAGGGGCATAGACTCCAGACTTACAGTGAAGAAACTGTGTCTTGCTCATTCCTGGCCCTACCCACTCAATTTGCCAATTACAGACCAATACAACTGCATCATACAGTCACAAAGTGGTCTGAGCTGGAAAGGATCTTAAAAGACCATTTAGTTCCACTCCCCTGACATGGGGAAGGACACCTCCTTTACTAAAACAGTTTTTTCTCAAGGCTTCATCCAACCTGGCCTTGAAGGCAGGGGGCATCCACAATCCCCCTGGGAAATCTGTCCCAGTGTCTCACCACCCTCACTGGAAAGAATCTGCTTCTTATTTCCAGTCTCAATTTCCCCTCTTCCAGTTCGAAACCATTCCTCCTCATCCGGTCTCCAAGCCCCTGTAAAAAACCCTCCCCAGCTCTCCTGTGGCCCCCTTCAGGTACTGGAAGGTGTCATTTTATCTTCTAAAAACTGCCACCTTTGTAGCTCTGTTCTTAAAAAAACAGCTGTAAACCTAGAGAATATGACTGACGTCAGCTTAGGGGTACTTGTGGGTTGACCCCAGCCAGCAGCCAAGCATCCAACCTAAGCTGGTATAAAGCTACTGCTAAAAGCACAGAACTAAAATTAAACCAAGCCCAGAACCCCCTATGTTTTTAAACAGAAGTATTAGATTTTCTCTTTTCAAAACTCAGAAAAATTAGAGAACTAAACAGGTTCAGGGAAATTTAAGGCATCCCCATCAGGATGAATTTCAACTGCACCAAGAGGACCAGTTCAAGAGGGGCAGAGATGTACCTGAGAGAGTCCAATGGAGAGCTACAAGGATGCTGAAGGGGCTGGAGCACTGCCTGATGAGGAAAGGCTGAGAGACCTGGGGCTGGTTAGGCTGGAGAGGAGAAGACTGAAAGGGGACCTAATCAAAGTCTATAAATATCTGAGGGCTGGGGGTCAGGAAGGAAGGGACAGGGACAGCCTCTGCTCACTTGTGCCCTGGGATAGCACAAGAGGCAGTGGATGGAAACTGCAGCACAGGAAGTTCCACCTCAACAGGAGGAAGATCTTTACTGTAAGGGTGACAGAGCCCTGGAACAGGCTGCCCAGAGAGGTTGTGGAGTCTCCTTCCCTGGAGACTTTCCAGCCCTGTCTGGATGTGTTCCTGTGTGATCTGTGCTAGATTCTATGGTCCTGCTCTGGCAGGGGGTTGGACTGGAAGATCTGCAGAGGTCCCTTCCAACCCCTAACATCTTGTGATCCTGTGACACATAGGTTGTGGTGCTGACTATGAGCAAACTACTGCAAACTCATTCAGTCCTTCACAATGGAAGGAAAAAACACACCAGGTGTTGCAGAGAGTTGCTGGGAGGGCAGGTTTTAAAAGACAGCACAAGCACAAATGGGTTCTACTGCAGGCAAACCCAGCTGGTTTAAATTGGATTCACTCTTTTTCACCAAACCCTAATTTTCTAAAAACATCTGACTGGATTGGACTGAGAATTGGTCATGGATTTAACAGGGTAGGACAACTGACAGCACTTATCCTCCTTTTTACCTACTCAGAACTGAGTGTAGACCGTTTTGTACTTACAACTAACATTCTTTTGTGATTAGGAGAATGACTTGTTAATTACACCTACCAATACAACAGAAGAGGAGAGGTCTATAAATAACCATCATGGAAACTGTGTAATCACAGAATCCCTGTATGGTGGGGGTTGGAAGGGACCTTTGGGGATCATCCAGTCAAGCCCTGCTAAAGAAGGGCAGGGAAACCTCTGCAACTTCTCTGGGCAAGCTGTTTCAGTGCCTTATCACCCTCACAGGGAAGAATTTCTTCCTAATGTCTGATCTCAGTCCAGCTTCTTCCAGTTTGAAGCCATCACCTCCCATGCTGTCACTCTGGGACTGCAAAAAGTCCCTCTCCAGCTCTCCTGTAGGCTCCCATTAAACACTGGAAGGCTTCTCTAAAGTCTCCCCCTCCCAACGTTCTCTTCCCCAGGTTGAACAACTCCACCTTTCTCAGCCTGTCTGCACAGCAGAGGGCTCTGCAGACCTCCCAGCATTGCTGTGGCCTCCTCTGGCCCTGCTCCCACAGCTTCATCTCTGTGCTGTGCTCCAGCACTGCAGGTGGGGTCTCAGCAGAATGCAGCAAAGGGGCAGAATCCCCTCCCTGCCCTTGCTGCCCACGCTGCTGGGGATCAGCCCAGGACAAGGCTGGCAGCGCACAGCACCAGCTCATGTCAAGCTTTTTCTTACCCAGCACCCCCATGTTCTCCTCCCTCAAGACATTTTTTACAGTAAATGCAAGATATTTACAGTTGTCATAAAAGCAAGCATTCGTTTAACATTTCAGTCCAGGGATGGCTTGTTGAGTAGCACAAACCTAAGATTTTTCTTAGAATCATGTAGGAAGTTAAATATTTTCCAACAGCCAAGTTGGCAATAACAAGCTGGTGGAACATTCTCCTTAGCCTGGCAGACAGTTCGATGTTGTTTTTATGGTTGTACTTCACCCGCCACCTTTGCTGAACATCCTACTGCTGCCACAGTAAAACTAAGATGTCTAAGATGTCTATTTTAAACTTTCTGGGAAAGAAGGAAAATAACAATATTCCTAAAACAGTACCAGAACTAGTGCCAAACTAACCTGTCAGAGCTGCCTCAGTCAGGCAACAAGGGGACTGAAAGGAAGAAAAAGCTGTGCCAGGGGAGGTTTAAGTTGGACATCAGGGAAAATACCTTTTGCAGCAAAGAGGTCAGGCATTGGAACAGGCTGCCCAGGGAGGTGGTGGAGTCACCATCCTTGAAGGTGTTCAAGAAACCTGTGGACATGGCACTTGGGGAAATGGTTTAGTGGCCATGGTGGTGCTGGGTTGATGGTTGGTCTCAATGATCTTAAAGGGTTTTTCCAATCGAAACAATTCTATGATTCTACGAAAAACTACAGAACCTGAGTGGGAAGCCTGAGCTGGGTCTCTCTCAAGTCACACAACTGTTTAATGAAGAAGAACTAGGTTCAGATTGGATCTTCTAGGCCTCTGAGTTGGGTAAGGAAACCAAGAAACAGCACATTTCCTACAGCTTCTCTGAATGTGGTGGAAACAGGGAGATAGTTCTGCATGTTACTGGGGCAGGGCCCTACAGTTTCCCCCACAGCAGGGATGACTTCTCCTCCTTCTGGTATGTTCACCTTCTCAGGTTCATTCAAGACCAAACTAGAAAGCCTAGCAGCAGAGACACGAAGGTCATAGCTTACTTGCAATTACCTCCAATTACCTGGAGTAACCTCCACTCAGTGAAAGTGAATTTATATTCATGTGACTAACAGAATTTACCAGGAAGTGAGCTCAGTGCCCAGCTCTGTTTAGTGGGGCAGCAACATAAAGAGAGGAAACTCTGCAGATATCTGCTTTCATGAAACTAGAGTTCTGCCATGGCTTTTTGAGCTAATCAATCAGTTCCTTTATGACACCATTTCCTAGCAAAGTGTCAGGAAATCAAGCACTAAACGTTTATTACTGCTCCTGAAAGTTTAGGTTTGCCTGAAAGCAATCAAGCCTGAATCAGAGCAGATTGTAGACCCACAAATAGTGCCCAAAAGGCAGCTAAGGGTCCAAGCAGGAAGTTTGGGCTGTTTGAAAACAGAAGGGAAAAGAGAGTTTAAAGTTTTATTCAGAAATAGGATCTTCCTGTGAGCAAAGCACCAACCTTGAGAAACAAAGCAGTATGCAGAGGGAGGAGAATCCTAAGGCACACCCCAAGCAGTGGCTGGACATGTGCCTGCTAGTGAAAACAACCCTGAGTCATCATGCTAGAGCAGATTTTGGAGCTTCTCATGATTCCCTCTCTTGGCATTGGACAGCCTGCTTTTACCCTCCCCTCCCGCTGCTCCTTTCATCCTTGCAAAAAAAGAAAATATTTCACTTAAATCAATGGACCAAAACACTCTGTGAGGATGTTCTCATCTCCTCTGACCCTGCTGCATTTCTCAAAGAGCAGGGAAAAGAGTTTGGTGCTGCCAGCGGAGCAAAATACATTGCACTGAGAGACAAGAGAGATGAGAAACCTGCTGGCTGCTTCAGAACTGCTTGCCAGGGCTGAGCACTGCTTTCCTGCTTATGCAACTGCAGTCAGGAATGAGGCATTAAGATGACTATATCCTTGAAGCTGAGGAATAGTCCCTGTCTTGATGTCTTCTAGTGTCCCTAATCTAGATTCTCTTTCCACATCCTCATCCCTGTTACAGAGAACAGAAACACTTCTGACTTCAATTTCTGCACCTCTGCTGGCTGTAAAACTATTTCTCAGCTCCAGAGAAGCTCAACAAGGGTGGTGAAGGGTCTGGAGAACTCAGGTCTGGTGAGGGAACTGGTGGTCAGATGAGGGAACTGGGGTTGTTTAGTCTGGAAAAGAGGAGGCAGAGAGGAGACCTCATTGCTCTCTATAACCCCTTGAAAGGAGGCTGGAGCCAAGTCAGGATAGGTCTCTTTCTCCTAGCACCAAGTGACATGACAAGAGGAAACAGCCTCAAGTTGCACCAGGGGAAGTTTAGATTGGACATCAGAAGAAACTTCTTCACTGAAAGGGTTCTCAAAGACTGGCACAGGCAATGGTGATTGAATCCCCATCCCTGGAGGTGTTTTGAACAAGGCAGAGCTGTGGTGCTGAGGGTCACGGTTTAGCCCCAGACTTGGTAGCTTGAGAATGGCTGGACTGGATGATCTTAAGCTCTTTTCCAGTCTAAATGATTCTGTGATCCTACAAAACATGGGGAATCTCTTTCAAGGGGATACCTTTTAGACTGGCAGCATAAAACCACTCTTTAAAGATCTCCAGATATTTAACTTAGAAATAGTGAGCAGCGCTGAGGAAAAGGACTTGGGGGTGCTGATGGACAAGAAGCTGGACATAAGCAGACAGTGTGAGCTTGCAGCACAGAAGGCAAATCACATTCTGGGCTGCATCAAAAGAAAAGTGGTCAGCAGAACTAGAGAGGTGATTCTGCCACTTTGCTCTGGTGAGACCTCACCTGGACTACTCTGGAGCCCTCAACACAGGAAGTACATGGGTCTGATGGAGCAGGTCCAGAGGAGGGCCACGAAAAGTATCAGGGGGTTGGAGCACCTCTGCTACAAAGACAGGCTGAGGGAGCTGGGGGTGTTTGGCCTGGAGAAGAAAGGCTCCAGTGAAACCTAACAGCAGCCTTCCAGTACCTGAAGGGGGCTACAAGAAGGCTGCAGAGGGAGTGTTTACAAAGGCCTGCAGTGACAGGATGAGGAAAACTGGTTTCAAACTAGAGCAGAGGAGATTTAGATTGGACATTAGGAATAGGTTCTGCACCATGAGGGTGGTGGAACACTGGAACAAGTTGTCTAGGGATGTATTTAAGGCCCCATCCCTGGAGATATTCAAGGTGAGGTTCCACAAGTCTCTGGGCAATCTGATGTAGTTGAGGATGTTCCTGCTGACTGCAGAGGGAGCTGGACTTAGATGACCNTTTACAAAGGCCTGCAGTGACAGGATGAGGAAAACTGGTTTCAAACTAGAGCAGAGGAGATTTAGATTGGACATTAGGAATAGGTTCTGCACCATGAGGGTGGTGGAACACTGGAACAAGTTGTCTAGGGATGTATTTAAGGCCCCATCCCTGGAGATATTCAAGGTGAGGTTCCACAAGTCTCTGGGCAATCTGATGTAGTTGAGGATGTTCCTGCTGACTGCAGAGGGAGCTGGACTTAGATGACCTTTGGAGGTCCCTTCCAACCCAGACCCTTCTATGATTTACAGAGCCACCAACCCCCAATTCAGTAGGTAGACATGAACTTTCAGAGGAAAGTCAGTTCCCCCTTCTTTCTTCCTTAACTCTTCTTCCAAGGGTTGCTTTGCAGCCTTCCTAACTCCCTCTCCTAACTATCCTCAGAGTGTTGGCAGCTGGCCACATTTTTCTCCCTCAAAATGTTTTCATTTGAGATCTAGGGGCAAGGGAAATTAAAATTCTGGCATCCAAATCACACCCTAGGCTGGTCTGGGAGCTGCTCACTCCATCCACTTCCTCCATTCTTGGGGCCATTCTCTACCAAGCAGCTGTTCCCTCCCTGAGCAAGCTCCTGGCACTGCTCCAGCACAGCAGTTCCCCATTCCTGGCACGTAGCAGCGGGAGGGGGACTGTGCCCAGCATGGGTGAGGGCAGGCAGGGCTGGCGGCAGAGGGTGAGGTAATGGCTCCTTCAGGGCTTCAGTTCACACAGTTCCTGCTGGTCCTGGCACAGTCTTCCAAAAGCTGGATCTGCTGTCAACATTTGCTCAAGTTTATGCTCCCTTTTCAGGGCAGTAAAGAGAACCCTTCTGCCCATGTCTGAAAGCTGCTGCTTGACTGCATGGAGCTCAGCTGGCTTTCTGGGCAGGACACAATGTCTGCTAATCAAAGTGCCCACTCTGGAGGATGAGAAGAGAGAATGGCTCCTGAAGGAGGGAAGATAAAACACCCACAGAACAAAGCAAAACACACAGAGCTTTTTAGTCTTCCCCTTGGGTGTTCTCACTTAGGGCTAAATGTTTTCAGAAATAATGAGCGTCACACTAAGAACATTCCTCCCCTCTTACTAACTCCTCAGCATGTTAAAGGACAAGCTACATGGAGAGCTTTGATTTGCATTCTGGTTGGAACTGTCTGTGGCTGAATAATCTGCACTCCAGATGTTGGAATGACAGTCAAGTCCCTCTCAGAATATACATGAGGATGGCAGAGGGCTCTGGTAGAACACAGCATGAGGCTCTTGTCTCTCCTTTCCTCTTTCTGTTGAATTGCTCCCCAAAATACAGGGTTGGCAAAGATCTTACAGATCAGGAATGAGAGATGTTAGAGAGCATAAGGGGCAGAGACTTGAACATAGCAAGTTCCATCTAAACACAGATAGATAGAAAGGTTTGGGTTGGAAGGGACCTTAAAGACCATCCAGTTCCAACCCCACTGCCAGAGGCAGGAACACCTCCCACTAAGCCCAGCATGCTTGAGGTCTTGTCCAGCCTGGACCTGAAAATCTCAAGGGAGGGGGCAGTCACTGCCACCCGGGGCAACCTGTTCCAGTGTCTCACCACCCTCATTGGAAAGAACTTCTTCATAATCTCCAGTCTAAATCTCCCCTGACCAATCTTCAATCCAATCCCCTTTGTCCTATTCACTACAAGAACTTGTCAAAAGTCCATCCTGAGCTTTCTTGCAGGCCTTTTTCAGGTACTGGAAGGCTACCCTAAGGTCTCCCTGGAGGCTTCTGAGAGGTAACTTCTTTACTTTGAGGGTAGCAGAGCACTGGAGCAGGCTGCCCAGAGAGGCGGTGCAGTCTCCATCTCTGGAGACTTGCAAGGCTTGCCTAGCCATGTTCCTGCGTGACCTACTCCAGGTGATCCTGCTCTGGCAGGGGATTGGACTCAATGATCTTCCAGAGGTCCCTTCCAACCCCCACTAACCTGTGATTCTCTGATCAACTGACCAAAGAATTAGTTCAAAGATAAAATGAACCAACTTATGTCTTGTCTTTTGTCAAGGTGTCTGATTTACGCCTTCTCCCTCCTACTCAATCTGCACTTTCAAAGTCTAAAATAATAAGGAATGTTTCCAACAAACTTTCAACCTAAAACCCTAAGGGGGACAGTCTAAAACTACAGGTTCTCACACCAGATTTCAGACTGCTGAATGTAAGTCTGACTAAAAGCAAAACAGAGAGTATGGTTAGCATCTTAAGGGGAATTCAGGAGGCATGTGATGGGTGTAAATGGAGCAACACCAGATGAATACACTTATTACAACTTTTAAACCAATCAATGCTTGAGAAAGCCCTTTTAAAAACCAGATTAATCACATCTGGCAACGGGTGAGGATTCCAAACAGGAATTTTGCAGTGCTTCCTGAAAGTAACAGTACTTGGGAAACCAAACTACCTTTGGTCTCTCCCTACGTGTAAAAGATGGCAAACACATGCTCTGTGGAAGAGTTAAAACTGCTTTCATGGAGGATGAGACATGTGCCTTCTCACCAGCATTAGTACTCTGTGTCTGAGCTTTCCAACCTGAACTGTAATTTGCAGATTAGTATTTGCAGAGAGTTAAACGCAAAAGCATCTTCCTATGATGTAAGCCAAGAATAGAATCCATTGAGGCAGGCTTGGAGGCAGCAAAATCAATGTGCCAGGAAGTCAGCTCCTGGAACTGGTATCCAATTCTTATCAAGAATCATTTTTAAATTCTGAATAAAATCATCCCCACCATGAATTAATGAAGGCTGAGGGGCCTCATTCCTTGCAGGTTAAAAGAGGATGCACCACTGCATAATGCAGACAGATACTCCTGTCTTATTAACTCTGTCCATAAATCCCTTGAGAGCACTTGAGAACAGTGGGAACATTGATAATACCCTGTTAGAAAGGTAGCTACAGAAAACTCACCAAAACAGTAAGCTGCATGGACTGAGAATACATGGGGAATGGTTTTCCATCTGTCACTACCCTTTCCAGAAATTAAAAGAGGGGGGATGGGGGTGTGAAAGACATCTGGGAAAACTTACTATACAGATATTTACAGCCTAGCCTCTGCTCCAGCAACGTAAAGTGGTTGATGCTCATTTACATCCAAGATGTTCCTCAAGGCCATAAAGCCTTCAACCACACAGTACATGAAAAGAGCCCTCAACAAAACCATGTCATGACACAAAGAGAAGAGTGGCATGGTGGAAATGGCCACGTGCTGCACTTACCAGTCTCTTCAGTAGCAGCACCAAAAATTGGCACCAGCACAAATGGCTCTCGTGGCAAGAAGTCACAGTGCCAGAGGAATACTGCCAAAGGGGAGGACACTTAACAGCATCTCCCAACATCTGATATCCCAAACGTTGACTCTAGATCCTGTTTGATTTACAAATGAGTCTGAGAAGCACACAGTTTGAGTACTGGGTTCTGCTCTGGGCACCACAGTATAAGGAAGACATTGAGGTCCTGGAGGGTGCCCAGGGAAGAGCAATAGGGCTGGTGAGGGGTTTGGAGGGCATCATACAAAGAGTGTCTGGAAGAGCTGGGATTGTTTAGTCTGGAAAGGAGGAGGCTGTGAGGAGACCTCATTTCTCTCTACAGTTACCTGAAAGGAGGCTGAAGTGAGGCCGGTGTTGGTCTCTTCCCCCAGGTAACTAATGACAGGATGAGAGGAAATGGCCTGAAATTGCACTGGGGAGGTTTAGGTTGTGCATGAAGAACAATTCCTTTGCTGCAAGAGTGGTCAGACTTTGGAGCAGGCTGGCCTGGAGCTGGTACAGTTGCCCTCCCTGGAGGTGTTCAAGAGGTGTGTAGATGTAGCTCTTCAGGATGCAGCTTAGTGGTCATGGTAGCTGGGTTACAGTTCCACTCAGTGAAGGTCTTTCCCAACCCTAATGACTGTGTGATTCTGTGACAGTAGGCACAGTCACATCAAACATTCAAACTGTTCTAATGTTATCCAAGTTTGGCTGAAAACCCTTCATGAATACAGAAAGTGTTTGCAGCCCTTGGCCAAGAGAGTGCTGAATAATCACCACACTGTACTCGGTTGGACACGGCCCAGTTAGGTGCGTCACTGGTTTGAGCAGACTGGGACTGAGGGCAGCCTTATCGCCACACATACCTGGTAGCCACAAATACCTGGCAAGGAGCCACCACTGCTGCCACCTTCACGGTGACACAAGAGAAGGGAATATGACAAGCTACTTCCTCCTGCTACAGAGGACTCCAGCCTGCTGCCACCAAATGCAAGACTGGCCCAAGGGCAGGATGCATTTCCTCAACCTACTAAGGTTCAGCCCTCGGGTCCGGTTTAATCTCTTTCAACCATCAGTGCACTGCTAGCAGAATGGAACCTGAAAATCCTACCAGCTTGGCCTGCAGCAACTGGCAAACCTGGTATTTCCAGCCTGCAGTCCAAACAAACAGGGGAATAAAATCAGAGCTCTTTTCACTTGGGGCTTTTTTAACTTCTCTGTTTATTATTTTTTTTCCCCCCTCTTTTCAAGCAGCAGTCAAAAGGGCTCTTGAAGCCTTGTTTATAAGCAAACCAGTCTCAAAGGCTGGATTTGCATTGGCAGGGCTTTGGAGCCTGCAAAATAAACCTTTCTAGGTAGTGTTTTCCTTCTGCCTCTGAGGGAGGAATGGTTTCTAGTGTAATTTCTCCCACACTACATTCCTTTCAAACTCCACTGAAGAAAAGCCCTGATTCAACACAGCTGGGCTCACCAAGCCTCCCTGGGAGCCCTGCTCTCTGGGCATGCACCTGCACTCCTTCCTTTGGGAAGCCAATGAATGGTACCACACCATCTGACAGCTACTGGCAGGGGGGAATCACTACTGCCATTCACAGCCAGGAGGATGTGCAGAAGCTGCTACTTAGCTGCAATTCCTTGGGCAGAAATCATTTGGTTTGGGTGAGGTTTTCAACATCTTCTAAAAAGCACACTGCTACAAACAGCACAAAGATTCCAAACTTAGCACCAAGGCAGAGTTTCAAACAAATTGATCAAACAACAAAACCCCTAGAAAAATCTTTGTCCTGCTTTGAGCTAGGACAGAACTGATTCTGTTCAGGGCTCTGACTTCCCAGCTCAGTCTCTGCACTTTCTGCAGTTCAGGGCAGGTTTGCACAGTCAGAAGCTGCTTCTATCAGGGAGAAGCTGATGAGGAGAGCTGCTGCCAAGGGCTGAGGGTGCAGAACAAGGACACTGCTAAATCCTGTGCCCCACATTGGGATACAGAAAGTCAGAGGTGGCACGTGCAGGAGGAACAGACAGGACAAGGGACCCTCAACTGCCCAACGACGTATTGCATCCCATGGATGGCACCTTCCAGAGACAGCTGAGGGATCACCAAGGTCAAGCCTTTTCTTCTCTGGCCGGTGTCCCAGAAGGACTCTGTCCCTTCTGTCTTTGATCTTGATCTGTGTGTTCCTGAATCCACTTCCGGAATCCAGCTTCTGAATCTGGTTTCCATCTGCTGCTGAGTCCAGTCTGGGACCTGCCCAGTGCCTGCTTCCAGCATCAGTGGTGACAATGGTACCATCACTGCCATCAGGGGTTGGGTTCAATATTGGTTTGTGTCTCTCTTCCATGGATTGTTGTTCTTGCCATTCCAGCTGCATTAGTTTCTTTCTCACCCCCCATTAGTGTCTCTCCCTTTTTCCCTTTGGGAAGGCAGAGGGGTTCACAGACAGCCTCTGGCACTCATCTAGTGGCCAGCCTAGCCCTGACCCATGACAATGGGCTTTTATTACCTATATTTTTTTCTTTACTGTCTTGCATTCTCCATTCTCTAAGGACCTTTTTATGCTGCTCCTATTTCACACATAATAGTGATCAAGTGCCCACCAGTTGTGCTCTGCTTTGACTCCACTCTGAACCAGCTATTCTAGGAAAGGGCCTCTGGTCAGACACTGCTCTTGGGCCTTTGGAAATCACTGTAACAGGAAAGGCAGGAAAGTAATAAAACATCTGCTGAAACCTCAGTTGTGAGGATCCTGACTTTCCATTCAACACCCCCTCGTGACCAAAGCCAAAGTATTTACTGCAATTCATGATCCTCTTCAAGGTCCTAAATCCTTTGCATTTCACATACCAGAAAGAAATGACAGATATTAATTGTTGATTAAGGGTTGTGGTCTTAATTTACAAGGAATGTTTTAAAGGTGTAATGAAATAAACTTGAACCTCTTGTACCAAAGACCCTTCTGGTAGATGCAGCCATGTGGAAAACCCCTTGGCTTGGTGCAATAGGTGACTTGAAAGCCACATCTCTCAGCTCCATGCAGTCCTTCCGCGTGGGTGGAGCACACATCCTCTCAGGAGCTCACTGCCAGCACTTGTGCTGCTCCCTCACTTTATGACCTTTAATGTGCCACGGAAGATCACGTGGCCAAAAGACATCTAAAATGATTCTGCTGCATTGACTTCAACACTTTAAAAATCTATCCCATCCCATGGTGAGTGCACATCTGTGTAAGGGCTGGGCTACACATCAGATGAGTGCCAGAAGCTCTCCATGAACCCCTCTGCCTTCCCAAAAGGAAGAGGAAGGGAAGAAGGGGGAGAGACTGATGGGGTGGGAAAGAAACTAAACCATCTGGGATGGAAAGAAGAACAATCCCCATGAAAAAGGGACAGAGAGACACAAACCAATACGGAACCCAGTTCCTGATGGCAATGATGACATCACTGTCACCACTGGTGCGGGGGACAGACATGTCCCAGACTGGACTCAGCAGCAGATGGGAACCAGTTCCAACAGCTGGATTCAGGAATACATGGATCAGGATGGAAGACAGAAAAGAAAGTCCTCCTGGGACACCAGCCCTGGCAATCCTTCAGCTTTCTCCTGAAAATGCCATCCACAGGCTGCAATCCCTCGCTGGGCAGTGGAGGGTCACCTGTCCTCACCACTCCTCCCTGCAAGTGCCACTTCTGACTTCCTGCACCCAAGGTGGGGCACAAGATGTGGCAGTGCTCTCCTGCAGAGCCTTTCTGCAGCCCAGCCCTTGAGAGGAACTCTCCCCCATCAGCTTCTGTCTGCTAGAAGCAGCCTCTGACTGTGCAAACCTGCCCTGAACTGTAGAAAGTGGAGAGACCAAGCTGGGAAGTCATAGCCCTGAACAGAATCAGTTCTGCTCTGGCTGAAAGCAGGACTATCTGGTCACACAAAAGGAAGCAGAAGCAGTTTGTAACCCAGAACTGTATGCACAGGCAGACCCTTGCCCATATGAGATACTAAGCAGTTGCATTTTTGCAACATCATGAGAGAAACTGCAAAGATGGGACTGATGTGCAGAAAGTCCACCTAACCAGCAGATCCCCTTCCTAGCTCAGGTCTAACCAGGCTAGGCAATCCTCCTTTACAACATCCAGGACGTCGCTTTCCTGTTAAGAAACATTTGGACACACAAGATTGAATCATAAAACCATAGAATGCAGTGGGTTGGAAGGAATACTCAAAGGTCATCTTGTCCAATCTCCCTGCAGTCAGCAGGGACATGCTTTGTGTGCTGCAAAAAAGGAGCATAATGGTCAGAAGTGATTTGAAACTAATGGACCTGTACAGCACAGCTCTAAAAAGGAAAAGGATTCCTCACCTAGAAGAAATCATCATTGTAAAGCCTGGAGAGCAGCTCAACACAATCTCTACCCTTTCACTTAACCTCACAAATTGCATTCAATTTGCCATCCCACCTGGTACACTCCCAAGAGTCTGCTCTTGAACTCCCTAAAGGAGAAAGCTTTGGAATTTCCCTAGCTCTCTTTCCCAAAGATGTTAGAGATTTGTGTACCATCACATCTGATAATGGTCCAACAGCTGAGGCTGCACAGAGAGGAAATAAGGCTACTAATGAAAATGTCACAGCCTGGGAACTTGCAGAGCCACAATCAAACATGAGTTAATTTGGGACAATCAGAGTTATCAATAGAATCAGAGTGATGCAGCAGAAGGTAATGAGAACCTTCAGTTCT
>VWZE01013815.1:170425-197634 GCA_013396675.1 Eubucco bourcierii | reverse complement strand
CTGGAGGTGTTCAAGAAAAGTCTGGATGAGGCACTTAGTGCCATGGTCTGGTTGATTAGATAGGGCTGGGTGATAAGTTGGACTGGACGGTCTTGGAGGTCTCTTCTAACTCTAACATGGCTGATTCTATGATTCTATGAATACTGGGAAGAAAATGTGGTGGAGGGATGGAAACAACCATACAGAGCATAAGATCACAGACAGAGGTGCTGTCTGCAGTTCTGTGCAGTACTCTCTTCTACAACTCACTGCCAAGATGAGGCAGGAGGCATCTTACAGCCAGCCAGTGCATACAAAAGGTTGATCTCCATTCAAGTCCATGCATCAAGACCCCTTAGAAGTCTTTCATGTAACAGCCTCTGTTCCTCTCTCTTTCTGATGCGTCTTTCTCACTTTCAGCACATCACTAGAAACATGACAACTTCCAGTGCTCCTGCTCTTTGCTGTGTGCTGCTGGAGCACTTCTTCCAGTCACCTTTTTCCTTGTACCCATCTGCAACTGATTCCAAAGACTGCACTATCAAGCCTTAAGTTCACTGATCATTAACTGCTTGAGGTTTGATTATTGTGCAAAAGCCCAAGCGAACGCCAAGTCTTTCAAATGCCAGCCAGCACCTTCCTCCCCACTGCCCCTCCAAGCACCTTTGTGTCTGCAAATCTTCCAAAAGAAGCAGGTTTCTCTTTCTAGCCAGTCTAGTATTGCCATAAAACAAAAGAAACCTGAGAACGTTGTTTTATAGAAAGTGAAACAACTCCATATATGGGAAAATCATCATTTGGATGGAGAAATACACATTTCATGATACAGAGTAAATGTTTCTCTAAGTGTGAAAATATTCAGTGCTTCGGGTTTAGTATCAGAGTTTTGATGCAATCTGCTGAACCAGTTCCAGGCCCTGCCCATGGTGAACAGGAAACTCATCTTACACTGTTTGCTGGTTCTAATTCCCACATGACAACTTCTACAATACCTCTGTGATGAGGGCAGGAAGAAATTTGCACCAAAAATGGATCAGGATTACACCACCATATTTCTCAACAAGAAAGGAATTCCATACATCTTCTTCTGGTTTACCACCACTTGTACTCCTTACTATCTCACGTCAAGAAGGACACTGAGAGCCAAAGCAGGTCCAGAGAAGGACAACAAAGCTGGTAAAGGGTCTGGAGAACGGGGCTGGTGAGGAGCAGTTGAGGGAACTGGGGGTGTTTAGTCTGGAGAAAAGGAGGCTGAGGTGAGACCTCAGTGCTCTCTACAACTCCCTGAAGGGAGGCTGGAGCCAGGTGGGGGTTGTTTATTTTCTCCCTAGTACCAAATGACAGGATGAGAGGAAATGGCTTCAAGTTGCACCAGGGGAGGTTCAGGTTGGATATTAGAAGAAACTTCTTCCCTGAAAAGACTCTCAACCACTGGAACAGGCTCCCCAGGGGAGGGGTGGAGTCATCACCCCTGGAGGTGTTTCAAAGCCATGTAGATGTGGTGCTGAGGGCCACGGGTTACCCCCACATTTGGCAGAGCTAAAGAATGGTTAGACTCAATGATGTTAAGGCTCTTTTCCAACCCAAACGGTTCCATGACTCTGTATACACATAATTACATTTTCCTCTCTTCCCCTGAAGCTGTTTAACTCTGGAATGGCAACTTGCAAACACTCTAAGGTGAGCACTCACCGGAAGCAGCATTTTCAACCAACAGTCAGTACCAGACGCCTTGACAAGAAATCTCTCCCGGTTCAGGGGTACAGGCCTGCCAAGGCCAGAGGGCAAGGGAGGAAAGGCTGCACTTACTTGTTGAAGAGATTGAGGCCGATCCTATAATGGCGCTTTCTGATCACATCGTTACTGAAGGCAGGGGAGTCCCAGCTGTTGCGAGTCTCTTTGTGGTAGGTTTGCTTGCTCAAGGTTTGCTCCCTGAGGCTGTCTCTGGAAGAAGATTCTGAGCTGCAGTTTATTGTGTCATTGGAATTGGAAGTGCTGTTGATGCTGTCATTGTCACCATCAGAATAATCAGATTCTGACTTGCTCTGCCTGTTTGCTGTGCCATTGATAGCTAAGTGACTCTCGATAGGCCTAGGCCTGTGCCTTGCCTCCTGCTCCTCTCGGGATATCATCTTGGCAGGAATACTGTGAGGGATGTGTTTTGGGCTTCCCTGTTGACTAGTGATCCCCCGGTCATAGGCATTCTGTCTCTTTAGTGACCCTCTCTCTGAGCGGTCACTCAAGTCCACTGAGCTGTCACTGGGCGGCTCTATCGTTAGCAATGGCAGATGATCCATTCTCATCCTCTGGTCCTGACATTCCAGCGAGGGAGTGCTCCTGCAGCTCGTGTCAGTGTCTAGCTTATCGTCCTTGTGGGTCATGGACCAGTACTCCTGAGAAGAGTTCATGGAGCGGAGCCTCAGGTCAGACTCTGTGCTGGACGGTCTGTCTACCGACTGGGAGAGTGGGAGGGGTGGGGACAACTCTTCCTCATCAATATACAAGGTGACATCGCTGTAGGAAGCTGTCATCTCATCAAGCTTCCTGTGATCCACACCGTGAATGGCCGCCTTGGGTTGGGCACAATTATCCCTTTCCATTTCACGATTCCTCACTTGATCTGGAGTCTGGACCTCATCTGAATGCAGGCTGCGACAGTTGAGCGCGTCATCAATGGACTCCGCGAGGGATTTCACCTGCCTGGAGAAGGCATCCTCCAGCTCCGTGATAGCATCGGCAAAGTCGGTAGACGCCGCCGGAGACTTCATGGGAGCCGCCTCCTCAAGGTCACCGCACTCCGACGCTACCATGGATCCCAGCTTGGACCCATCATTGGTCACAGAAACTTGCTTCCCTTCAAAGTAGGAGCTGTGGACTTTCTCAGGCCCTTCAAAGGAAAACTGCATTCTCATATTGGAGAGCACGATGCGCCTCGACATGCGGTTCTCCGACATGGAACTGCGCAGCCGCTCGAAGTTCTTGTTCATCTGGTACTGGCGGAAGGCCGTCTGGATGGTGCGGGCAGCATGGCGCGTTATGAGACGGCCTCCATACTTCCGTTCTAGCATCTCCACCTGCGGAACGGACGGCAACAGCCTCTGTCACTGCGTGCAGGGGACAGGCAAAGCACAACAACATCTCCTGCCACAGCTTTCATCCTCAGACACTGCTCTCTCTGAAAGGAAAACCTAAAAGCTCCATGCTAACAGCTGCACTGAGACAACTAAATACTCGCCACGAAAACCCTGCTGCCTTCCAGCACCTGAAAGGTGTCTACAGGAAGGCTGGAGAGGGACTTCTCATAGGGGTGTCTAGAGACAGAACAAGAGGGAATGGCTTTAAGCTGAGGGAGAGAAAGGTTAGACTGGATCTTAGGAAGTTCTTCAGAACAAGGGTAGTGAGACTCTGGAACAGGGTTCCTAGAGAGATTGTGGATGCTCCCTCCCTGGAGGTGTTTAAGGCCAGGCTGGATGAGGCCTTAGGTAACCAAGTCCACTTGGGAAGCATCCCTACCTATAGCAGAGGGGTTGGAGTAGATGATCTCCGAGGTCCCTTCCAACCTAAGCCATTCTACAATTCTATCATGGTTTCGCCCAGGCCTGATAGAAAAGCAGAACTGGGCCTCCTATATCTTACTGGGAGAGGAGAGGTTTTTTAAGTGCATGTGATTATAGAGAGATGGTTTAATAGGGCCAGTAGTGATGGGACAAGGCACAATAGTTTTAAACTAGAGCAGGGTAGATTAGAGCAGGTTGGATATTAGGGAGCAGTTCTTCACTCTGAAGATGGTGAGACACAGGCTGCCTACAGAAGTTGTGAACACCTCATCCCTGGAAGTGCTTAAGACCAGGCTGCATCAAGCTGTGCCAGGTGAGGTCCAACCTGCATATTAGGAAATATTTCTTCATTGAAAGAGTTCTCAACGAGTGGAGTGGTCTGCCCAGGGCAGCGCTGGAGTCACCATCCCTGGGTGACTAGCTTCAAAATAAAACTCAAAAGCAATGGTTGAGGCTGGCTGTCTTACAGAAGTCTTTTTAGGGTCAAAGGCTTTGAACATCTGCATAGTTTCCACAGACCCTTGTAAAGCATATGGAGAGTTTTGTTGAGTTGAGCAAAACCAGTTAAAGACCCTGAATTCTCCCCAGAGATACGAGACTATCGAGTGTAGTAAGTCCCAATCACAATTCCTAGCAGAACTAGCATTACTTTTAGCACTATTAACATGTTTTTACACCTTTCTATGGGAAAGAACACAGGGATGACACAACACAGGAGAAAAAAGAGGGCAAAACCTAAGAAAAGCCAGTCACAGGGGCAAAAAAAGCTAATTGCAGGATCACAACTGCAGTGATGCCAGAGAAGATTGTTGCCCGGTTTGCAAACATGCTGCCACTGTCACAAATGAGGTAACAAAGCTCAAATACCTGCTTATCTTGTAGGTCTGAAGAGAGTTCATAGCTCTCAGAAAGTGATCTTGACCTTTTGATAGCTTCTTCCTCTGCTTGTTTTCGCAGTATGGACGTGGAGTGTTGCAGTTTGGGCCGCCGGGACCTCTGCTGTCCAGGGGAGACAGAATACAACCCGTAGGCAGAATGGTCGTAGTGGTCTGGGCTCAGAGCCGAGCTGTGTGTTATAGGTCCTTGATGGTAAGCAGATGGGCTGTCCAAGGATGTGCCAGTTTCACTGCTTGGAGCTTCACCCTCAACACTAGGCAGAAGAAAAAGACAGGAAAATCCTCAGGTGAGTGTAAACTCAATATCTCAGCAACAAACAGTATCATTGTATGCACACATCCAGCACGTTCTGCTGCCGCCACAGGGTAATGCGGCTTCCATGACAACCACCACCATTTTCACTGTAAGCTAAGCAGTTTCTGTTGCAGAGGTCATCTTCAGAGCATGAGATGAGCAGGAGAATGGAGGTTTCAAGCATTATTCAACTTTATACAGTGATTACTAGAAACACCCTGAGTAGGTCACTCAGCAACTGCTGTGTAAAATAAATTAAAACCTGTTTCATAGAACCCCAGACTGGTTTGGAAGGGACTTTAAAGATCATCTAGTTCCAACCCCTCTGCCATGGGCAGAGACACCTCCCACTAGCCCAGTTTGCTCAAAGCCTCATCCAACCTGGCCTTGAACATCTCCAGGGAGGGAGCATCCACAGCCTTCCCAGGCAACCTGTTTCAGTGTATCCCCACCCTCACTGGAAAGAATTTCCTCATCTTCAGTCTCAATCTCCCTTCTTCCAGCTCAAAGTCATTGCCCTTGTAAAAAGTCCATCCCCAGCTCTCCTGTAGCCACCTTTAGGCACTGGAAGGTTGCTCTAAGCTCTCACTGAAGCTTTTTCTTCTCCACACTGAATAGCCCAAAATGTCCCAGCCTGTCCCCATAGAGGAGGTGCTTCAGCCCATTTCTTAGAAGAGTGATCATATTCAAGTTGTTTTCCTTCAAACTGGAGGATGCTTATTGTGTCCTTCCTCATTTTGGCAAAAACAAGCAATACTTAGACCACAGTGTGTGATAAAAAGCTTTACTTTCACATTACTTATTGCAGACTTGGGATAAAAGGGATCTTGTGAGTTACTTTTTTTTCCCTAGAATCTAAAGGTGGGGGAAAGGAACCTGTAGAAGAAATCTCATTTATTCCTGTGCTGATGAAAGATAGCTCCCCTGGGATAAATTTGGCATGCTTTGCAGAAAAGCATCCCAAGGGATGGTGTTTCTAGCTAACAAAAGCAGGAGATTTTCAGGCAGAGAAAACACGAGAGGAGTTACCTGGGAATTTTATTTCCCAGGTAGCTCCTCTTGTGCTTTCCCTACCTGAAACAGCTTTCCTGTGAATGCTGTTACTGGTAAGGAAGAAACGAAAGGGAAAAGCCCCAACTTTCTATTAAAAGGGTTGTAAAGAATAGGAAACAGCCTGAAGCCCAGTCCCAGCCAAGGTCTATCCTGAGGTACTGATGACTGACAGCAATTTGTCTTTGGTTTACATCGCATTCTCACATTCTAGTAGGGTGTGCAATCTTCCAGCATTGTCATCCGTTTGACACCAATATTTACTGTCTGCCTCATCCTGTGCACACACAGCACTGACAGAAAACCCAAATGTTACTATTTAAGCACTCAAAAGACAATGAACACTCCACACAAACATGCAGATAAGCATCTGCAGCACTGCCCCTACCTTTTCTTTTTAGGAACAGGTACATCCAAACTCTAAAGGAGTTAAATCTCACACTCTCATCACCCTCTTTATTTTTTTAGTTGCCTTTCATTCATATGTACATGACCACATGTCAAGAAGAGGGTACCAGCCTCTTTTGAGTGATAGGACATGGGGCAGTGGGCACAAACTGGGACCCAGGAGGCTTCAGCTCAACATAAGGTGAAAAAATCTTTGGTGTGATGGTGCTGGAGTCCTGGAGCAGGCCACCCAGAGAGGTTGTGGAGTCTCCTTCTCTGGAGAGATTCCAAACTCCCCTGCACATTGTGATCCTGGGCAAGCTGCTGTGGGTGACCCTGCTTTAGCATTTAGGAACCCTGCTTCCAGGCATGCTTTTAAAAGTCTCCAGAGAAGAAGATTATCTCAGAGGTATTCTCCAACCCCTACCATTCTATGAGTCTATTAAAGAAAGGAAGCCCTCTCATTGTCTCTCCAGAACACAAAGCTGTGAGCCTTGCTGCACACACACAGCACAGCAGCCCTTTCTGCAGCTGAAAGCACAAGGTGATTTCAGAAAGATTGCTCTCCAGTAGCCCACACTGCCAGGGGAGATCAAGGGTAACACTGTCAGAACTCCTCTAGCTTGGGGAGTGTATACTTTTGAAAGTGAAGGAGAACAAAGCCCCTTAGATTCCTCAGAATGCTTTCCATAAACACCTCACACTGAAAGGCAGCCTCTCTTTCTCTGCCCATCAAAATATGACTTAAGCTCAAAGGTATTTTCAAACATACTTCACCCAGTCTGGAGATATTTTCAGTGTGCACACATGACTTTTTCCAGGGAGGAAGCTGACAGGAAGCTAATCCCTTTCCCTCCACCAAACAGCTGGCTTTCAACTTAAAAATGATAAATTAACCAAGATTTTGCTGGTGACACTGAAACTGTGGAACCACCCACCAAAGCAAACAAATCTTCTCTCTGAAGGAGCTGTTCAAGAAATGAGGACTATAGTGAACACCTTCACATTCTTTCTAGAAGTACCAAAAGACATTTCTCTGCTCAGAATTTTGTACATCACAGGTTCCTAATTATAACCTTATTTGTACTTCATTTCCATACAAATATGGTAAATTTAACAGGTCAGGAATGATCACCATTGGCCCTTACTCAACAGTACAGGAAATGGCCTGAAGTTGCACCAGGGGAGGTTTAGGTTAGACATCAGAAGAAACTTCTTCACTGAAAGGGTTCTCAAAGGCTGCCCAGGGAGGTGGTTGAATCCCCATCCCTGGAAATCATGGAATCATAGAATTGTTTCAGATGGAAAACATCTCTAAGATCATCAAGTCTGACCATCAACTTAACATCACCATGGCCATTAAGCCATGTCCCCAGGAACCATGCCCACATTTTTCTCGGAACACCTCCAAGGATGGTGGCTCTAACACCTCCCTGGCCAGCCTGTTCTAATGCATGACCACACTTGCAGTTAAGAAATTGTTCCTAATCTCCAACCTAAACCTCCCTTGGCACAATTTCTGGTCATTTCCTCTTGTTCTATCACCTGATACTAGGGAGAAGAGACCAAGCGCAATGAGGTCTCGCCTCTATCTTCTCCTGACTAAACACCTCCAGCTTCCTCAGCTGCTCCTCAGCAGCCCTGTTCTGCAGATCCTTCACCAGCTTCACTGCCCTTCTCTGAACCTCATCCAGCCCCTTGATGACCTTCTTGGTGTAACAGGTCCAAAACTGAACCCAGTACTCAAGGTGCAGCCTCACCAATGCCTAGTACAGGGGCACGATCGCTCCCCTGGTCCTGCTGGCCACACTATTCCTGTTCCAGACCAGGATGCTGGTGGCCTTCTTGGTCACCTGAGCATAGTGCTTGCTCATCTTCAGATGGCTCTGACTTAAAAGCTGAAGCCAACATTTGGGCTAGCAAGTGTGAGGTTAGTCTCTGTGCTCACCAGATTCTATACAAAAGCAGCAAATTCCTGAAACTTGATCTAGGTCATACCAGCTCTGCTGTTTCACTGGACCTCCTTCTGAGGTCTACACAGCTACTTTATTTTCCCCCTTTGGCAGTTACTGTGGCTAGATATCTCTTGAAGGTCTAATGGAGAGTGTGAGGCTTACTCAAGTGGTCTCCTGCACTGCAGATATTCCATAGAGTCTAATTCCACCTGTCCTTTTCTGTCAGTTTGATAAAGAATGAGGGCTGCAGATGGGGTTTTGTATTTGTTCAGGGAGTCCCACGCAATAAAAAGTGACAGTGATACATAAAGGAAGCTTGATAGAGAGGAGCTGGTGATGCTCATGAAAAGCTCTCATTGAAATCTCAGAAGATACTTCAAAACTCTTTAGGAGGCTTTGCCTAGAGGCAGTGTGCTTTAAATAGACATTAAACAGGTGCATTAAATACAGATTAAAGTTTATTAGAATCACAGAATACATCCAGTTGAAAGAGACCTCCAAGCTCATCTCGTTCAACCTTTGACCCAGCACTGAAGGGTCAACACTAAGCCATGTCCCTAAGTGCCAGGTCCACAGGCTGCTTAAATACCCCCAGGGATGGAGACTGCAGCACTGCCCTGGGCAGACCACTCCACTGGCTGAGAACTTACTTAGTTAAGAAATATTTCCTAACATCCAGGCTGAACCTCACCTTGCACAGTTTGATCCAGCCTGGTCTTAAGCACTTCCAGGGATGACATATTCACAACTTCTCTGGGCAGCCTGCTCCAGGGTCTCACCACCTTCACAGTGAAGAACAGGCTGCCCAGAGAGGTTGTGGAGGCTCCTTCTCTGAAGAGATTCAAACCCCTCCCTGGCCATAGTGATCCTGGGCAGGCTGCTGTGGGTGAGCCTGCTTTAGCAGAGGGGTTGGAAAAGTCTATTTTCAGAGGGTCTTTCCAACCCTTACCATGCTGGGATTCTGGGATTTGGTTCTTTTGCCTACAATGTACGATGGCATATTACTGGTGAGAGTGGCAATATGTTGAGTGATCTGATTGTGCAGTAGGAGAGTGTAAAACACTTGAAAATTATTCTTTCTTTTTCAGAAATCCAGTTGTTTTATCACGCTCAAGTTTCAGCAGAAAATAGGCTTTTATCATCTGCCAAGGCAGAAAAAGAGAGAGGTTACTTGCCAATGCTTTACAAAGAAGCAAAGAACGCAGCAGCTAGAGAGTGAAAATGGAAATGAAGTATTTAAAAGTAGTTAGTACTATCAATATGACTTTGCATGAACAAAACTTTAAGAGAGCGCTTTGGAAAAGCTTTGTTTCTCTGAACATCTAAATTAGCTTTTTTGAAAGCGTGGCCAGCACTGACTCAATCAGTATTTTATCAGAAATGGACACTGGAAGTTTCTTCCTGCATAAACCTCAACTTGTAATAGTGATGAAAAAGAAACATGAAACACCGTGTTGAGGAACAGCAGGAAAGAAGAAAGGCTGAGAGACAAAGGGCAGCAGACCGAGTATGGCACTTTTAAGACATCTCAATGGCTATGCAGAACTGCTGGTGGGGAAAATCAGGTAATTTTTTTACTTTTTCTATCAACTATAAAGCTGTTTTAAATCCCATACGTCAATGGTTCCAGGCCTTTTCTTCCCTTTCATGTGAGCACAGCTGTCGATGTCCTGCGAGTACTCAGCCACGTGCTCCGCAAAGGCTTTGCAACTAGAGCACGTCAGCTGAAGTGCCATCTGTGCACGCAAGCAGGGCAGTGAGATGAGGGTCATCCCGGCCATGCCATGGCCACCCTAGTTACCCATGGTGCACGCTGTGCCCTGACCGTCTGCACCCAAGATTAACACCAACCTGCACGCACTGCCTGCCAAAAGCTGCTTTGCTAACCCATCTGCCTAGATGGCAAAGCTGAATCACCCAGGGCAGGGCTGCGTCTCTGGGCTAAAGCACCACACAATGGATCCCAGCTGACTGAGAGGTGAAGGAGATGATGGTGCTAGCTAGAGAAAGTTCACAGGTGTTAGTTATTTCCCACTACTCAGATGATAAATTAATTCCAACAATTTTACCTAGCAAGAAAAAGCTCTGTCTCCTCCTTCCTGTGTACTTCTGCAGTACTCTGTCCAGTTCTGAGCGCCCCAGCTCAAGAAAGACAAAGAACTACTGGAGAGAGTCCAGCACTAGGCCACTGAGATGCTGTATGGACCGGAACATCTCTCATCTGAGGAAAGGCTGAGAGAGCTGGAGCTGTTTAGCCTGGAGAATACGAGGCTGAGGAGGGATCTTATCAATGATTACAAGTATCAAAGGGGTGGGTGTCAGGAAGGTGGGGCCAGATTCCTCTCAAGGGTGCCCAGTGACAGGACAAGAGATAATGGGCATAGACTTGAACATAGGAAGTTCCATCTAAACATAGGAGGCACTTCTTTATTGTGAGGGTGGCAGAGCCCTGGAGCAGGCTGCCCAGAGAGATGGGGGAGTCTCTGTCTCTGGAGACTTCTAAGGCCCACAGGGATGTGTTCCTGTGTGACTGGTCCCAAGTAATCCTGCTTTGGCAGGGAAGTTGGACTCAGTGATCTTCAGAGGTCACTTCCAACCCCCATCATGTTGTGATTCTCTGATTCCCTTTACCTCACTACTAAATGCAGTTGTGTAGCTAGTCATGACCACAACAAAGCATTTCCTCTCCAGGCATTTCAGCAGCAGAAAGAAATCTGGCAGGCCTTTCATCCTAGCCTCTCATTTTTATACCTTCAGTTATTACTTCTGTTCAGAAAGGCTGTAATTAGTAACCAGTATGCTACAGCCACTGTCATATTTTAAAACAGAAAATTATTCAGCATGGTTGAGTAGCTACTGTTATTTCTTGATTTATTTTTCATTTTATATCCTCACCTTCCTCGTCTCTTCAGCCTCACCAAACTATTATATTAGCAAACCCAAGTGCAATAAAGACAGAACTTCGAAAACCAAGAAAACATCAACGTTTGAATGTAAAATGGAAGCTGTAAAGAGTCTTCCAGACCTAAATTTCAGTAAGGAGCAAATCCCAAGCTTTTCCAAGACTACAGACTCACTCATTCTATTTGACAGTAATGGCAAAATGAGGTAGGAAGCTGCAGGTGTGGATCCACAGGGACAAGCCTTTACCTCTCAGAGACACGATACTATGAAAGAGAAGGAGATGATAACCAGAAAAGCAGAAATTCCCTTTTTACTGAGGCCCAGGACCATATCTTTAAAGGGGAAATATAGAACAAAACCAGCAGATGCAGGGAATAATTATTCAGCATTCCCACTCATCCCAGAAACCTCAGAGTTTACAAGCAATGAAGTGTCCCAGTGCATTTAGGACTAAAACACAGAGATAATGGGAACATATGTTTACAAAACCAATCCAAATGGTCAAACCAGAACATTGCAGATCTAGTTTGGAACTAAAAGCAAACATGCTTCTAAATAATGCAGATGCCAAACCAAAACTGCATGCGACCTTTTAAAATAGAAGCAAAAGGCCCTCCCAGCAAAACAGAGTAAATACTTGAGGAATTATTCTCCCAGTGCACATTCCCTGAGATCACCAGTTCCTTGCATCAGTCATTTCCAAGGGACTTTCAGCAGGGTAAAAGAAAGACATGAAATTGAAAACAGGCCCTAACAATTGGATAGTGCACACACGAGCACTTCTCCTATGGGGACAGGCTGAGAGAGTTGGGGCTGCTCAGCCTGGAGAAGGGAAGGCTCCGAGGAGACCTCAGAGCCTCCAGGGAGACCTTCCAGTACCTGAAGGGGGCTACAGGACAGCTAGGGAGGGACTTTTGACAAGGGTTTGTAGTGAGGGGATGAGGGGCTTTGAGCTGGAAGAGGGGACACTGAGATTGGAGATGAGGAAGAAGTTGTTTACAGTGAGGATAAGGAGACACTGCAACAGGTTGCCCAGGGAGGTTGTGGATGCCCCTTCCCTGGAGGTGTTCAAGACCAGGCTGGATGGAACCTTAAGCAACCTGGTCTAGCAACAGGTGTCCCTGCCCATACCAGAGGGGTTGGAACTTCCAACCCAAGGGTCCCTTCTAACCCAAACCATTCTATGATTAGTAGTAGACTCACCCTGGAAAATGTTTAGGACATAAAAAGAAGTTTGCCAATTAAATCTGTTTTCTAGACCATTTTAGATCCATAAAAGTATGAGCCCAAGTTGAAAGGTACACAGAATAAATTTCCTTGCACACAGTGGAAAGCACACACAAGTACTGTGCATAGGGTAAGAAAAACATGTCCAGCTTTGCATCCTACTCAGCAGGTGGTAGGCCCCACTCTGCTTCACCATGACACTACAAGTGCTGTGTCCTTAGGGAGCAGGCAGTTCCACAGCCTGACTCCGGTGACTCTGGCTGGCCAGAGGCAGTAGTCAGGCTGCACAACCCAAACTCAATCTAACCACATAAATCCTTCAGTGAGCTGTTTATTTGCTGCAACAGTGAAACACTTGCATGAGGATCTCTTCACCAAATTCCTCAGGCAAATCCACCCTTTTCAGAACTTGCCTACTTTTCACAGTATCACCAAGGTTGGAAGAGACCTCAAAGACCATCAAGTCCAACCCCTTACCACAGACCTCAAGACTAGACTTTTGCCTGAATCCATGTCATTTATTCCCCTCTACAGGGAGACTGCATGTAAAGCTGGCTCCTCTAAGTCATACCCAGCAACAGAAGGAATTCAGCAAGCTTATTTTCTTCCTTTGTCCCAGAAACTCTTCTGTCCATAACCATCAACACAATGTCTACAGCTGAGTATCCAGACCCTTAGAGGCTCCACCATAAGATTTACGAGATGAATGCAAACCAAAGAGTGAAGCTTTTTGGATTAAAACATCATTTCATCAGCATGATTCCCAGTAATGCTTCTGCCTCCCTCAGAAATAAATATCCCATACAAACATGCTCAAACACTCAAGAAGGACAAAGTGCTCTGCATCTGTTTTACACCAACCTTCCCTTCTTAAAATCTGAAGGTTAAAAGAAGTCAAGCTCTGATCAGAACTCCTAATTATAGACACCCACTTGAAATGGATCCAAATTCTCTCTACCTAGCTCAAAGAATGCAGACCAGAAGTCGCTGGTGGAACTAGCTGTGAGTAACAGAAAGCAGCATGATGGCAGCTGCTGGGAGCAGCTGCTGTCGTCAAGCACTTCTAACGCAAAGCCTGAAAAGAACCAGTTAAATGGCAAAAAATATTAGGCCAAAATAATTGGTACAGGTGAGGTTGTGCCTCAAATTGTGGGTTCAGTTTTGGGGCCTTCACTGCAAGGATGTTGAAGGGCTGAAGCACGTCCAGAGAAGTGCAACAAAGCTGGGGAAGGGTCTGGAGAACAGGGTTAGGGAAAAGCAGCTGAGAGAACTGGGGGTGTTTAGTCTGGAGTAGAGAGCTCATTGCTCTCTACAGCTTCCTGAAAGGAGGTTGCAGTGAGGTGGGGGTTGGTCTCTTCTCCCTTGTACCAAGTGATAGAACGAGAGGGAATGGCCTGAAATTGTGACGGGGAGGTTTAGACTGGACCTTAGGAGCAATTTGTTCACTGCAAGTGCAGTCACACGTTAGAACAGGCTGCCCAGGGAGGTGGTAGAGTCACCACCTCTAGAGGTGTTCAAGAACCATGTGGACATGGCAACTGGGGACATGGTGGTGTGGGGGTGACAGCTGAACCTAGAGACCTTTTTCAAGCAGAACAATTCTATGACTCTACGAATCAAGACATTCCACATGGGAAGACATCTCTACAACAGTTCATTCTGGCATGTAACTGTGTCTTTGCAAGCGCAAAAGTCCTGGTTTGAATGTGACATTTTCAACAATGACAACCAAAACACAGCAAACTAAAGCTGTGACTCCTCACTCGCAGCTGCATCCAACCACAAGCATTCACCACACACAGGAGACACCCTGCTGCTTCCAAGTTGTCTCATGCTTCAGTACCTGTGGTGTGCTCTGCTACAAACTGAGGTGCATTTAATTAAAAAGCTGATGGATTAGCTTGCATTGGAAGTGGTTGTACCCCTGTACTCGGCACTGGTGAGGCCACACTTCAAATATCTGGCTCAGTTTTGGGGTACTCACTCCAAGAAGGACATTGAGAGGTTGGAGCAGGTCCAGAGAAGGGCAACAAAGTTGGGGAAGGGTCTAGAGAAGAGGGTTGGTGAGATGCAACTGAGGGAGGTGGGGATGTTTAATCTGAAGAAAAGAAGGCTGAGGTCAGACCTCATTGCTCTTTACAACTCCTTGAAAGTAGGCTAGAGTGAGGTAGGGGTTGGTTGCTTCTCCTTAGTATCAAGTGATAGGACAAAAGGAAATGGCCTCAAGTTGCAGCAGGGCAGGTTTAGGTTTGATATCAGAAGAAAATTCTTCCCCCAAAGGGTTTCCAAACACTGGAAAGTGCTGTCCTGGGAGGTGGTTGAACCCTCATCCCTGGATCAAAGACAGAGATGGGTTAGCATCAGGCCTGGTAGAGTTAGAGAATGGTTGGACAGGATCATCTTAAAGGGCTCTTCCAACTGAAATGATTCTGTGATTCTATGATCTCAAATTACTCTGCACAAAAAGTTCCTCATGTACCTTCCCCAATGACAAATTGGCCCTTTGTAGCTCATACAAGTGAGGTTTGAGTGTTTTTCTCCATTCCCTCACTCCAGTATTCCCCAATCAAGTGAAACCACTGGAGCAGAAATGTATTACGAGCACAGTTTGCAAGAGATTAGAATCTAGTTCTTACTGTCATGCCTGTTTTATACTGTCTAGTAAACCAAAGTCAATTCTATTAAGAACTAATACAAATCCCCAGATCTGATCAATGCAGTCACATTAACAAACCAATCTACCTTCAAATACACACTGCCAAAAGTTCAAAGCCATTATGATGGACAGCAGCATTCACAGGCTGTGGCAAAAGCTTTGATCCAGGAAAGAAGTATTGACCCACTCCTTTTACTTAGAATGCACTCTGAGTTCAGCTGTTTCTGTTAAAAACAAGTGAAACCTTTGAATGCACATCAAAGCGGTGTCCCAGGTACTTCATCTGAAGCTAAACATCACTGCAAGAAAAAACCCAGATGAAATCAAACACTACCAAAGCAACCACTTCATTCACAGAATCCCAGCATGCTGGGGTTGGAAGGGAGCTCTGCAGATCATCCAGTCCAACTGCTCTGCTAAAGCAGAGGCACCCACAGCAGCCTGCCCAGGATCACGGTGTCCAGCTGGGTTTGGAATCTCTCCAGAGAAGAAGACTCCACAACCTCTCTGGGCAGCCTGCTCCAGGGCTCCAGCAGTGTAGTGTTCTGTGTAGCAAACCTACCGGTATCAAGCCAGCTTCATTTAAAATGATGTGACAATCACTGTCAGAGACCAGCACTCACAGACAAGTATCACTTTGTGCACTGCAATCCTTCCTTTGCTCTCTGGTCCTAGCCCTGGACTCAGACTCAGAGGAAAAATGCCAACTTGGGCAGTACCAAGTTTTAATTCCCACTAATCAACCCTATAAAAGACATTAACAAACAGGATTTCTGAAAGGGCATTTTGTCCCACAACCTTATTTGCCATTAACAGCAGCAGAGGGCAGGGGCAGACCAGTAAGAGATGTCCATGTCAGAAAAGAATGTAGGAATTAATGCACTGCCTCTTTTGAACTGGTGAGGCACACCAGCAGAAGAGTCAAACAAAACCCAACCCAACCTCCTTTTTAGGGAACAACCTTTGGAACAGATTTAAGAACTAAGAATGTCCATTTGAAAAGAGCTTACTTGAGATTATCTCCAGCTTCCAAGGAGGAGAAGGAAGGTTAAATACCTCAGACATCACCTTTGTCTAAGCCAAACAGTGGCAGCGTATTGGCTAGCAGGCACAAGTATTTACTACAGCAGGGACAAACAAAGCAACCAGCCCTGACCAAGAAACCATTTACTGCCTTAGGAACTTCACCTGTTAAAAGTAAAGCAGTTGGGAAGGCACAAAGAAGACTGAAAGCATCAATGGAACTTGAGTACAGTTTACAAATGTGAGCTTCTACCTCAGGTAAAGACAGACAATGTCATTCTCTGCTAATCTCTGTTAATCATCATCCAGGAGATGTTTATTCAGCAGTGACCACATTATCATAGAATCACAGACTAGTTTGGGTTGGAAGGGACCTCAAAAATAATCTAAGTCCCCTGCCATGGGTAGGGACACCTCTCACTAGCCCAGCTTGCTCAAGGCCTCATCCAATGTGGCCTTGAACACCTCCAGGGAGGTGTTCAACAACCTCCCTGGGCAGCCTGTTCCAGTGTCTTCCCACCCTCACTCAAAGAACTTCTTCCTAATCTCCAGTATAAATTTCCCCTCTTGAAGCTCAAAGCCATTGCCCCTCATCCTAACTCAACATCACTTCTGGGCACACGTCCTTGGTTCCGCAATCCCTTTCTATCGGCTAGAACAGGTCACTGTGTCTGCATAGGGACCTACACATATTTCTAAATCATTCCATCCCCGTAACTTCCTCTTTGCCAACAGGAGGAGAATTATTGCCTAGCATTTGAGATTCACCTGTTACATTTAAATAAGATTTATTTAAAAAGAAAAACAAAAATCAAACCCATCAAAATTATATCAAATACAGGCTAACCAGAATACTCAAACACATTCTACAGGAAGAAAAAAAAAAAAAAATATATATATATATAACCAGAAATATGCATCTTTAAAAAAGATAAATTTGAGATTTGTATAAAACCTTTTACCTGTGAAGATTCAAGTTTCCCATCAGAGTTGTACCAAAAAAACCCCAAAAAACAACAAAAAACCCCAAACCAAAACCAAACACACCAACAAAAAAAAAAAAAAAAAAAAAAACCCAAAACCACAAAACAACCAACAAAAAAAAAAAAATCCTCATGGGGTTTTGTTGGCTGCTTTTTGCTTTAATACTTTTACAAGCTTACAATTCTTTAAAATTAAACAACTAAGCAACCAAACACTAAATTAAAAATTAAAATAAACCAAAACAAAACCCAACCACACATTTCCATAATGTGGAACAGAACTCCAACATAATTCCGTGCTTCCAACTCTTCAACAAACGGATAAAATATTATTAAAAGGTGATGAGGGTAATAATCTGAGGCTTGTGGCTGGAAGAAGAGTTCTCAAATTCATCAGCTCGGTATTTTAGAAGTGGAGTTTTTTTTATGGTCAGCTCCTCCTCTTGATGTGTCTCAAAATACAGCAAGATCAGAAAATATCATTGGGCTTCAGAAGGATGCTTGCTTTCATTTTTATCCTGAGTCCCTGAAGAAGTGTAACTGTGGTATTTGACCATTTAACAGATCTGGGAGGCTCTGCCTCCCACTACAGACTTTGTCCTCTTCCTCCTGTGTCAGCCTTTACACAACAGGTTAAGCTCCAGAAATCAGTGTGGAGTTTCTCAATGCAGCTCTGGTAGAATTTGTCCTCAGCTATTTATTATTTATTCAAATGCATCTCTCAGCAACTGGAATCCTCTTATTTTAGCAAATCTGCACTAGACACGAGCTGTATTTAAGACAGAGAGATAGGAATACACATTCTACTGTTTATATCATGACATGACCTTTATGTTAATTTTAAAAGGGAAGATTTAGTTTCTGCAGCTGAGAAAAAAGCCTGATTTGCATGCACAGCTGAAGCAGCACTTGATACAATGGAAAAATCCTCAGTGTCTGTACCAGCCATCCTTGGATTTCACCTCTGCTGTGGCTTCAGCTGTTGTGGCAAGCTCACCAGAGGCAGAGGTAGCACAGAAGGGCACTGCTGAAGAATCAGTTGGCTGGCAATTGGCTTCTTCAAGAAATTAAATGGCAGTTTCCTCTTCCCATTAAGCAATACTTCTTTCTCCCCTTTTACACAGCATCCTAAGCACTCTGCCCAGGTGGCCAAGAAGGCCAACAGCATCCTGACCTTTATCAGTAATAGTGAGGCCAGCAAGACCAGGGAAGTGATCTTCCCCCTGTACTCAGCACTGGTGCAGTCAGACCTTGAGCACTGCCTTCACTTTTGGGGCCCTCAATGCAGGAAGGACATTGAGGGGCTGGAGCAGCTGAGGGAACTGGACTTGTTTAAGTCTGGAGAAGAGGAGGCTGAAGGGAGACCTAATTACTCTCTATGACTCCCTAAAGGAGGTTGGAGTGAGGTGTGGGTCAGTCTCTTTTCCCCAGTAAATAGCGACAGGACAAGAGGAAACGGCCTCATATTGCACCAGAGAAGCTTTTAGTTGGACCTTAGAAGAAATTTCTTCCATGAAAGGATTTCTCAAAGACTGAAAGAGGCTGCCCAGGGAAGTAGGTGGTTGAATCCCCATCCCTGAATATGTTTGAAAGAGGCAGAGCTGTGGTGTTGAGGGCCATGGTTTTAAGCCCCAGACCTGGCAGAGTCAGAGAATAGTTGGACTGGATGATCTTAAAGGGCTTTTCCAACCAAAAGAAGTCTAAGATTCTAGCTCATATAAACATGAATTAAAGATCCCTAACAAAATCCTGTTCAACTAAGTAAATAAAATGTTTCAAGCAATGAAACTTCATACTCAGAAGAAAACACAATCTCAGATCAAATATACTTGATAGAGTACCTACTTGGCCCATTTTCAAGTTGTGCCCTACGACTATCAGAAATCATTACAAGTAAGATACAGTACAGAGAGCTAGGAATGATTTTTGAGCTGGCCAGACTTTCCCTTCAAGTTTGGCTGTGCAACTTGGCAGAGAGAAATTAAGAATCCTCCTAAACCAAAGAACATGCAGTGGGGCCATGCAGCAGAACTGACAACAAAGTCATCTTTCTGTATTGGACAGTGCTGGGCAAAGCTACAGGTGACATCCCCACTGTACTCACTTAGGCCATAGTTCCACTTAAGTAGCAAAAGACCTACTTCAACCAACCAAGGGATTCTATTTTGATGAGTTAATAATCTATTGTTATTATCTAATGAGCTGTGCTTTAAAACAACATCACTGCTAAACATCAGCTGCTTTGTTCTCTCCCTTGAATTTAAGAAATAGTTGGCTAAGGTTCTTCCACTTTTAATGTCAGAAAGAAAGGGATTGTGCAGCTTTTCCAGGCTGATTGATTTCCCTCTGAAGTTACAGATAAACCTGATAAGGTTAGAGAGCAATGTACTTAAAAAAGCCATTCCCTCAGCAGGTTAGTGGATGACATCAAGCTGTGTGGCCTGGTAGACATGCTGGAGGGAAGGGATTGCAGCCAGTGGGGCTTGGACAGGCTGCAGAGGTGGACCTACACCAGTCTCATGAAGTTCAATAAGGCCAAGTGCAAGGTTCTGCACCCAGGTCAGGGCAATCCCAAGCACAAATCCAGGCTGGGCAAGGAGTGACTGTAGTGTAGTCAGGAGAAGAAGGGCTTGGGGGTGTCAGCTGATGGAGGGTGGATGGGGTGGAGGATTCTAGAAGGCCTGTTTGGGCCTAATGTGTCTTGGTCCAATGGACATGTCCTAGTTTGTGAGTAGACTTACGCTACCTGATTGCCCTTTGTATCTCTGCTCTTGTAAATAGAGGATCTCTTTAATTTTCCAATTAGTGTGCAGCATCCTCATTCTTACTCTTGGGAAGGGGTAGGAGTCACTTCTGTCCTCCAGTCCCAGGTAGCTCATGGCCTCAAACTGGGACAAAACAATACTCAGATACTCTGCAAATCCTCATTGTCAGGGAAGTAGGTACTCCAAATCCTGCTTATGAGCTCCAAACCAGTTAGAGAGCTGACAGATGCATTTTCTCATTCACAAACTTCCTTCCACATTTCCTCTCTGTTATGCTGACTCTCTGTATTTTATAGTCCTTTCTCTGTTGGTGAGGAATTAAATATAGGCTTTCAGCAGGACTCCTGACCCACAGAAAAGTAACACAGGTAGCAATTCTTGCCTTGGAAACCTAGAAATGTTATTTTCAAAGCCTNGGGCTGGAAGGGACCTCCAAAGGTCATCTAGTCCAACCCTCCTGCAGTGCGCAGGGGCATCCTCAACTAGATCAGGTTGCCCAGAGCCCCATCAAGCCTAACCTTTAATATCTCCAGGGATGGGTCCTCTGGGCAACCTGTTCCAGTGCTCAACAATCCTTATTGTAAAGAAATTTTCCACGACATCCAATCTAAATCTCTTCCTCTCTAACTTCGAACTACTTTCAAACCACTTCCTCAGTACTTGTCAACTTGCCTCTCCTCCCTGTGCTTTCCACCCTTAGGAAGTGACAAAATACATTCAACTGCTCACATACTTTTTATTTTTTCACTTGTGAAATATGTCTTCTGTCGTTTCCTACCTACAGCACACTCCCAGTTTTTATGAAATTAGACGTGGTAGCCTCCTGCATGTCTATCACACCTGCAGTATCAGAACTAATTTTATTAGTGACTTCCAACCAGTACTTAAACCTAGAGGATTTACCCTACTGTTAGGTTGTCCTGCAGCTTTCAGCAGCTTCATTTCAAAGTAGCACAGGTCCTGCACAGTTCTACAGCTCTTGCTCACAGAAGTGTCAACGCTCTGCACTGACTTCTCCTGACAGAACCTGCCTCAGCTGAGCGCTGCTCATGCGGCTGCTCGACCACAAAACAACATCCGGTCTCACTCAGATCACTCTTACAATTTATAGGCTCTTTACCATGATTTAATTGACAGATTGTTTCCACAATGGAAAAATGGTCTTTTAGGACATGGGTGGCACCCCAGTTCCTGAAAACAAGAGTCACATTTTGTGCATTGACAAAGAAATATTCTGCAAAACCAGATGGTGAGATGTCAACCAAAGGCAATCAGAAACGACCTTGTGCAACCTGCTGCACTGTGGCTGCACAGGAAAACCTGCACTACTACTTTTCTTCTCGGCTAAGGTAATCAAAACCATCGCAATCACACTTTGATACCACAAAAATTATCCAAGTTGTCACTGTTTGAGTCAATTTCCATTCAGCACCCGTGAGCCTCTGTTCTCCCTCAATTCTACAAAGGGTTAACTACTAGGATTAAGAGGAAACCATTAGCTGTTAAGTCCCATTCTCCAAAAACTTGAAGCGTTAGGATCAGTTTCTTCTTGAAGCCACTTTCTCCTAAATGTTCCACATCACTTCAAACAAAGTTCAGAGAGTAACATGTGAAAAGAATATATAAACAATGACAACAACAACAAACTGTTCTTCATTCAGGAGACGAAAATACTATCCAACACCAAACACCCTGTGAAACAGTGACTTCAAAGCATGAGAATCATCCCAGACACCTCTGGAGTGGAAATTCAACAGCTGCTTGGCAGTACACTGCAATAAAGCAGAACCACGCAAGAAAGAAAACTAAAGATAATTTGTATTCCCCATTGGAAGTGCAGAGGGAATTTAGACTGAGAGAAAAATTAGTCTTAAGCTGAAACATGGCCAGGAAGTCAGGAGTTTATACAGGTCTGTTATGTTCTCTGTACTATTAGGCCCCTGAGACCTGCAGCTAGATCAGGAACATGCTGTCCACCTCCAACCATGACTTCCTCAGCACAACCCCCCACAAACAATAAGGCAAAACCTGTCTTTGCTATTATCTTCCAACTAAATCATCCATTGCTTCCCTGAGATTTACCCTTCTGTGCAACTATTGACATGGCCTCCCCCTGACCTGACTCATGAACACTGAAAGGATCATAACTACAAGCACACAAAAAAGAATAGCCTAAACTGCAGTTAAATAGAGCCCAAAGTGCAGCTGTCTGAGCTACAATGCCCACAGCCACTGCTATATTTAGCTCCCCATGTGATCTGAGATCAAGTTTGGTCCATTCTGCTATAAAGGTGGGGAGAGAAAAATGAAGTCCAATTGTCGACTTCCTTGTACTGCAGCTTCAGGACTGGATGCAAACACACCCTGCAACAGCAAATCCACCAGGTTTGCATCCTTGCTTCCTTTTCATGCACAAGGATGACCTGCAAGGTCACACATTTATCAACACCAGAAGGAAATCCATTTGCTTTTACTCTCTTCTTAGCAAAACATTTAAACTCCTCACACATCCATCCTCGTTCATCCGCTGAGCTTTAGAGGTGACTGATTTTTTTTTTTTGACTAAACAATGCAAGCACCCCTCAAAACAAGCTGAGGATTCTTTTCCTATTGCCTTGCCTTGTATGGAGCCACTTATGCAAAAGGAAGTCGAATCATTTTGTTTGTGCTTGCACAACATAAGGCAAGAGGGAATTGGGTCTTTTGTTTCTAAGCACAAGTTTAACTCGGGTGACATGGAACTACTGAAAGAATCTGATTAACAGCTACACGACATCAATTTCCTGTATTAAAGGCCATCACAACCATCATTCTAATTTTCTGCTTCTCTCAGGGGAACAAAAGGGCTTGATTTTTTGTATCACACCAAAGTCTGCCTTTTAAAACTTTATTTTTATTAAAGACATCTTTACAATAATGTCGCGAACACACTTCTAGCCTTTTGTCCATTGTGAGGATGCAAAAGAAGATTTATTTAGCTCAATTCACAGTCCCCTTTAACGTAATACTAGGGCTTTGTGCTACAGTGGATTAAAGCAGCATCTGTTCTTCTCTGGAAACCTGGAGTCAAATCACAGCAGCACAGTGAACTTGCCATCTCTGGCTGTACCCAAACTAGAATCCTCCAAATAACATTAGAATGAATTCCTGAAAGGCACGAGAAGTGGTATGCAATGCAAACCATTTTTGGTTCATCAACCTTGCTAAAAAAGCCCATCACCAGTAACTATTTTTGCATAGCAAAGGTGGATGAATTAGACAAAATCTCTACTTAAGTTTGGACTTAAAGTGACAATGTACAGGATACTAAAACTGAACTTTGGAGCCTGATTCTACTCCTGTAACTACCCGGTATTGTTAGACAACAGAAATCGAGCAGCAAACTTGGGAATGTGAATTTGGCTCATGGCCCATGCTCTCTTTAAACACAAATGGCATCTAAACAGAGCAGGGTTAACAAAAGCAATGCACCAACACACCCTGTCCCCAAAGCCAAGATTCATCTCTTCACAATTGCAGTTGTTCTGTTGATCTGTGGGTTAAGGGCACATCCTCCTATGCTTAACGTAACAGAGCAATCAGGGCTCCAGCTTGATTACAGTAGCTCAGGTCTCCTGCAGTTCTGTTATTAAATAAACATAAAAAGCAATAATTGATTGACAGCTGTGATTAAAATATATCTGGTTCTGAAATTAATGACAAAATTACCATCTATTTTGACAGGGAAAAAAAAAAGTATGTAAATGGTGGAAGAGCAAGATAATCACATTTTTCATGTCCCTCATAAATTAGGGTAAATCCCTGCAATGAAGAGGCACAAGCCAGCTATCCTACATCCATCTAGCATAATGCTCGAAGCAACAAAATGGGAGACTGTCTCCTCAAACTGTGGCACTTTGCAGTTTTTTTCCAACAACACAATACTCAAAATTGCAGTAACTTGAACTATTTCTTTGTTCCTACCAGAATCATAACGAAACTTGCAGCCACAAGGGTTGGGTTTACAACAGAGAGGGTGCATTAGTTTAGATTGTGAAGGATAATTTCCAGGCTATCTTTATGGTATTCCTATTTCCAAAAGAAAGGTGTCCTGACAGCAAGCTAAATCCAGTTTTACTCATTGAGAGTCACACAGCTGAGGCTATAAAGTTAAGGCAATGCAGTGTCTTGAATTTCAATTGCAAGGCCAGGCAGCAGGCAAGAGGTAGTGTTTTAGCAGCAAAGCAATCTCTCACTTCCAGCACTCCTGTTTCCCAGCCTTGTGCTGGAGATGCCTGAAGCCTGAGCATCAGTGGTGTTAAACATCAAGCGGCACAACTGAGATGTGAGTGGAAATCAAACCTCCCCAAGTCAGCATCTCCACAAGAAGTGCGGATCTTGGTTCAGGATGGCACCTTGCATCTGTCCACACAGGGTTGGATATTTTCAGGCCAGCTTTTATCATTCACAGCTTTTTCCTACTGGTGTTCAGGCCAAGTACAGTTTGCAAGCATAATTCATCACCTAAGTGAGCTAATCAGCTAAGCAATTAGGAGATCTTCCTCTTCAGAAAGTTTGATCCCTGAATTGCCATCTTTATACTTCAGAGAGATCACCATCACTACAAAAGTAAACTGTTGTTTCATAGGAATTACTCCACTTGAAGTCCTAGCACTTAACTTCTAGACCCTCAAAGGCATGGAACAATCCCCACCCTCCAAAGGATGGAAAAGCAGTTTCATGAAGACTCACTATTTGGAGAAACACATATGAACAGGAATACAGTTCTCTGGAGAGAATTTTTCATTTTGCAAATATGAAATGGTCACAGGGGGAGAAAAACCACAGAAGGCCATGAAGCTGTCTGTCCTAAGAAATCACTTCCCAGTTCTCAAAAGGAATACCCTGCCAGCTGCTACTGAAGGTCTGCTGGCCCAGCAGTAACTCTGTGTCAGCTCCTAGCAACCTTCCAAGATCGATCTGTAACAGGAACAGCACATCAGCTGCTGTTCAACTTGATATTCTTTTCAGGTGAAGAAAACAAATCCTTGGGTTTCCTCACCTGAAAAGTGCAAATTATTCAATGCACCGGAATTGCAAATTAACTGCACCAGGAATCCCAGAGAGCTTCTAAAGGGGCAGAGAAACAATCTAACACTGCTGATTTGCTGAGCACTGCAACTTCCACTGGTTAGCTCCAGATCTTGTGCTACAGTTAGTATCTCTGATAATAATTATTTTGGATTAGCAGAAAAAGGAAAAACAAAAAAGGATGACAGCTGACTTGACAGATGAAACTCCAACACTGAGCACCTATTTAGCTAAAAGAACAGTGTAACAACAGTACTCTCAATAGCTGTAATTTCAGGCACTGGAACAGAATATGACAGCCACAAACCAAACCTGACAGAGAAGTAAAATGGGAAACGGGTCATTGTATTCAGCATGGCTTAAGCTCTCGGGAAGCACCAGACAGATGTAATGGATTCTGTGTTTATGTGAAGGGTATCTGCCGCAGGACTAGCCACAGTTAAATACAATCCGCCAAACTAAGCACTCAGCAATTCCTCTTTTCACACATCAGGCAGAATAATCAAGCTGAACAGAAAGGAAGTGCAGAGCAATGTACAAATAATGGAGGGGGGAAAAGTCTGAAACAATGATGGGATGGCAAAACCCAGCCAAGTGAGCACAGGCAGCTCTGTCACTAAAGTAACACTGAGCGGTGTTTTGTAGCAAGGCATGCAGATGTAACATCACTTCTGCAAACACTGCCAGCTCCACACAGGAAATCTGTAAGATCAACTTTATTATTTTCCATAAGGGTCAAATCAGGCTTAAGGATCATTGAATGTGTGACCAAATGAGCTATGAAATATTTTTCTTTATCCAAACCCATTTTTTCCTTTCTTTTCCAGCAAAGACACTGCTGCATTCATACACAGTCACGCTCCATCTAGTCACTTCCTCCTTTTATGTTTCTCCACACCAGCATACACCCAAATTTAAGATGGTGCTTATCTTTTTTTTAAAATTGAATGACTTTTCTCACTGGACATCAGCTCAGAATTTCACCTGATTACTTGCTGGATGAAGTTTTCACAATGATAAATCTGTTTTGCAAGCACACTTGCCATGGCAACTCTTTCAGCCGGCCACAATCTACGCATGGTATTGCACAAGAAAAACTTGTTCGTACTTCTAGATTTCAAGTGGCTCCCGTAACGAAGCGCTGTGTTTTTGTAATATTGCTGCATGTTACTTTGGTCATTAACAACAGCATGACAATAGAGGCAGTCCAGATTTACACGATGAACCCCATTTTCTCATTTTACAGCATCAGTTCCTCTCATCGATGCTTACAGATATCTAAAGGGGGGGTGCCGGGAAGATGGGGCAGTCTCTTCTTAGTGATTCCCCAGTGACACAACAAGAGGAAATGGGCATAAACTTGAACACAGAAGTGCCATCTAAACATGAGAAGGAACTTTGTTACTTCGAGGGTGCCGGAGCCATGGAGAAGGCTGCCAGAAAGGTGGTGGAATCTCTGTCTCTGGCAACTTCCAAGGCCCACCTGGAGATGTTCCTGTGTGATCTGCTTTAGGTGACCCTACTCCAGCCACGGGGTTGGACTCGATTTCCAGAGGTCCCTTCAGTCCCCACCATTCTGTGATTCACCCTTAAAGGCCTTAAAAATGAAACTTTATTTCGTTTCCCTGTCCTTTTCTCTTTCTTTCTGCTGTGAGTCTCAACAGCTCGTTTACCCCGAGCAGTAACTCAGGCAGCCTCTCCCGCTGACAGCTGCCCGCACCAGCCCTCCCAGCTTCCCCAGTCGGTTCCGGACCCTGGGAACACTATGTACCGGAGCTCTGAAGGAGAACTCGCCGCTCGTTTGACACCGGTCATGTGGTGACTCGCACTACAGCAAACTGAAGGAAAAGAGGTGTTTTGGTGCCTGTGTGCACTCACACGCCCAGACCTCAGGCACTCCACATCCCACCAGGACCCTGCTCCAAGGGCTTCTGGCGACTTTGCAGCGTCCAACGGCGCTATGCGCACGGGGCCGCTTTGATACCGCACTTTAAGGATTAGCCACTTCGAACTCAGTCCCCCCAAAGCAGACAGCGCTGTAATCCCTGCTCCCGGCCCAGGACAGCATCTCCTGAGCACCCCCACGGCGGGCAGCCGTCGCCCGCTGCCACCCACGACGCACCCCACAGACAAAGGGGGTGACCCAAGCGCCAAGCCAGGCACCAGCACCTGGCATCTGGGAGCGGCTCCGGGCTGCCGCTCCATCCGGCTTCCCTCAACGGGGAACGGCCAGGCCGGGCAAGCGACGGAGCGGAGCCCTTTGTGTGACAGGACGGAGGTCCCCGCCGGGGAGAGCCCCTGGGAGCACCCCCATAGCTCCTGGACAAGGCTTACCAGCTGTCAAGCTCCAGCTCCAGCAGCGACTGGGTCCTCTCCGAGCTGCAGTGCAGGCACCACATGGTCGGGCCGGAGTGGCAGGCGGGGCGCCGGCAGCCGCCACCCTAGCCGCCCCCGGGGCCGCC
>VWZE01013815.1:120583-170149 GCA_013396675.1 Eubucco bourcierii | reverse complement strand
CGGAGCGCCGAGCGGCTTCGGCCTGCCACGGGCGGCACGGCCCGGGGGTGAGAGGGGAGCAAGGACTTGGGGTGCTGGGGGCTGAGAGCCGGCACCGGGCGCTGCCAGCCCAGAGCCGGCTTGCAGGGGCATGGAGGGGATTCTGCCCCTCTGCTCAGACCCCTCCTGCAGTGCTGGGGTCAGCTCTGGAGTCCTCAGCGCTGGCAGAGACATGGACCTGCTGGAGCGGCAGTAGAAGAGGATACAGCAACGATGGGATGGCTGGAAGCCCTCTACTGGGAGGCCAGGCTGAGAGAGTTGAAGTTGTTGTGCAGCCTGGAGAGGGCTCCAGGGAGACTTTGCGGTGGCTTTTCATTGCTTAAAGGGGCTGAGCAGAGAGCTGAGGACAGACTTTTGAGCAAGGCCTCTTGTGACAGGGCAAAAGGTGATGGTTTAAACTAAAAAGAGGTAGATTCAGACTAGAGAGAAGGAAATGTGAGGGTGCTGAGGCACTGGAACAGGTTGCCCAGGGAGGTTGTGGATGCTCCCTCCCTGGATGTGTTCAAGGCCAGATTGGATGAGGCCTTGAGTGCCCTGTACTAGTGGGAGGTGTCCCTGCCTATGGCAGGGGGATGGAACTAGATGATCCTTGAGGTCCCTTCCAACCTTACCATTCTATGATTCTATGATTCTAAATAGTTGACCCTGAGAGTGGTGAGAGGCTGGCCCAGGCTGCCCAGAGAGATGAGAGATGCCCCATCCCTGGAACCATTCTAGATCGGGTTGCTTGTGGCTCTGAGCAACCTGTTCTACTTGCAGATGTCCCTGCTCGTTGCAGGGGGTTGGGCTGGATGAGCTTTAAAGGTCCCTTCCAAGCCAAACCATTCCGATTCTGCTACAGAGCACTGAAAACAGCAGCACCTTAAGTTCCCCGTTGTTGCTCTGCAGAATAATCCAAGCCCTATGTACTTTCTGTAGAACACTGGTTTTAGGCTGTGTTACCCTAGTGTGAGATGCTTTGAGGTTTCTGATTACGAGGCAGTGTCGCAAAACACTCCAAAAGCAAACACATAAGTTAACAACATACCAAGTGCTGCAGAGGCTTGGTGACAGGCAAGCAACAATCCTGGAGGAGTGGTTGATTTATTATTTAAAAAGAAAAAAAAAATCAATATTTTGGATAAAAATGAGTAATTAACCAAATATTTTAATTATTACCCTTCACTGCTCCACTGAAACCTGACCTAGAAAGCCTGTAGACGCTTCCCTGTATCATGTCCTCAGTGTTCTCACAGCATTTGTAAATGGGAATGGAAAGAAACCTCCTTCTAACACAGCAGAGCTCAATAGTAAAGCTAGTTCTGGCAAGCAATAATTCCTTGCTAGAACTTAAATAAACCAGCCAACACACCAACTGAATTTCATCATCACAGTATTTGAGACATGAATAACAATCCTTACTACTTTTTTCTTCCCAAGCAGATTCACCATGCAGTGATTAAATTATTGCAAGAAATCAAGTCTAAACAGAGTTAATTGTAACTTAGTAATTCATAAAAGAAAACCATCTCATCTCCTAGAACACTGTAAAAGGTGCCTTAATTTATACATACACTTCTTATGCAGAAACTACATACCTGCTAATGGGGACATTGAAATTATATCCTTTTCTCACACACATTTTTACAGCAAATGCTTATGTGTTGTGATGCTTTCCTCGCCTTCCCCCCCCAAAGCCTAGAAAGGAGAAGGGGGTTGGCAGCATAGACCTGGGGCTGTTTAGTCTGGAGAGAAGTCTGGGAGGGGATCTAATCAATGTCTATAAATATCTGAGGGCTGGGGGACAGGGACAGCCTCTGCTCATTTGTGCCCTGGCATAGGACAAGGGGCAATGGATGGAAAATGCAGCACAAGAAGTTCCACCTCAACAGGAGGAAGATCTTTACTGGAAGGGTGACAGAGCCCTGGAACAGGCTGCCCAGAGAAGTTGTAGAGTCTCCTTCTCTGGAGACATTCCATCCCTCTCTGGATATGTTCCTGTGTGCCCTGTGCTAGACTGTGTGGTCCTGCCAGAGCAGGGGGTTGGACTGGAAGATCTCCAGGGGTCACTTCCAACCCCTAACAATCCTGTGACCTTTAAGATTAATCGGAGTGCTGAAGAACTAAGGAGTCAGCCAGTTCCAGACCTTGCTGTCCCCAGGGAACATCACCTTATCAACAGTCTGCTCCTGTTCAAAATGCAGTCTGAGTTCCTCTGCTGATCTAAACCACAAGTAAGTTGGAACAGTGTTTGCTAAGCCATAGTTTCTTTGGTAGACTTTTCCTACAGCATTTTTAGCTTCCCAAGTCAAAAGAACAGCTGAAACGGCACCAGAAACCCAGTAGAGAAATGGTGCTACCTCTAGGTACAAAGAAATCAGTGTTCCAAAAAAATAGTAAGGCCCCTGTGATTAATATCCTGTAATAAGGCAAGACAGCAAGACAAGTTCTAACTTTTGGATTTCCTGTTTCATGGAAGCGTCAAAACATCTCACTTTCCAAATTCAGCATCACGTCTGTGTAACGTGGGCAAACTGTCTAACCACAGACACTCCTTGTCTTCCTTTAGATGCTAGGGTACTGCAGAAGGGGAAGCTAATTAAGGAAACAAGAACCATTCTGGGAACGTGGATTGGGGGTGGGGGGGCAGGGGGAGCAGTTGGTAAATGTACCACTGAAAGGTTCATTCATAATCATTTGCACAGTATTTAGTGCAGGTTTTGTGTAGGGACGGAGCAAATTCACCCTTTGCTTTTTAGGAATGGAAATGCTCCAGCACATAACAGCAGCTGATCTCTGTAGTTTGGGGGAACTGAGAAGTTTGGTCAGGAATGAAAAGTGTTGCTCAAACACTTCAGGTACGTGGAAGAGCACAATGAAAGGCTCTTGTGCTGTATACACAACATAGCTCTTATTTACAATACAGAGCATCAGAGCCCAGACATCTTTCTGGAGGATAAAAAGAATCAAAGCAGCTTCACTTGAACCCAGTTAAACATCTGGATCAACTGTGCTCTTTGCATAGTTTCCTAAGGAAGCATTAGACAGAGATTCCAGCCAGCCTGGGTTTCACCAGCTTTCAGTGAAACTCAAGTACGTTAAGGAAGGACACACCTACACCAAGTGTTTTGATAGTAATGTCACTGCAAGTCTAAAACCAGAGACTATTTATACTGCAAAGACGACTTTCAACATCTAATGGTTATCCAGACAGACTCTTCCCTCCAGAAGTTCTGTGACAGACAACAGTCCCACATTTTTCTGGCTTTCCTACATCAAGCGTCATCTCTACGTGCACACAGAGACAAATCCAAAGCAGACACAAGCAGTCCATGCAAAGTCCTCTGGAAAGCAGTTTCCACTCAGAAAGCAAGTGCAGACAGTTTTAGCGTGGGCTGTGAAGAAGGATATGGGCTGGAAAGGGCAGCAGAGGAGCTCTGACCTCAAAAGCAGTCACTGAATTTTCTGAAGAATGTGCTTTTCTGAACCCACTTCAAACAGAACCTTCCCTCTACAGATACAGACACACTAGATAAGCAACCGAGCAGCCCTGGAACAGGCTGCCCACATGACTTGGATCCATTTCAAACATGACTTGGATTAATTGCTACAGCCTTCCCCCCTCGATGTCAAACAGCCAGGAGGCTCAGTTTTGCTTCAATCATGCTGCTACAGAAGTTTTGTAAAACCACCTCTTGTTTTAACAAGGTCTTAAAATCTAAAGTAGACATTAAATGCCCAAATCATCTACATATTTAAGATCTGCTATGTATTCCAACAGAATATTAAGCAGGAAAACAAATTCTTGAAGCACTACACAGATGGCATCGTGGTTTCCGAGCCGAGGCAGCCTGATGCAATTACTTTTGGAGGGATTTTTTTGTTTATGTTTCAGCATTCCAAAATCATCTTTATTCAGCCATAATCCAGTCTCCCTCAGGTAACAGCAGCCATAATCCAAGCTCCATTCCCTCAGCCCATCCCCAGCTGTCTCCTGGGCTGCATTCCCAGCAGCGTGGGCAGCAGGTAGAGGGAGAAGATGCTGCCCCTCTTCCACGCTCCGCTGAGATCCCAGCTGCAGTGCTGGGGCCAGCTCTGGAGCCCCCAACACAAGGACAGGGAATTGTTACAGCAGGGCCAGAAACGAGCATAGGGCTGGAGCACTTCTGCTATGAAAACAGGACTTGGCCTTTTTCAGTCTTATACAATTGGCCTCGACCCCTTGATCCAGCCTGCCCAGGTCCCTCTGCAGGTCCCTTTCTACCCTCCAGCAAATCAATACTCCCTCCCAACAGAGTGTCACCTGCAAACTTACTGAGGGGGCCTCCATCCCCTCATCCAGATCATTAATAAAGATACTAAAGAGAAGTGGCCCCAGTGCTGAGCCCTGGGGAAGACCATCTGTGACTTGATGCCAACTGGATTTAACACTGCAAAGTTATTTTTGCTCCATTAAAAATAAAAGGTCAGCTTGACTGAAACACTGGGAAGCAAGCAGGCTGGCTGCCCATGGCAGCTTACTGCTGACAACTGCCTCATTCACTGCAGTTCCTGGTTCACTGACTTGGTCCCACCATAGTTTTCCATCTGTGTGACCAGCAAATCACAGAACTACAGAATCACAGAATACATCCAGCTGGAAGAGACCTCTAAGCTCATCCAGTCCAACTCTCAACCCAGCACTGAAGGGTCAACACTAAACCACGTCTCTAAGCAGCAGGTTCATGGGCTGCTTAAACACCCCTGGGGATGGTGACTCCACCACTGCCCCGGGCAGACCGTTCCAATGTTTGAGAACCCTCTCAGAAAAGAACTATTTCCTAACATCCAGTCTGAAACTCCACTGGTGCAGTTTGGAATCATTTCCTCTGCTCCTGTTGCTTGCCACCAAGGAACAGAGGCTGCTCCCTCCTCACTCCAGTCTCTCTTCAGGGAGCTGTAGAGAGCAATGAGGTCTCTACTCAGCCTCCTCTTCCGCAGGCTGAACACCCCCAGCTCCCTCAGCCCCTCCTCATAGCCCAGGTGCTCCAGGCCCTTCTCCAGCCTTGTTACCCCTCTCTGGACACTGTCCAGCCCCTCAATGCCCTCCCTGGAGTGAGTGACTGAGAATTGAACAAAGGCAGCCCCAGTTTTGTTACTGTGACTCTGATTAACAACATCTCACTAGAGGAGGCCACACATACTCAATATTCCTTCTTCAAGCTAACCACATTATATTTCTGCTACAGGAATATAATTAAACCTTAGACTGAAATTTTGGTTTATCCAGTTATTTACACAAATCACTGCTATTTTATGTGTTAATAGCTAAGATAAAGTTTATAAAGCCCCAGAGTGCAACAAACTGGAGCTGTAATTATGAGCACACACAGCAATTTGTGGAACACACCACCTAAATCTACAGTAATTATGACCCTGCTTAAGGGTAAGTCCCAACTTAATCACATTTAATACACCGTTATTTCCAAGATCTAAAAGGCTGCAATGGGCATTTATCTTGCATTTTGTTGGAATAAAGGCAAACAGTTATGCAGGGAAAAGAAATGGAAGAATCTATTGGGAAATAGTTTTCTTCCTGCAGAGCATAACTAGAGCCATGTTCAATGAACACATACCCAGGTCAAAACGCATCTTACTGTTCTCACGGGGGGCTTTGGGGGGATAATTAATCCAAGTCACCCTTTGCAACAGGGAAATGGATCCTCCACCTCCTCAGTCTCATGAGGAGTTCTCTGCTTCTCACACTCTCCCTCCACCCCTGCTCACCTGTGCATCTAAGGAACACTAACTGTTCCCTGGAAAACTCTTGGGACATATCAGTTTCAAGGAAATACTGCACAGTGCTCTTCCACAGTATCCTCTTTTGGTGCATGGGGAGGATTATCAATACATAAGAATTGATTTTCTACCTGTATAAAACACAGTATATTGGGATAATTTTCCCACATGACCTGCAATTACCATCAAACGGTTTGTGCTAAAAGGGATCTTAACGATCATTTAGTTCCAAGTCCCTGCCGTGGACGGGGACAGCTCCCACTAGATCAGCTTGCTCAAGGCCCCATCTCATGTATCTTTCAACATCTCCAGATGTGGAGCCTCCATAACTTCTCTGGGCAACCTGTTCCAGTGACTCAATATCCTCATCAGATCGAAGAATTTCTTCCTAATGTCTCATCTAAATCCACCTTCTTCCAGTCTGACTCCATTGCCCCTCATCCTGTCACTCCAGGGCTTTGCAAAAGGCCCTTCTTCAGCTCTCCTGCAGCCCCCTTCCAATCCTGGCAGGCTGTTCTAGGGTCTCCCCAGAGCCTCCTCTTCCCCAGGCTGAAGAGCTTCACCTCTCTCAGCCTGGCTTCATTATCAGAGGCTTTGCAGCCCTCTGATCATCTTCACGGCTGCCTCTGGCCCTGCTCCAACAGCTTCATGTCTGTGGTGTGCTGAGGACTCCAGAGCTGCCCCAGCACAGCAGCTGTGCTCTCAGCAGAGTGCAGCAGAGGGGCAGAATCCCCTCCCTGCCCCTGTTGCTGCAGATTAGCCCAGGACACGGCTAGGGCTGGGCAGGCCGCACAAGATGCTGGCTCACGTTGAGCTTCTCCTCACTCAGCACCCCCAGGTCCTTCTCCTCAGCACTGCTCTCTGTCCATTCTCCAGTCTGGATCAGCGCTTGGCATTGCCCTGACCCAGCTTCAGGACCTTGCACTTGGCTTTGCTGAATTTCACAAGGTTGGTTTGGGTTCCCCTCTCCATCCTGTCCGGATCCCTTGGGATGCCATCCCTTCCTTCCATTGTGTCAGCAAGTCCACACAGCCTGGTGCTGCTGCAAACCTGCTGGGGGTGCCTCCATCTCAGTGCCCGCATCACTGACAGAGATGTCAAACAGCACTGGGCCCAGCAGGCAGGACTGGTGTAATTCCAGAGGAATTCTTGGATATGCCAGGTAATTCTTTACAAGCTAACATGTTCCTGTACTTATCCTGGCCTTATTTCCCCTCAACATGCCTTCCCAAGTTTCCCTCTGTATATTTCTTCACTTCCTATGGCTGCATATGAGTTCACTTCATTTTTTTAATGCCAATATACAAAAATCTGTGTTGAAACAGCACCTGCAACTTCACTTCATGTTTTAAACTGAACTTACAAAGCCTCTAAATAAACACATCTGGGAAAAGGCTTTATGCTGTCGGTTGCTATGGAGCACACAAAACAAGGATTTTTTTTCCTCTTCTAAAAACAGATCCAAAGCCTATTTAAGGCAAAGGAAATCTTTGCTGACTTCCAGGGTTGGTAGACTCAAAACTCTACTTTTCAACTACCCATCTCAACCCCTCCCTCCCCTTTACAAAATATGAAATAGCACTGTGGTTCTGTGAAGGGTGAGAATATCAAAGCACAAAGAGCATAAACCAAGGCAGAGGAAAAGTAGAGAAACTCTTCACAGGCACCGTGCAGATCATTGGGAGAAATAAAAATGAAACAGGTCTACACATTCTGCTTCTTTATCCCCGCCCATAAAACAAGATATTTTGCCTCACAGAGGGAGAAAAGGCCCTGTTATTAGCCCCTCAAAAGAACCCAGGCTGTGCTCTGCAGCAAACTCTTCTCAGCTCTGGCTAGAAGATTTTATAGAATCGTGGAAGACCTTAGGTTGGAGGGGACCTTTAAAGTTCACCCAGTCCAACCCTACTGTAGTCAGCAGGGACTTTTTCAGCTAGAGTAGGTTGCTCAGAGCCACAAACAACCTGACCTGGAATAGTTCCAGGGAATGGATACCTCCCACCTCTCTGAGCAACCTGGGCCAGGGTCTTGCCACCTATACTGTCAAACATTTCTTCCATCTAGTCTAAGTCTAAACCCATCACCCCTCGTCCTGTCACAACACTTACTGCTAGAAGCTAAGTCCCCAGATTAAGCACTGAGAGGCCACCAGAAGGTCTTCCTGGACCCTTCTCTTCTCCAGGTTGAACAACCCCAGCTCTCTCTGAAGCTCAGTTTTGGAGCAAAAATGTAATTCCCCAATGCTAGCAATGTTTCAGGATGCTAAGATACCCTGATTTATCCAGCCTGGGAGCTGGCAAAGCAGACAGTCCTGTAAACTATAGCAAAAATCTCAGCAATGAGAAAAACAATGTGTAAAGAGGATTAGGTTGCAGTCAGAGCATTAGACCAAAGCCAGTATTCCTAATTCCAAGCTCTCTGCTGTCAGTACTCTGACCTGGTTTTGTCCCTCAGTCAGTAGGTGATGCTACAAACCCTTACTTGTGTGGGGAGCTATTGGGAACTAAATGATCAGGTGTACTGTAACTCTTCACAGAATCACAGCATCACTTACTGGCTGTTTACATCCACAGGATGATCATCAGGCAAAATAGCATCAGGCTTTTAGTTTCTATTTAGTCCTGTATTCAGGTGTTCCTCCCAGAGAACTCTGGAACACTGGTCATGCTGATGCTTTCACCCTCTCTGGTTCTTTCTCTGCTCCCCATAGCACAGTTCACAGCAAAACACAGTTTGGGGTTCCCACAGATTTCAGGCCACATCTTATTGTAATGCTATCATGGAGTTTAAAAAGTCCTCTGACAGACCCAAAAGCATGTGGAACAAGATTTTTATGCAAATACCATGTAACCTCCCTTCCAAAACACCTTTAGCAGGGGGCTTCTGCAGCCATCAACATTGCTGTGTCTCACCCCAGCAGCAAAACTATACCTGAGAAGCAGAAGCTGTACTCTGGGTCAATCAGCATCGAGTGGTGGATCTTCAAGAGAAAACAGTTTCTTCTCACAAATCCAAGGACAGTGGAAGCTTGGAAATCCCCCAAAGAGCCTGACAAGGAGCTAGGGAGCTCCTCTAGAAAGAAGTTCGTCTGTAAGTTAGGAAGGCCACTCTATGACTGCCAGAAGTTGTAGAGTGGAATAGAGTAAAAAGGAAAGGGAACTATTTAATCTGCATTCCTGGGGACAATAAAGGCAGGACTCTGTACTGTGATTACAAGCAGAGTGCAATTACGAGTTCATGGACACCATTACACATAAAATAGCCCTTTACCTCCTATGAGTGAAGTATGTGAGTGGTTCCAGCTTTCTCACTTGAGTGCCATGTTCTTGGAGGGATCCATGCTCCCACAGCTTAGAATGCTCCACATCCCTGGGCTCCAGGATTTCACTGGCTGTGTGTTCAGTGCCACTACTGAGTAAGGGTGGTGGAGACCATGTCCGTGTGGCACATGACTGAGAAGCTGGGGATGTCAGGACTACATCCTGATGCTCTAAGCCTCACAGACAGCAAGCTGAAGCCACGAGCTCCCCCTGCCAGACTGTAACTAGTCATAATAAAGGACAGAAAACGTGCAGTAATTCTCCTTGCCTAGAGAAATGGTGCAGATCTGTGGTCAGGTTAAGATAGCACTGCCACAGAAAGACAGGGCTCTACCCTCCCCTTTCCCTCTACTCCTGCACCTTTCCCAGCCCTTTGTGTTTGTTCATGGTAATGTGATGGGCATGGAGAGATGCAAAAGAAAATAGGTTTGGGCAGGTGATCAGGGATGTTTCACCTTGCCTGGGACAGAGCCACTCGAAAAGTTGCACACTGAGCAGCACTCAGTAAGACTCCCTGAGTGGGCACTTCAGGCACAATGTGAAAGTTCGCTTCCATGCTTTACATGTCTCCAAATGGAACTTGAATGGAAAAATTAGGATGAGTTAGGGCTTTTTAATATTACAAAGCACCACCATTAAAAAGCCACAAGGAAAATCCACTGACACCAGATGACACAAAGCTCCGTGCGCCTCCCGTGCAGCAGGCAGCAAACTCATTGCTGAATGAAGTCTCTTTAGATGAAGCTGGACAGCACATGAATACTGAGATGATACACATAATGCAGGGTATTATCACTCTCAAAACACCCTATGTAAACCAACTGAAACTGAACCATTCATTCAAAATCTGCCATACCAGAAAGCTCCCACAGCCTTCTGTGAGAGCCTGATAGTGGTTGGACTCCATGGTCTTCGAGGTCTTTTCCAACAGAAATGATTCTGTGAGTCTTTCATTCTATCATTCCTCTTTCTTTCTGCTTTCATTTCATGGCATTAATAATGTGCTTGCTGCAAGCAGCATTGGTTTGGGATTAATGGACAGTTAAGATTAACAATCACAGAACCAGAGAATGTTAGAGGTTGGAAGAGACCTCCAGAGACCATCCAGTCCAACCCAACTGCCAAAGCAGCACTGCCTAGGGCAGGTCACACAGAAACACATCCAGGTGGGTTTTCAAAGCCTTCAGAGAAGGAGACTCCACAACTTCTCTGGGCAGCCTGCTCCAGGACTCCAGCACCCTCACTCTAAAGAAGTTCCTCCTCATGTTGAGGTGGAACTTCCTTGGCCTATCACTGGGCACCACCAAAACCAGCTTGGCACCTTCACCTTGACACCCATCCCTTAGATATTTATAGACATTAATAAGGGCCCCTCTCAGCCTTCTCTTCTCAAGGCTAAACAGCCCCAGGTGTCTCAGTCTTTCTTCACACCAGACAGGTTCAAGTCCCTTCATCATCCTCATAGCCTTGGTTGAACTCCTTCCAGTAGATGTGCAGCTGGAGAGAACAAAACGGGACCCAGTACTGCAGGAGTAGTCTCACCAGGCTGAAGTAGAGCTTAGCAACATTTGCCTATGCTTCATGTCACCAGTCTCCCTCAATCCACAAGAGTTTGTTTGCTTGGTGTTTAATGTGGGGATTTTTTTCCTGTTCCAATGATTCACAAATACATTAAGATGAGTGAGCTTCTATGTGCACATTGGGTTTTGTACACATTGAAGTTAAGCAGGAAAAATGCATGAATGAATTTAACATGGCTTTACTAATAGTTTTTAACTCTGGAAAATACAAAATTGTCTCTGAACAAAAACATGAAAGAATTACAAACCCCACAAGTAGTGATGGAAAGCTTGGGATTGTAATAAATACTGGAATGTGTCCAGAGAAGGGCAACGAAGCTGTGAGGTGCCTGGAGCACAGCCCTGTGAGGAGAGGCTGAGGGAGCTGGGAGTGTGCAGCCTGCAGAAGAGGAGGTTCAGGGCAGACCTCATTGATCTCTACAGCTACCTGAAAGGAGGTTGTAGCCAGGTGGGGGTTAGTTGCTTCTCCCAGGCAACCAGCAACAGAATGAGTCTCAAGTTGTGCCAGGGGAGGTCTAGGTTGATATTAGGAGGCTTGACAGAGAGTGATTTGCATTGGAATGGGCTGCCCAAGGAGCTGGTGGAGTCACTGTCCCTGGAGGTGTTCAGGAAAAGCCTGGATGGAGCACTTAGTGCCATGGTCTGGTTGATTGGATAGGGCTGGGTGCTAGGCTGGACTGGATGATCTTGGAAGTGTCTTCCAACCTGGTTGATTCTATGCTTCTGAGATTACTATCCCAGAATCCCAGCACAGTGTGGATTGGAAGGGACCTCTAGAGATCATTCAGCCCAACTCCCTGCTAAAGCAGCAGCCTGCCCAGAATCACAATGGCCAGGAGGTTTTGGAATCTCTCCAGAGAAGGAGACCCCACAACCTCTCTGGGTAGCCTACTCCAGGCCTCCAGCACCCTCACACCAAAAGAAGTTTCTGCTTCTGTTCAGACAGAACCTGGGTTCCAGTTTGTACCTGTTGTGCCTTGTCCTATCACTGGGCACCACACTAAGAAGATGCCAGCCTCATCCTCTTGCCTGCCACAGACCCTTTAGCTCTTGCTGAGCATTGATCAGATGCCCTCTGGGGCTGCTCTTCTCCAGGCTCAACTGCCCCAAGGTTCTCAGCCTTTCCTCCTCACAGAGGTGCTCCAGGCCCCTCAGCATCTTTCTCCAGTAGTTCCCTGTCTCTTTTGAACTGAGGAGCCCAGAACTGGACCCAGTACTAGTCAGCATTCAAGTAAACACCTGAATGTTGCTGATTTCTGTTCTGTATAGGACTGTCTCTACCAGTGCCTGTGCCAGTTGGCTGCATGCAGTGTGCTAGATGGAGAAATCACCACACAGAAGGACTGATTTTCCCTGACTTGTCTTTCTGCAACAGCCATTCCCGAACCAGGATTTTTTTCTGCTTGAAGCTCAGATTGTGTCACACTTGTTTGCTTTGATAGCAGTCACTGTTTAAACTGTTACTAAAATGACAGGCATCACTAAAACACTCCATGTGCAAATAAAATAAATACATGGCTGAAATCCAGTTCTGAGGTGAAGAAATCACTTTGTCCCTGATTGCATGTTTCAATCTAAGAGGGAGAAAGGTCTTATGATTGTTAATAAGGCAATAAGCGAGATTTGAATAAATTCTGTGAAAATACTCCCCTGGTTTCTGGATCCAAGCCTGAGTGTGCAATACAACAGTTAGGAATTCCAGAAGGATGCTGAGCTGCATCCCCATTTTGTCAGGCCTGATGCACTGCATCACTCAGAGAGGAATCCATTCAGATGCAGAAGCATCTACAGGCTCAGCACTTTGGTTTGGCAGTAGCTCATCCTTAGGCTGATGCACCAGAGACTGTGTGGGCCCTGCAGAGTCCCTTCCCACCCAGTTCAACATAAGCCACATGCCTTTGGTTTGTGCCTAATGCAAAAAGAGGCCACTAAGGCAGAACAAAGCAACCAACCCACATTTCCCAGCAATGACCACAGGGAATCACAGAACACTTGAGTTGGAAGGGACCTTAAAGGCCATCTAGTTTCAAACCCTTGCCATGTGCAGGGATAACTTCCACGAGATCAGCTTGCTTAAGGCCCTATCTCATTTGTCTTTCAATGTCTCCAGATTCGGAGCCTCCACAACTTCTCTGGGCAACCTGTTCCAGTAACTCAACACCCTCACTGAGGAAGAATTTATTCCTAATTGTTTAATCTCAACCCACATTCTTACAGTTTGAAGCCATTACCCCCACCCTGGCATTCCAGGGCTTTGAAAAAGGTCCCTCTCCAGCTCTCCTGTAGCCCCCTTCCAATCCTGGTGGGCTGCTCTAAAGTTTCCCCAGAGCCTTCTCTTCCCCAGGCTAAACAGCCCCAACTCTCTCAGCCTGGCCTCACAGCAGTTCCAGCCTTCTGATCATCCTTGTGGCTTCCTCTGGTCCCACTCCAACAGCTCCATGTCTCTGCTGTGCTGAGGACTCCAGAGCTGGCCCAGCACTGCAGGTGGGGTCTCAGCAGAGCGGAGGGGCAGAATCCCCTCCCTGCCCCTGCTGCTTGGGATCTGTCCACGACACAGCTGGAGTTGGGCTGGCAGCACACAGTGCTGCTTCATGTGGAACTTACCCAGTATCCCCCAAGTCCTTCTCAGCACTGCTCTCTGTCCATTCTCCACATATTCTGGATTTGTGCTTGGCATTGCCTCTATTCAGATGCAGGATCTTGCATTAGCCTTGCTGAACTTCATGAGGTTGGCATGGGCCAACCTCTCCAGCCTGTCAGTTCCCTTCCATCCAGCATGCTGACCACATCACATAACAAGAGGAGTTACTAAGGCCACCCTACATATATAGGTAAGGCAGAGAACAGCTGTGGCACTGACAGCACCATTGTGTATAGTACCAAAGTCTGAGACTTCACTCTAGGAGCTAGATTCAGTCACCATAAAAACTAAATCTTGCCACAAAATATGCAAACAAATTCTGACTCTTCCCATGGTAACCTTTATAGCTAATAGGAACTTCCAAAGGTGTTTTCAGACAGGTGTAAAGCAAGTAAAAACAGGAGAAGAATCAATAAACACAGAGCCCAGCAGAGACACGCTCTGTACTGACTAGGAATGAAGAGCATCAAAAGTAAAGGGTGATGAAGCTGGTGATGGGCCTGGAGCACAGGAGGCTGAGGGAGCTGGGGGTGTGCAGCCTGGAAAAGAGAAGGCTCATTGCAGACCTCACTGCTGTCTACAACTACCTGAAAGGAGGTTGTAGCCAGGTGGGGTTGGTCTCTTCTCCCAGGCAACCAACAACAGAACAAGGGGACACAGTTTCAAGTTGTGCCAGGTGAGGTCTAGGCTGGATATTGGGAGGAAGTTCTTCACAAAGGGAGTGATTGGCATTGGAATGGGCTACCCAGGGAGGTAGTGGAGTCACTGTCCCTGGAGGTGTTCAAGAAAAGCCTGGATGGGGCACTTAGTGCCATGGTCTGGTTGATTAGATAGGGCTGGGTGATAGGTTGGACTGGATGGTCTTGGAGGTGTCTTCCAACCTGGTTGATTCTATGATTCTGTTTTTGTCTTGCAGCCTGGAGGGCAGCACTGCTTGGTTTGGTGTTCCCTGTATGGGATATGATGAACTCCCAGGAAAAAAAGTTGAGCAGCACTGGCCACTGGCACTTTGCCCCCTCTGCTTGTCCTTCTGAGTGCAAAAGTGCCAGGCTTGAACCAGAGAAGAGCTGAGACAAGGCAAAGCAGCAGCTGCTCACTGTCCTGCTGACTGCCACCATGCAGCTCCACACAACCAAGGAATTGTTTTGGTTGGAAAAGACCTTTAGGACCAAGTCCAACCATTACCTAACTACCAGCCAGCTAAGCCTGGAAACAAGGAGACAACCCCATCCTGCTAAGGCACCCCTAACAAAAATGTTACTTTTCAATGAACTACGTGCAACTTTCCTGTGACTTTTTGCCCTGTCACACAAAACACATAACCAATTAAGCCTGGACCCAATCACAGACAAAAAGAAAATGAAAATCCATTATGCTAATTAATGACACAGTAATAGCTAAGGGTAGGTAGCCTTTTAAATGCAAACAGTTTATTAGCACTAAGAACCACCCCAGGTATCTTAGGAAAGGCCTCTAACGAACCAATCTGGAGATTAGAAACAGGAAGCCATTTGAAATGTAAATTCATCTTCTTTACCACCATAAAAGGTCCTTTCCCCCCTCTAATCTAGGTGTTCCTGCTACAAACTGCAGTCACTTAGCAAATAAAAGCAGCCTGAGGCAATAAAAGAGATGAAGAATGTGTTGTAAATGGGTGATCTTTGGCACCCACCAAGAGATTATTCAGTGAACCAGTTTCTATCAATGTTACTTCATTAATATGGAGGAAACATACTCCAGGCTCCAAGGGGCTCAAATTTCTCCTCAACACATGCAGGCCTGGCAATTCCATTTGAATCCTTTCACGTTAACTGACTAGCGAGATATCCTCCTTCTCTGGGGTAGAACTCAGCTGGGTGTGCTCAAAGCTCCTGTTTGCCCACACTCCAGGAAGCTAAGCCACAGGAGGTGTTTTGTGTTGATGATGGGATTGCACACTGGCAACTGAGGACAGAGCACAGCAGGGACATGCAGCTGGAGTCAGCTCCAGCAGATGGAGCAGGCTGAGGGAAGATCAATGGAGTTCCAGTCGGTGGTGTTCTTTGGAAACCTGACCATGGCTTTCCCATTTCAGGAGCTTGGGATCATGAAATGCATTGAGTTGGAAGGGATCTTCAAAGTTCACCTAGTTCAAACCCCCTGCAGTGAGCAGGGACATCCACAAGCAGGGCAGATTGCTCAGAGTCCCATCAAGCCTGACTTTGAATGTCTCTAGGGATGGGGCTTCCACCTCCTCCCGGGCAACCACCTGGGCTTCCACCACCCTCATAGCAAAGAATTTCCTTGAAGTGTTCAATCTAAATCTTTTCTAGTTTCAAACCGTTTCCCCTTCTCCTAGTGCTACAAGCCTTTGCACACAGCTCCTCCCCAGCTTTCTTACAGATCATATTAGTAAACAGAGGAAGTTAAAGAACTACTACACTGTTCATTTTCAGTCTGTTTAATTAGGTCCAGAATGCCCTTTTCAGTTCTGATTTCTTGACAGGCACTGAAAGTACAGCCCAAGATGAAATAAGCTAAGTCACTGACTGGGAGCCATCAGATGGTTTCTAGAATGAACACTACTTTATGGACTACAGATCTGAACTCCTAAATCAAACATAAAGCTGAGGTGCAAACCCCACAATGCAAATCCAAAGGAGACCACAGCCCATTGCAGGACTGAGACAGGTGAAACCTGGCAAACCTACTTTAAGATATTCCATCTGAACATGCTGTGAGGGTGCTGGAGCCCTGGAGCAGGCTGCCCAGAGAGGTTGTGGAGTTTCCTTCTCTGGAGATACTCTAACCTCATGTTGGCCACTGTGGTCCTGGGAAAGCTACTGTGGGTGCCTCTGCTTTAGCAGGGTTTTTGGACTGGATGATACTCAGAGGTCCCTTCCAACTCCCACCACACTGGGATTCTGGGATATTGGAGCTATTTTGTTCTTGGATAAGCATGAGGATATATTTGACTCTTGATGAAAACCTGCCAACCTCCCTGGGCAGCCTATTCCAGAGTTCCACCGTCCTTGTACTTGCTAAGATCCAGCCTAAAGCTAGCTTTTCTCAGCTTCAAACAGTTCCCCCTTGTCCTATTTCTAGACACCCTTATGAAAAGTCTCTTTGCAGCCTTCCTGTTGGTTCTTGTCAGGTACTGGAAGGCAGCTCTAAGCCCCTGCTGGAGTCTCCTCTTCTCCAGGTTGAGCAATCCCAGCTCCCTGAGCCTATTCCCACAGCAGCGGTGCTCCAGCCCCCAGAGCATCCTTTAGATGTGTAACAGTGGTCACTCCCCTTTCCAACCCCATTATAAAGAAGGAAAAGAGTGTAGGACAAGCACTTACATGTTTAGTTATCAACTAAAAACCTGATATTCAAGTCTAGGATGCCTATTCTGACTTCCCAGAGCCAGAAGGAAAAATGAAGATGTGTGTAGCTGAAATAGAAGCGCTAGGAACCTTCCACACCTCCCTGCTTGGATCAGCAGCTGGGATATTCTGCCATCTTTCGTTCCAATTATGAACTGCAAAGGCACTGAAATGTGAAGCCTTGCTCAATCAGTTCATTTCATCTCAAGAAATTCACAGAATCACAGATTGTTAGAGGTGGGAAGGGACTTTCAGAGATCATCGAGTCCAACTCCCCTGCCAACGCAGGGTCACCCAGGGTAGTCCTCACAGGCATGCATCCAGGTGGGTTTGGAAAGTCTCCAGAGAAGGAGACTCTACAGCCTCTCTGGGCAGCCTTCTCCAGTGCTCTACCATCCTTACTGTAAAGAAGTTTCTCCTCATGTTGACATGAAACCTTCTGTGTTCCAGTTTGCATCCATTGCTCCCTGTCTTATTACTGTGCACCACTGAAAAGAGATTGGCTCACTCCACTTGACACCCACCCCTCAGATATTTGTAGACACTGATCAGATCCCTCTCAACCTTCTCTTTTCCAGTCTAAACAGCCCCAGGGCTCTCAATCTCTCTTTGTAGGGCAGATGTTCAAGTCCCCTACTCATCCTCATGGCTATCTGTTGGACTCCCTCCATCAAGGGCCCCGTCTGTCTTGAACTGGGGAGCCCAAAACTGGACACAGTATCCCAGGTGTGGTCTCACCAAGGCAGAGCAGAGAGGGAGAAGAACCTCTCTAGACCTGCTGGACACACTTTTCTGGATGCAATTCAACTTTTAAAAGCAAACCTCATTTTCTTTAAAACAAAACAAAAACAAAAACAAACCCAACCAAGCAAAAAAACCAAACCAAACCAAAACACCCTAACCATAACCAGGCAAATAAACCTGATTAGATAAATTAAGAACTGGTCACCTTGGGTTGTTTTCAGAATAACCTTCAGATGCTGCCAACTGACAACAAAACCCTCACATTTTTAAAGGTAGAAGATAGAAGATTTTTAAGTAAATAACTTAAAAAATAGTTGAAGGTGGCCAAACTTCATCACTTGCTTGTCTCACAAGCAGCACAGGAGCTGCTCTTCTTTTTCACTCAGCAGTCTTTTGATATCCATCACCAAGTGTTTTAACCAGGAACTATTTTGAATGCATGACAAATCTTTCACTTCAAGCTGGCAGCAAAGATGGATCTTTATTTACTTGGTTCTCTTTCTGCATGTTGTAGATGAAAAATTTACCTGGGTGAAATATAAATCAGATCTTTCATTTTGCTTTGACTTTGCTTATAAAGCCAGCAGACCCCATCCTGATATACTTCATTTGATGTTTCCTTACATTTATTTTATAGTAAGTATCTGTTTAGAGTCCTAGACTTAGACCGGGTTGGGTTGGAAGGGACTTTTAAAGTTCATTCAGTCCAACTGCCCCACAGCCAGCAGGGAGATCTGCAGCTAGAGCAGGTTGCTCAGAGCCCCAGACAACCTGACCTGGAATGGTTCCAGGAATGGGGAATCTCAGACCAGGGGCTTGCCACCCTCAGCATAAGCAATTTCTTCTTTATATTCTGTCTAGATCTCCCTGCTTTATTTTTAGACCATTATCTATCATTCCAGTCCCTCTCCAGCTCTCCTGCAGCCCCCTTCAAACACTGTAAGACTGCTCTAAGGTCTCCCTGGAGCCTCCTCCAGGCTAACAACCCCAACTCTCTCAGCCTGGCCTCACAGCAGAGGGTTTCCAAGCCCTCTCATTGTTTTTTGTGGCCTCCTACTTACAAATATAGTGTAGCTATTAAGGATGAAAGTTCTTTTCAGTATAGATAGCAGGAAGGTGTTGTGGTTTGGGTTTGTTATTGATTAAATGAGCTTTCACAAATGGTGAAATACTGAAAGCATCCCTTTGTGTGCTGTCCTGAAGCCTCTGCCAGGAGCCAGGAGGAATGAGTTAGGCAGATGACCCAAGCTGGAATTGATTCTGATGGATTCTCTCTGAAATTCACAGGAAACAAGCATGTTTGGAAAGATTATCCAAGTATGACAATCTAAAGCTCTTATTTTTACCCCAAGAACTGATTTTGTGCCAGTGCCCAATGGTGCCTATCAAGCTCTCCCTAAGTCACAGCAACATGAGGTGATGAGAACTGGTCACAAAACTCTGGTCCCATGAAACACAGACAAGACTCTCCAATCTCATCTACATGAAGGGGATGTATCTAGGGAAGGACTTTTCACAAGGACTTGTAGTGATAGTGTGAGAGGGAATGGACTGAAGCTGGAAGAGAGGAGATTTAGGTTGGAGACTAGGAAGAAATTCTTCACAGTGAGGGTGATGAGACACTGGAACAGGCTGCCCAGGGAGGTTGTGGATGCCCCTTCCCTCGAGGTGTTCAAAACCAGATTGGTTGGGGCCTTGAGCAACCTGGTCCAGGGTGGAGATGTCCCTGCCCATGGCAGCAGGATGGAACTGAGGATCATAGTTTAGTCCCAGCCTTGGCAGAGTTAGAGAATGGTTGGCGTGGAAGATCTTAAAGGCCTTTTCCAACCAAAGAGATTCTGTGGTTCTATAGATTCTTCAATGAATTAATTTCTAAACATGAAGGACTCATTATTTTAAGCCTGCTAATAAAGAACTCCTGACACAGCTGGAGTTTCCAAATAAAAACAATTCCTAGTCTGTTACACATTTTACACACCCAGTAACTCACCGTGTAGAAAGCTCAGAGATTCATTCTTTACTCAGACTAATTCCAACCAGATGCCAGATTTTCTGTCCTCTCCTGTCCTTTATTTCCCCCTGCAATATTCAGCTCTGTATTTGGAGGGCTCCACATGCCCATGCCCTCAGACACAGGAATTCTGCACAAAGCATTACAGCAGGGCATGGTCAAGCTCATGACACCCATACAAAGGGGGAGGCAGTCAGTTTCTTTAAAAAAAAAAAAAATATAGTAACAACCCAGAGACAGCTTCATTTCAGAGACTCTCTCTGCATTTGTGCTTTTCAGAACATGCTGACTCACGTGTGTGGCCCTGGCTGACAGAACAGCATCTCTCCTGCAGCAGCAACTCCCTCTGCCTTTGTGATGCAAGCAGAGAAGATGTGGTGGAAGAAGAGAAGACCTGACCCGGTGTGAAAGCAGCAGCTGCAGAATGCACATCTAAACTCCTGCTCACAAGGCTTGCTGGATGTCTGAGAACACTTTAGAGAGCTCTGTGAGCAGAGAAGAGTTTGGCAAAGCCCCAGCTGGGGGACAAACGCCTGAAGCAAGTGAGCTGCTGCTGCTGCAGGAGCATCGGGAAGCACAGGGGATGTTCACAGTCTCTATCATTCAAAACGTAATTTAATCAATTTACCAAAGCCATTAGAATGTTCCCCTCTGGGGGGAAAGGCAGAGGCACAAACCAGCATCTCAGCTTGGCTCATTCCTATAAAGTGTGGGCAGACATACTCTCATCAAGAGGCCAGACAAACAGGAGCACGATGCTGAAATTAAGCTTCCCTGGCTGCATTAGGAGAAGAATTTCAGATGTGATTTTAATTTGATGTGCGCGCTCTTAGCTGTGCATGTAACCATGTTTTGAGTACTTTCTCTGCTCTCTTCTCCCTTTTGGGACCTCAGTGGGCTTATTAGGACTAAGTCACCCAGACTGCCTCTGCCATGCTGTCAGTAGAACAGTTATATAAACCTGTTTGTATTTTATTTCACAGAAGCACAGACTTGTTTTGGTTGGAAAAGACCTTTAAAGACCATCAAGTCCAACAGTTCCCTAGCTCCATTTGTTATGTTCAAAACCCAGGAGGCTTTTGGCTGATCTTGCTGCTGCAAACAGTGCTGAAATAATATTCATATTCCATGAGCTCACCCAAGAGGCACAGCAGCATTGCCATTCCTGACCCAAGCTCCTCAGCAGCAGCAAAAGCACCGGCTCCTTCAGAGATGGGCTTCCCAGCAAGCCCACCAGGATCCTACTGCCTGGCCCAGGTTCTGCCACTGCTTCCAGAGGGGAAAAAAAAAAAAAAAAAAAAAAAGGGAAGGGATGGCAACACCACCCAAGAGGCAGAGTCTGCACTGACCCATTCACTAGGACAGCACTGCAGCTGCTGAGGAACAGTTCAGTTCTGATGAGTGAAAATGTTTATCATTATTGTTGTATCTGAGCTACAGGCTTGGGGATGTGTGTTTGGAAAGCTGTGTGGTTGGAAAGCTGTGACTTGGAGAGGTACCTGGGGGTACTGGTTGACAGTCAGCTGAACATGATCCAGTAGTGTCCAAGTAGCCAAGAAAGCCAAAGGCATCCTGGTAGTGTTAGAAACAGGGTGGCCAGCAGAGACAGAGAGGTGATCGTGCCCCTGTGCTCAGTGCTGGTACAGCAACACCTCAAGTATTGTGCTCAGTTCTGGGCCCTTTGCTCCAGGAAGGACATTGAGGGGCTGGACCATGTCCAGAGAAGGGCAACAAGGTTGGAGAAGGGCCTGGAGCACCTGGGCTATGAGGAAGGGCTGAGGGAGCTGGAGGTGTTCAGTGTGGAGAAGAGGAGGCTAAGGGGAGACCTCACTGCTCTCTTACAGCTCCCTGAAGGAGCAAAGAAGGGGCAGTCTCTTCTCCTGGGTGTCAAGTGGCATAAGCAGAGGAAATGGTTCCAAGCTGCACCAGGGAAAGTTCAGGTTGGATATTAGGAAGTATTTTTTCACTGAGAGGGTTCTCAAACACTGGAATGGTCTGCCCAGGGCAGTGCTGGCATCACCATCCCTAGGGGTGTTTAAGGAGCCTGCAGACTGGTGCTTAGAGACACAGTTTAGTGTTGACCCTTCAGTGCTGGGTTGAAAGTTGAGCTGGATGAGCTTGGAGGTCTCTTCCAACTGGATGTTTTCTGTGATTTACAGCCAAAGTGTCGCTTCCCTCAGGTGCAAACCCTGAAAGCAATACCCAGCCCCTGGTGACTGTCCTAACAAGACGTAAATCTAAAGCTGTAAATGTAGCAAGAAAACTCAGAAATAAAAATGATTTTTTTTCTAGGGGAAACAACCTCCTCACTTAGTCTTCTGATTCTGCTTAAACGGTCCAAACAATATGGATTGCCCAGTGAATTGTGTTAAGATTGATAAAGATTCTGACTTCTGGTAAAAGGCTCGGCCTGGGTGTACATTTTTGTTCTGAAGGTTGGAGAGGTTGGTGTATAAATAATCCCAGCAGCCTTTCAGGCTGAACCAAGCAACACAATGCCATTAATTCCTCAAGCAGGATAATAGTACCACATAGCTGACAGTAAGCAGAATAACCTTAGAGGCTTGAGACAGGTGCTGAAAGAAACTGGAACAAAGCTTCTGCTGAAAACGCTCAATATTTATACCCAGCTTCTGTAAGAATACACCAAGAGATTAAACTTCACTACCTTCACTTGATGAAAGCAGCAGCACATTTAGCTTGGAGGAACACATCTCATCTCCTTCTGCTTCCTTCTGTTCGGGTAAATCTGGCATTTTAGATGCAAATCCTGCAGCCCAGGTGTTATTTTCTGTGACACTGCTAAAGAGCACTGAGGTCAGCCTGCATAAAGAGCTTTCCTGATGCCAGCCCTCTGGCTCACTGCCACTCTCTGGTTAAGTTGTCATTTTCCCACACGAGAGAATTTCAGAGCAGGTTTTGCATTTTGCTTAATTTGGATCGGAGAAAAGCAAAAGTTCTCCCTCAAATCTATCAGCTACATCTTGCTAGACCTTCTTCCTGGCTGGCTGGCAGGAGAGCACTGCAGAATCACTGTCAGGATGACATAGGAGACCTTCTCTGCCACAGGCAAATTGGCACTGAGATCATCCTGCTGCAGGGTGGGGAAGCTGCAGCTCTGCAGAAAGCCTGCCCTGAAGACAAGGTTTAAGCATAGAAAGGTTGAAAAAGATGACAGATTATCAAGTCCAACCTTCTATCAAACATCTCCATGGCCATCAAACCACGTCCCCAAGTGCCATGGCCACATGTTTCTTGACCACCTCCAGGGATGGGGACTCCACCATGTCCCTGGGCAGCCTATTCCAATGCCTGATCACTCTTGCAGGAAAGATTTTTTTTTCCTGATATCCAAATCTCCTTTGGTATAATTTCAGACCATTTCCTCTTGTCCTGTTGTTAATTGCTTGGGAGAAGAGGCAAACACCAGCCTCACTCAAACCTGCTTTAGGGGAATCGTAGAGAGCTCCTCAACATGAGGAGAAACATCTTTAGCAGGACTGAGATAGGTGAAACTTGGCAAACCTCTTCTAAGATATTCCACCTGAACATGCTGCGAGAGTGCTGGAGCCCAGGTTGCTCAGAGAGGCTGTGGAGACTCCTTCTCTGGAGACTTTCAAAACCCACCTGGATGTGCTCCTGTGCAGCCTGCCCTAGGGGATCCTGCTCTGGTAGGAGGATTGGACTCGATCTCTGGAGGTCCCTTCCAACCCCTAACATTCTGTGATTCTGTGATCCTAAAGGTCCTTTCCAACCTAAACCATTCTATGATTTACCTATGTTTTCCCAGTATGGATTGTTTCAAGGCTGCCCTTAGTTTGCAGATGAATATTGGAGCAAGTGTGCATCTTCCTGAAGCAAAAGCATAGGAAACAAAGGGAAAACACTGGAGAACGAAACCAACCCCCAGCAAATGCACCCAGTCACATCCAGCCCTCACACAACACATCATAGCTGCAGTGAAACCGCGGTGAGTTATCAACCACCAGCTGTGCATCCCAGCTGATGAGGTACAGAACCACTCTGTTATTTCCTTCATATTTTCTAAACCACAGAAAGAGAAGAGTGGATTTGAGCAGGCTGCTAAATACATTGCATTACATTTTAATTACTTCATTTCTTCTACGTGCAGTAAAAGCCGATGCACTTTTTGTTCTGCACGCTCTAACTCATTACATCCCTTCGTTATATGAAGGTACCCTGTAGGAAGATATAAAAATCTACATTAATGCCTCAAATGCAAGTGCAGTTTGTAGAAGAATTTATAAATATTAATTAGGTAAAATTTACAAATGCAAAAGGCACCATTTGCAGCTATAAATGTTTAATTCTGAGGGAATGGGAATAATGTTTTCCCGTTCGTGGAAGGCTTCAGCTGTGTTAAGAGAACACTGACGTGGAAAGTGTTAAAATAACACTTTGGATGGGAGCCAAATCTGAGGTGATTGGATTTGAATCTGAGGTGATTCAAAGTCTCTTCTGGCATCCTTTCTAGTCTCAGCCAAAACACGACTGTGCAGTGTCCTGCCCCAGGTCAGTGCAGAGCAGCACCAGTGAGGCAACGATGGATTGGGGCATACAAGCCCTGTGTGATGAACAGCTAGAGGTGAGGCAGACTGGCAGGTTAGTTGGCACTCCAAGTCAGTATTTTCAGTGGTTAAATGGAAAGGCAGGTCAGAAAGTACCAAAAATGCAAGTCCTTAGGAAGAATACTTGCAACATTTCAGGGATAATCTCCTTACAAGGACTTTGTGTGAGGTATGGGGAGTTTTTTCCACTGCATCTGTCACTTAGCATACAAGCAAAGAAACATCACACTGGAAAGAAGACCACAGCATAAAAGAAAGAGGCACTATAGGTTGTGACACCAAGGGAGCCTCAGAAGAAAAGCAAAGCACGGAAAATTAACCAGGACCAAAGAGAATTGTGCCACCTATAAGATCCGAGTGCCATGCTCTGCCTAGGCCAACTCCTGCCTCATCAGCAATAAATATCTGCTGATGCCACAGCTCATCAGGCTGTCATAACACCTTCTCAACAAATTCTCTTCAGGTATTTTCCCAACCAGTAAATAAACAACAACATAACGACCTCATTCGCAGGTACCAACACTCAGGCGAGCAGAGGGTGAACTGCACCTTGTGCTGTCAAACTCCTTTAAGTACAATTTGCACCTAATTGCCTTTCACAGTGGGAAAATAAAAAGTGCACACACCCCCTCGTTAGCTTTCCCAAGCTTTAATCACAGAACGGTTTGGGTTGGAAAGGACCTTAAAGATTATCCAGTTCCAACCCCCTGCCACGGGCAGGGACACCTTCCACTGAACAGGATGCTCAAAGCCTCAAGCAACCTGACCTTGAACACCTCAGGGAGAAGGCATCCACAACCTTCTTGGGCAACCTGTGCCAGTGTCTCACCACTCCAAACAATTTCTTCCTCACCTCCAGGCTCAATCTCCCCTCTTCCAGTTCAAAGCCATTTCCCTCATCCTGTCACTCCCAGCCCTTAACACAAGTCCCTCCCCAGCTCTCCTGCAGCCCCCTTCAGGTACCAGAAGGCTGCTCTAAGGTTTCCCTGGAGCCTTCTCTTCTCCAGGCTGAACAGACCCAACTTTCCCAGCCTGTCCCCATATGAGGGGTGCTCATCTTTGTGGGCCTCCTTAATTGTATGTTCAAACTGGGATCCGAGGTTAACGAGAACCTGCAGCTCTACATTCAACAGCGGCAGCTCAGCAGAATTGTTCAGCTTTAGTGGTTTCCTTTGCTGCAGGCCAAGAGTTACAGGGAGGGGAAACTTAGGTCTTCTGCTTCTCATTAAACAACAAATTGGTGTACCATTAGAAATACTAAACAACATCACAGAATCTGGTAAGCCTTTTCCAGCTCTAAAGGGCAGCTTTGACATTGTAGTCTTTCTTATATTATCACACAATGGTGGAGGGTGGAAGGGACCTCTGGAGATCATCCAGCCCAACCAGCTTATCAGCCACCTGTGCTCATGGCTTTAGCAAGGTGTTTGGCTGGGGCACTGGGTACATTAGAATAGGTACTGGGGCTAGCAAACAGCCACAGAGAGATGGTGGCTGGAGAGGACACCACCCAGCAGCATCTGGGAATGCACAGCAGAGCTGGATCCACAGAGCTCACTCACACTGTGTGCACTGGGTGTGCAGAGCCAGAGCAAGAGAGCAGCACAGTGCTCATCACCATATGCAGGGCCTGGCAAACTCAGGCTTAATGCTGAATGCAGAGGAAGAACTCCTTACAGATACAACAAAACATCTCTTCTGGTGGCCTGCCCTCTGCAGCATTTTTTTACCTCAGCATTGGATTTATTATCCTGGTATGGTGGGGATGGAAGTGACCTCTGGAGATCATCCAATCCAACCCCTATCTCCTAAAGCAGGGCACCCACAGCAGCTTGCCCAGGGTCACAATGGCCAGCTGGGTTTGGAATCTCTGAAGACTCCACAACCTCTCTGGGTAGCTTGCTTCAGGGCTCCAGCACCCTCACACCAAAGAGATTTCTCCTCTTGTTCAGATGATGGAACCTCCTGGGTTTAGGTTTGTGCCTTCTCCCCCTCCTCCTGTCACTGGGCACCACTGACAAGAGTCTGGCCCCGTCCTCTTGCGCCCTACCCTTTAGCTCTTGCTGAGCAGTGATCAGATCCCCTTTCAGGTTGTCCTTACTATATTTTCTACTCATATTATTCACCTAGGTGACCCTGATTTAGTAGGGGGGGTTGACTAGGTGCTCTCTGGAGGTCCCTCATGACCCATACCACATTAGGACCCTGGAATTTCACAAGCAGAACTAAACTGGCAGGGAATATAACAAGAAATTCATTGTGGAATATCAAGATTCTGTTTCTGGGGTGCTCTGTGCCCCAGAATCCAGCTGGTTATTTTGCTTCATCAACACCTAAATGCTGGAGTGTTTACTCTGGAGTCTAGAAACTGCTGGAGCTACACAGAAAGTCTTCTTAGCCCTGCATTGCCCATGGCATTATGCTTAAATCTTTAAAAAGTAAATAACCCTTTATTGATTAAATTCCTTTTAAACCCAGCATTTCAATCCCTTGATTTTATGTGTGTACACATAATTTTGCAGGCATCTATAATATGCTGGGTTGTTTGTTGGGGTTTTTTTTCCCCCCTCTCTTTTTAAGCTCTCCAGAATGTACTTGGCCCTCAACCCCCAAGGGTGAAGCAAATGAGACAGCAGTGCAGGGCAGGATGCTACAGCAGATTTAAATTGTGCCACAACTGACTGGAGAGCACCGTGTGAGACAGTGCCCTTACAGCAGCTGCAAGGGCTCCTGCAATGAAATGCAAAAGGAAAAACACAGCCCTCTGGATTTTCACTCAAGCAGGTGCCCAAAGTGCTGCTGCCCACGCCGTAAACAGCCCTGTCCTACAGATGATCACAGAGAGAAATAATTTAGAAGACAACCAAGCGCCACAATCTGAGCTCTAGATCTTCCTATTTCAGGCCACACACCACAGGAGACCGTTTGGCTATTTTTAGAGCTGTGCTTAAGCTGACACAGTCTATTTTACCCCTTGTGTGCATCATGGAATCATTAAGGTTGGAAAAGACCTTTGAGATCAAGTCCGACCATCAACGCAACACCACCATGCCCACTCGGACACCTCCAGAGATGGTGATATCACCACTTCTCTGGGCAGCCTGTCCCAATGCCTGATCAATCTTCCAATGGTTTTCACACTGGAGGCAGGCAGGGACATGGGAAAAGGGCAACATGAAAATTAGAAATAAAGCAGCATGCCTAACTTGAGAAAACAGGAGTGCCATGTGGCCCATCACAGCCCAGCCCACTGCTGGCATGCCTTTGCAACCTGCAGAAGCTTCTATCAGCTCAGGAGCAGAGGATGCTGAGGATGCTGAAGAGTAATCTTGGCTGTGATGATTTCAAAGACAGCATGTTAATAACTGGAAAATCCCTTCCCTACTGGCAGTGCAATTCCTGGTGGCCATTGCACTGCATCTACACACAAATGTCTTCCTGCTCTCAACAGCTCTTCACCTGCATCAACTGTTCCTCCTCCAAAGGCTGCGGGGCTGCCATTACTCCAGGTCAAGTTTCCTAAGCTCATTAAGTACAGCCCCACTGCCTGTAGCGGTTTTATATTCCTTCTACGAACTCCAAAACAAGCTGTAAAAGTGGATTTAGAAGTTCTCACCTCACATTTACTTATGCAGTGTGGCTATATAGGTTGGAAAACAGGAATAAAAAGGTAAGCTCTTGTCTCACTTGCTTTCTGGAAGGACCAATAAACCAGCCAGTTCCCAGTGTGACAGAAAACTGCTTAGTTTTCTTTATGATATTCTGCCCAGGATGTACTCCTGCTTTTACAGCCCAGTGCAGAGAGGACCAGATGGTCTTGGAGAGGGGTGTTTAAGATAGGTGTGGAGACGAGGTGTTTAAGGCCAGGCTGGATGAGGCTCTGGCCAGCCTGACCTAGGGTAGGGTGTCCCTGCCCACAGCAGTGGAGTTGGAATTAAATGATCCTTGTGGTCTCTTCTCAATTCAAACTAATTCTATGATGGGCACTGCCACATGTCAACCCACTCAGAGAAGAGCCCATTCAAGTAAAACTGAACCTCTTCTGCTCTCTTCCCTGACCCTCCATCCTCCCTCCACAAAATAAACTCTGTGGGAGTCAGCTCATGATGTGCAGGAAGAAAGGTCACATCCCTGCTTCAAAAGCCATTCTCGGGCCTCATCTCTTCTCTGTACCTGCTCTCTACTTCAAAATGGCAAGGAGAGGGGAAAGGGGAGAATTCAGGCACATCAGTCTGTGAAAGAGCAGCCATTTCAACCCCTTACTGACCCAGTATGTCTCTCACCAGCAGCCACAGTGCCTGAGTGGTGTGGGACAGCTGCTCCATGTCTGTAGAGCTGCAGGAATTCAGGCTCCTCCACAGGGGAAAGCAGCTGCAGAAGTCTATTTCCACCCAACACAGCCTCCAGTAATTTTAGGAACTGGGAACAAAAACTGGAAGCCTTTCTGCCTTCGAGTCATGACCCAATCAGTCAGACTCAGATGAACTGGAAGATGTAGAGCTCTGGTGTCCAAAGCAAACCCAAACACATACTACATCCACTGCTGCACACTCCAAGTCCAACACCCAAGTGTTCATGACTCACTTCATTGGACCTGGCTGAAGAGGCTGCCTGTGACACTGGGCTGTTAAGAGAAGCTTTGCAAAGGTATTTTTAAAGGACTCCTCCAAGCCAAGCAGTCTCCCTGAACTTTTTATGCAACAAGCACACGAATAGTTCATTCAGCACAATCCTGAGGATTAGCCTTGTTCAGCTGGACACTTTGTGCTTAATCCTCACCAAGAAACAGCCTGTGGTGGAGGCATTCCCCAGATTTGCTGACGGGAAGAATCTGCTGCCAGAAGTCAACCAAACACGTAAGCACTTCCTTAGATACTCAGAATGTCTCTTCTCTATTACTCCTCATAGTAATTGCATCAGGCAACTCCACAGCCAGTTGTCATGAAACACCAGCTTGCACCAGGAAGAACATGCAAGGTGGCATTTTAGTCCTGTTGCAAATGACAGCTCAGGGTCAGCAGCTGGCCACAGCTGAAGCAAGCTCTGCAGGAGAATGCCACAGCACTAGCAATAAAGAGGGCCCTGACACAACATTCAGTAGCATGTTTCTCTGAAGTGAAGCAACAGTTAGGTTTTGAGTAAGAAGAGTATACTCTTGGCTGCCTGGGGACCAGGTCCAGAGAAGGGCAATGATGCTGTTGAAGGGTCTGGAGAACAGAGCTGGGGGAGAGCAGCTGAGGGAGCTAGGGGTGTTTAGTTGGGAGAAGAGGAGGCTGCGGGGAGACCTTTTCCTTCTCTAGAACTACCTGAAAGGAAGTTGCAGTGATTCTCCCTAGTATCAGGTGATAGAATGAGAGGAAATGGCCTGAAATTGTGAGGCTTAGGTTGGACATTAGGAACATTTTCTTTCCTACAAGAGAGGCCAGGGATTGGAACAGGCTGCCCAGGGAGGTGGTGGAGGCTGCCCAATCTCTGGAGGCACTCAAGAAATGTGAGGACATGGCACTTTAGGACGTGGCTTAGTGGCCATGGTGGTGTTGGGTTGACAGTTGGACTGGATGCTCTTAGAGGACTTTTCCAACTGAAACAATTCCATGGTTCTGTGAATTCTATACACACCCTTAATTATCACAGATTCAGAAAGGAGCCAATTATATTCCCATTTAAAACTCCCTCCTTTCTTTCTGCCCCTTAATGCCCTGAAAAATAAAAACAAGAAATAATTTGTATTCATCATTGAAAAGGCTGGGAGAGGTTCAGAAACTCAGAGATGCAACCACGCCAGGACAAAAATTGTTCCTGTTTGTGAGGGCATTTTAATTGCAGGCATTTTGCACAGGCTAATAAGACATCTGTGTGCTGAGCCTGCATGAAAAACATACTCTGAGAATTCTGTTCTAAATATATGTAATTTTAAAAAAGAGTGAGAGGGAACATTAAATTAGGATTACATCACCCCTGAACTTACAGCCAATAGGTCATCTCTCTTGGTGGTGGTGATCTCAACCATAGACCTCACTGCCCCACCCTGTTTTAGCAAATAAAAAAAATTAAGCAGTTTGGAGCAGTTTATAGAGAGAATATAGTTCCTCCTACTCTGGTTAAACAGCACTTTTATTTTGCTGATTAAAATATAAAAAGAAAAAAGGCCTTGAGTACTTAGAAAAATTTATTCTAGGGCCTCTAAGGATGGTGCAGTGTTTGGGGGACAGCTTTCGGAACCTTACTGAGAAGGTTCAGATCTGTTTTTGACCAGTTTGCTTCAGAAGAACTCCATGTTAAGGCATATATAAACATTATACATACATACAAATAAATAAAATTCTAACCAAAAGCTCCTTCCTTCTTTTTAATTTAAAGGTCCAGAAATATGTCATGCATAGAGAGAGTCTTGGCAAGCATCTGCAGCAAAGCGTACACCAGGAGCTACAATTTCTATTAGCCTTAGGAGCAAATGCCTGGTGGCTCCTCCTCCATGCTGACAAGGCAGCTCTGGCATTTGGGGGTGAAAGGTAAACCCTGGTTTAAAATTAATTGTTTGGTGTGGGAGTCAGCTCTGCAAATGGAGCGAGAGGATTTGCCCTCCTGTTGAACACGAGACGGATCTCTGCTGACAGAGTGGTTCCAGCTCCCTTGGTAAGGTCTGTGCTGCTCTGGCTGACCATATTCTCTCTGAGCTTGTCTCAGAGCTGGGATGCTTTAGCATGATAGCTGCTGGGCTCTACAATAGCTTGGTTGCCCTCTTTCCATTTAAAAGCCAAACAGGAGCCAGGACAGGCTGAGAGAGCTGGGGCTGTTCAGCCTGGAGAAGAGAAGGCTGCAAGGAGACCTTAAAGCAGCCTGCCAGTACCTGAAGGGGCCACGGGAGAGCAGAGAAAGGACTTTTTAGAGAGTGATAGGATGAGGGTCAACAGTTGTAAATTAGAGCAGACTGGACACTGAGAAGAAATCCTTTACTATGAGGGTGGTGAAACACTGGAACAGGCTGCCCAGAGAAGCTGTGGACGCCTCAACCCTGGAAGTGGTTAAGACCAGAGTGGATGGGGCCTTGAGCAACTTGGTCTAGTGGGAGGTGTCCCTGCTTATGGTAGGGGGCTGGATCTAGTTGATCTTTAAGGTCCCTTCCAAATGGAGCCATTCTCTGTTACTATGTTAGTACCATCAAAGCCCCTATTCAGCAGAGAGCAGCCTTTGTGGCTTCTGACCCATAAAGACTTCATGCAAGGCTCTGTTCACACAACCAGAGAAATGTACCCTCATTCAAAAGCTGCACTGCTGAAGCCTTACTGCTTCATGACATAGTTTTGCACAGCTCCACAGTCTTCTGGAGAGAGAAAACAGGCTAGTGCTGGATCAGAAAGGCCCAGTCCCAGAAATCATTATCTAAAGCATTTCAGCTGACCGGACTGGATCTTGCTCAGGGGTTAGGCAAGGGTTTCTCAAGCTGAGACTGTCAGAACTTGGCAGATGAAGGTCAGATTCAGAGAAGGGAGACGCTACACAGCCATAATTTAATGTCACAGCAATGCCTTCCAGAGCTTCTTTCCCATTCTTCAGCTAATAGGAAGGCTATTTAAAGAAGGAAGGCTCTCTGCAGTGACCCAATCAGTTTTGAACAGGACTGCTGTGTGACCAGCTTTGGTAACAGACTTTTCTATTCTTGTTTAGAGAACAGAGACCATCCAGTCATTTCTGCCCAACCAAATAGATCAAGTTAAAATATTCATTTCCATTAGTTCTGATTCACTAGAATAGACCCAGAACCAACCCCATCTTGAGTACTGCATTCAGTTTTGAGCTCTCCAGTTTAAGAGGAACAGGGATCTGCTGGAGAGGGTGCAGCAGAAGGCTGCAAGGATAATTAGGGGACTGGAACACTGCCTGATGAGGAGAGGCTGAGGGATCTGGGGCTTTTTAGTCTGGAGAAGAGAAGACTGAGAGGGGATTTAATAAATGTTTATAAATATCTGAGGGTTGAGGGTCAGGAGGGAGGCACAGGCTCTGCTCACTCGCTCCCTGGGATAGGACAAGGAGCAGTGGATATTAAGCTGCAGCAGAGGAGGTTCCACCTCAACACAAGGGGGAACTTCTTTACTGAAAGGGACCCAGAGCACTGGCACAGGCTCCCCAGAGAAGTTGTGGAGTCTCCTTCTCTGGAGACCTTCAAGGCCTCTCTGGATGCATTCCTCTGTGATCTGAGCTAGATTGTATGGTCCTGCTCTGGCAGGGGGGGTGGACTCGATGATCTCTTTGGGTCCCTAACATCCTGTGACCCTGTGAACCTGAAGGCAGCCCAAAGCTCAGGGAGTGTTGAAAAGCTGGGTATTAAATCTCCTGGACATTTGCATTTCACTTGATGCTCAGAAGCCTTTACTTCTTTCACACATGCAGTATGGAGAAGGCGCTCTCTGTGCCGTCAGGACAGCGGCACAAATTGGTGTCTCTGTCGTTAGTGAGACAGTGCTTTGACAGGTGCCATCAGGCAAGGCAAGCTCTCCTCCCATTAGCTTCCAGATGCATGACAACAGGCAGGCTTCTTGCCCCCTTAGGAACTGAAGGGATTAAACCACTCCGTTTTAGCTGTGAAATATCACACATGCACACTGAGGAGCTCCAGAGAAGCGTGGGAGGAGACACCTACAACAAGACTTCAGAACTCCAGCGTGGTGTCAATATTTAGCCTGCCTGCAAAACACCTTCAGAGGTACCAACCACAAAGGATCACACAGCCAGCTGGAATTCCCCTTCCTGCAGGAACAGCAACTTGTGCATCTCCCGACAGATAGGTCTACCAGAATCACAGAACTGTCAGGGTTGGAAGGGACCTCAAGGATCATTCAGTTCCAGCCCCTCTGCCATGCACAGGGACACTTTCCACTAGATCAGCTTGCTCAGAGCCACATCCAGCCTGGCCTTGAAAACAAACAGGGATGGGGCCCCCAGGATCACAACGTCCAGGGGGATTTGGAAGCTCTCCAGGGGAGACTCCACAACTCTGGGCAGCCTGCTCCAGGGCTCCAGCACCCTCAGACCAAACGAGTTTCTCCTCCTGTTCAGATGGAGCCTCCTGGGTTCCAATTCATGCCCATTGCCCCTTGTCCTATCACTGGGAATCACTGAAAAGAGACATGGAAGGATACACATTCATCCACTGCTCCGCACCTGCCCTACACTGCAGGAAGGATGAAGCTCAGACCAGTACTAGCAATGAACTGCTCATTGCCTCCTTCAAGTTTCTCCTTCTCCCTCACATTGCCACCTGAGGCTGCTTGATACCAAATTAAAAAGTCAGACATCTTCAAGAAGAATCAGGCACAATGAACTTGATTCTAAAAAATGAACGTGATTCTAGAAGTCTGAACTGAGAGAAGTCATGAAGCAGAACCGAGTAACAGAGTAACAGCTTGAATCTGGGGAGGAAAAAACATCTTTCAGCACAGGAATTGGTAGGACATAAGCTTGAGGCTGGGGTCTCCGTGTTGGGAACTACACAGAAAACTGTTTCTACTGCATATGCTTAAGAGGTAACAGGAACAAACTGGAACCCAGGAGGTTCCATCTGAACAGGAGGAGAAACCTCTTTGGTGTGAGGGTGCTGGAGCCCTGGAGCAGGCTGTCCAGAGAGGTTGTGGAGTCTCCTTCTCTGGAGAGATTCCAAACCCCCCTGGACATCGTGATCCTGGGCAAGCTGCTGTGGGTGCCCTGCTTTAGCAGATAGGGGTTGCACTGTGTCCAGATACCCCTTTCAACTCTCACCGTGCTGGAATCCAGTAAGTGTTGGATGCATATGCTTTAAAATAAAGGCCTGAGAGCTACTATTTGGAACAGGTTGCCCAGGGAGGTTGTGAATGCTCTGGAAGTGTTCAAGGCCAGGTGGACAAGACCTTGAGCAACATGGTCTAGTGGGAACTGTCCCAGCCCATGACAGGGGACTGGAACTAGATAATTTTTAAGGTCCTTTCCAACTGAAACCATCCTATGATTCTATGATTTCCCACACCTGACCTCCTCTATCACATTTTACCATGTGTTGCTCCCAGTACCCAAGCTCTATTAGCTGTGAGCCTGTATTTAGTATTGAAGAGGCAGACAATCACCAGACAGTGCAGCAATTTGAGAGACGGAATTTACTCAATTCCATTTTAATGTCTATTGTGTATGGAAGTGTTTAGAGCATGAGCCTTGCAGGAGATGACAGAATATCATTATCCAGCAATTCAAGCCCTGTAAAAGCTGACAGGCCTTTTGAAGAGCTTAGCAATGCTGTTTCAGCCATTCTAGATGGGTTTAGGATAAGAAAATCCATATAATATGATCATGTTCTGTAGGCTAACCTTTAAACTACTTAATCATCCAGAACTGGGGGAGACTCACAGCAACTCTATCACATTCTGAGTCGAGAGGGGGTTTAGCTTATGAGAAGAAAAAAAAATCTGGAGGACATCCTTGCAGGGTGGCATCGTCCTTCTTATCCACAGTCCTTCATCAACGTTCCTGAAGCTCTTCAGCAAGACTGAATCTTAGCTTCCTTTAAAAACACCCAGCTTAGGAAAGGGGAAAGAGCTTGACTTAGGAGTTATGTGCAAAGATAAATAAAGATGTCAGAGGAAGTGAGCGCTCTAAAAGGTTGGGTAAACACACCTGAAACACACCTCTCACTTTTCTTAGATTCATCAAATACTCAATTTTAGTTCCCCTCCCCTCCACCCCAGCATTTTCCATTTTGCAGAATAAGAGGAAATAGCCTGAAATTGTACCAGGAGAGGTTTAGGTTGGACATTAGGAAAAACTTTTTTGCTGCAAGAGTGGTCAGGCATTGGAACAGGTTGCCCAGGAAGGTGGTGGAGCCCCCATCACTAGCAGTGTTCAAGAAACCTGTGGCCATGACACTGTAGGAGACGGTTTAGCGGCCATGGTGGTGTTGGGTTGATGGTTGGACTCAATGACCTTAGAACTGTTTTAGTTAGAAGAGACCTCTATGATTTTACAACAAACCCTACCCCCTGGCACAATTCTGCTGTGCAAGCACACAAAAGGAGACAGGCTCTGTCCCAGAACACACTTGGCCACCAGCAGGTACTGCTTCACTCCACCAGTGTTTGAGATTCTTCTCCTGTGACCATGTTCCTGCCATGGCACATGCAGCACCTACTGACTGCTTCTCTGCTCTCCAAAACATCAGCCAGTTGAGAGGGTGATTTAGCCCTGTTTTGAGCAGAGAGCAAATCTTCTACAGTTCAGCCAAGGTATTAGTCAATCCAGGCAGTAAACATCATATACAGTTTTATCTCTTCAAGTCTGAGCAACAGATAAGGGAGACAGAGCAGCACTGTGACAATAAATCAAGGTACACACTTCTCCAACCTTCATGCAGTGAATGAAAATCTTTCCATCATAGTTTGCCCTCCACTAATACCACACTTAAGCCCTGAAGGAGATTCACTAAGGGAGATCCTTCAGAAATGTCTCTATCAATACTGTGCTAATCTTGAGTCTGAATGCTGCTTTCCCTTTTGCAGACAGATAGTTTTCAACCAAACAAATAAAAGTCAACTCCCTAAATATCCTCACTCTCACACTTCCAACTGTACCCTCCAGTTCATACTCTCAGGAGTGATGAGACAGGCTCTTTGCCCAAGTTTCTAAACCAGTTAATAATGACAGTCTTGACAACATGGCCAGAGGTGCACCAGGGAGACTGCTTAAAGAGACAAACTCAGTTGTTTGGAATCCAATTAAAATCAAAGGCTCCATTAAAAATTCCACTCATTCACACAAACTGCATTTCTTCCTCAGGTTCTGTTTGGCTTCCAGGAACCTCTTTATCTAGTGGTTTATTTATTTAGCCTGGATCTCTATCAACTGCTCCATCAGCCTATAAGCCCTTCCCAGCAGAGAAGGGGGATTGGGAAGGGAGAAGACCCATGGGCTGAAATGAAAAGGGTTTTAATATCAAAACCACACTACCACCAATGCCAATATAAAGTATATAAAGCAATACTCAGCCCAGCAAAGGTGCAGCTGTCACACTGAGCACGAAGGCAGTCCTCAAGAGCAGGAGAAGCAAGAGCCCAGCAAAAACAAAAAGCCCTTATCCTTAGCAAACTTCTCCCTTTCTACTGTGAGGTTCATGGTCTGGGATCCACCTGTGGCCAATTCAGGTCAGCTGTCCTGCCTGACTCACTGCTGCTAACAGCCCACAGACCATGGCTAGGCTGAGATTCCATCCCAGCAAAATCAGGACACCTAGGAGAAGCAGCTGGGACGTTTTGCTGGGTGCTGCAACTTTTGGTAGTGGGCAAAGCTATCCAGGTCAGACATTCTGAGCAGAAGAGCATGCAAAAGGCTGGTGTAAGAGCACCCAGCAGATGATGTGGCAGATCAGACAAGTCACCACAGCTTGCCAGAGAAGTAGGCTTGCAAAGCAAACACAAGGCAGGCCTAACTGCATTTGTAAGTGCTTCAGACCCTGATATTGCTTCCCATCCCAAGCACCAGTTATATTAAGTGTCAGACAGAAGCTAGGAAACACTTCTGGCACTGATATGCAAACAGGCACACCAGGCCTCTCCCTTTATCTCAGGCTTCCTAGATCTGACACTGCAGCACCAAACAGCTTGTCCTGGGATGCGGAAGCCTCAGGAGCAATGGGAATTGCTTGGGGTTTGCTCCTTCTGCATACTAATGCTTTGTATTCTCTCACAGCTGACAGCTACTTCATTCACTTCCACTGCTGTCTGAGCTCTGGACCAAAGTAGAAGTTGCACATAAATCTCCTCCGTGGGTTTCCTTATCTGTTCCAAAAAAGTGGGTGTGAAGGCAAAATCAGAAAGCTGGAGTTGGGCTTTTGTTCAGTCCACTGTAGAAATGAGGACAAGAACAAAAGCAAAGCTCCAGCTTCTGTAATGGCTTGAGGTGGTAGGGTGTAGGTATCTGGTCCAGGTCCACTCCTAGCTAGAACTGAGTGTAAGTGCCTGGCTTGAGCATGCCCATCTCCTGTGGAAGCCGGGAGGACCCCTCAGGTCATCAGACCTGATGACCTCAAAGGTCTCTTCCAACTAAAATGATTCTATGATCCTACATACCCCAGCTCTGATTTGGACTGCTGAATGTGTGAGCAAGCACTTGTGAAGAAACAAAGGCCTTGCATTTCTCTTCCTTTTCTGCCCTGCCCCCTGCTCATGAAATGTTTGGAACGTGAGCTAGCGAAGGTTGCTGGGCTGACAGTGGAGCACGGCGCAGTCAATTGCATCACCAATCACCCCGCTGAGCTCCACACTTCCACACTTGGCAGCAGCTGATCCTGCCCGAAGAGCTGGTTCCAGACTGGGACCCTGCAGCCCACATCTGCTGCAGGCCTCCTCTGCCTACCACACAAAGCCTTGCCGGTCCTCATGTGGAAGGTGGGCCCTTTCTCACCAGGTTTCCTGTGCTGGTTGTGCTGGTGACCGCAGCGAGGCTTTGGAGGCAGGGTGGAGCTGTTGGTGCTGGGCTGCAGTGGTGTTTTGCTGAGCGAGGGGAAGAAGAATGTCTGGAGCGTGCTGTGGTGTGAAGAGATTAACAGAGCAGCCAGGCGAGCAGTACTGGTGAGCTATAAAGTTCAGGGCAAGCACTGGGGTGGGATGAAGTGACAAAACAAATGGTATTGCAGCAGAGTCCTATGACAACAGGACTCAAAGTAACACACAAATAGGAAGGGAAGGAAAGGAGGAAAGGAGAGCAGAGTGAAATGTAACCATGCAGTTATTTTCTTTGGCTGATTTCCTTTCCACCCAGCCCTCCCAGCATGCTATTAGCAGGCTAATGTTGCCTCCACTCCAGCCCCCAAGCCACGCTCCTGAAACTCATGTGTGCCACTGATTTAAGAGCATAATGGCACTGATAAGCTGTGCCAAATACAAATGCCTTACGCTCAGGCACTTAAAACACAGCACCACTGTCCCCTCTCCATGTCCCATCCCATCAGTTCTGCTATTGATAACACAATGCTGGATTACTTTTCCACCAGTCTATTCACCATGCAAATCAAGAGATATCATCATGCTTAAGCTAACATGTCCTACAGACAGTATCCAGCTAGTAAGGTCCTATTACCAGGCAATATTTTCCTATGGCACTTCACTGGAAAGAAACACATCTGAGGCCAGCCCATTTTGGCAGCAGTTACCCAACAAGGAAAAAGAGAGCAGTGTCTAAAAGGCAATACATTATTTTTCCTCCCCCTTTTTGGAACCGAATCCAAGAATATTCTCTGGATGAAGGGGGCAGGCAGCTGAACCAACACCCTTCAGTGCAAGCTTGGAGTGACATAACAAACAGGCAGGGGCACAAGAGGCTGTTTCTCAAGCACCACTCTTTGATCCCTCTGTTCTCCTCTGCTGATCGCTGCCTCCAAGCCTGGCTCAATGGATTCTATTTTTGTCTTAAATCATAGCAAATTGTTGGAGGGCACCCACTAGTGTTTAGCTCTCTGCCTCAAGCCTGAGCACATCATCATAATCACCCCCTTGCCTCCCAAGAAGTTAGGTTTTCTCCCCTTGTTCCTCCACTACAATTGTATCGTGATTGTAGAATCACAGAATCCTTTAGGTTGGAAAAGACCTTTAAGGTCATTGAACCCAACCTGGGCTTCATCCCAAGCAGAATGACAGCAGATTATGGGAGGGGATTCTGCCCCTCTACTCCATGCTGCTGAGACCCCGCCTGGAGCGCTATGTCCAGTTTTGGTGCCCCTAGCACAAGGACGACATGGAATTGTTGGAGCAGGTCCAGAGGAGGCCACAAAGATGATCAGAGGGCTGGAAAACCTGCGCTGTGGGGACAGGCTGGGAGAGTTGGGACTGTTCTGCCCAGAGAAGAGAGGGCTCCAGAGAGACCTTAGAGCAGCCTTCCAGTACCTGAAGGGGGCTGCAGGAGAGCTGGGGAGGGACTTTTGGTAAGGGCTGGGAGTGACAAGATGAGGGACAATGGCTTTGAGCTGGAAGAGGGGAGATTGAGATCCAAGATTAGGAAGAAATTCTTTGGTGAGGATAGTGAGACACTGGAACAGGCTGTCCAGAGTGAGTGTGGTGAGACACTGACACAGATTGCCCAAGGAGGCTGTGGATGCCCTCTCCCTGGAGGTCAGGTTGGACAGTCTGGTCTAGGGAAAGGTGTCCCTGCCAATGGTGGTGATCTTTAAGGTCCCTTCCAACCCAAACCAGTCTGTGATTCTATGATTGCAACTCCACCATGCCTGGTGCCACAGCACCACATTTATTGTGCTGCTTAGCTGCTATTCAGCTGATGCTTTGTCTCTGTGGGCTTCGGCCCTGCACTAACACTTGGGAGAACTAGAAAGGCTGGGAAATAGATTTTCATTGAGTTTGTTTTTCTGTTTGCCTTGCCAACATTAGTTGTTTCTGCCATTTGGATTGCTGAAAACTGAAGGCAGTGCAGCTAGGATTCTCCTGCATTTTAACAACACAGAGAAGGAAGAAGCGGGATGCAGTAAGTTATGTTGTGGTGTGGAACGTGATTACACCCATGGAAAGAATACTGCCAGTTCAGCACTGCCTGCAAGAGATGGGGAGGGACTCACTGAGAGAGCTGATTTCAATTGAGAGAGCTAAAATGGTTTGCCAGACCATAGTCTGCAGATGTCATGTTCACAGCACATCCACAAACACACAATCACACTGCTGAAAGATTAATTCCTCTCTCTCGTTGGATCCCATGAAACAGCTCCCGTCGAGGGCTCCCAGGCAGCTGTGAGAGCACATCACTGGGAACAATGGTTTCTAGACTCCAACTCTGCCTCTAACATCAACTTCCCTCTGCAGCTGAACAAACTGTTCTCTCCTTTCCTCTCCCTCAGTCTTTCCATCTGGAAAAACGAAGCCATTTGCATCTGTGCTGAGGGTGCTTGTGCATTTCAATCAGTAAATGCTCAGGAAAATGATTGGAAAATGGACAGCTACCTACTTCTGCTTTAATGCTCTGTTTGCCTCTTTGTGGAATAGAACAGAAAAAAAGCACACATCCCACAAACCCAGCTCCATTAAGGGTCTGGTCCAGGGTCCACGACAGTTCCTGAAGATTCAGTTCCTCAAGTTCCACAGGCACCTCATGCCTGATAGGAAATATAAAGGAGTTCTCATTGCAACCCAAAACGAGCATCAACTAAGCCAACACAAGAGAAAAAAAAAATGTAACAAAAGGCATTAGACTCCAGACCACATCCCAGCTATGTACCTTGGGACGCTTCAAGTAAAGACTGCCAGCACCTAGCTCAGTGCTGCCTGTGACAGAATGTCACTGCACACCAGTTTCAAAAAACCCTTGGATGGCATCACAGCATGGGTTGGGTTGGAAGGGACTGTCTAGTTCCAATGCCCTTGCCAGGAGCAGGGACATTTCCTGCAAGACCAGTATGCTCAAGGCCCCATCCAAGCTGGTCTTAAACACTTCCAGGCTTCCATGGGCAACCACTTCCAAAGCCTCACCAACCTCACGGGAAGCATTTCCTGCTAATGTCCAACCTAAACCCATCTTCTTCTGGTTTGAAGCCATTACTCCCATCCTTTCACTCTAAGCATATGTAAAAAGTCCCTCCCCAGCTCTGCTGTATGCCCCTGGAAGGCTGCTCTAAGGTCTCCCTGAAGCCTTCTCTTCTCCAGGCTGCACAATCCCAATCATATGAGCACATGTTCACACTGGGCACATCAGGAAACCAAGATTTCTAACAAAGTGACTAAGACAACTTCCAAACTCCAGGCCACTCAATTTTCACACACATTTATTCAGACACCTAAAAGAATGCAGAGCCTGGGTTCAAGTGAATTTCAGCAGGATTTCTCTCTGGTAAAGGCAGCTGTTTGAGGAAGGAGCTAGCTATGCTTCTGGGATAAGATACATAAATGTACCCCTCTGTCTTGCTGAAAAGCAAGGATGGATGAAATAAGAGGGTTTGGGTGTTTGGGGGGGTTTGGTTTTGTTGTTGTTGGTTTTGGTTTTGCATCATTATTGATGTTGGTGTTCTTCCTTTTCATCTCCCTTCTCACACGTCAGGAGCTGATTTAATTTTGCACCAGGTACAGCATCACAGCCTTATAACCTCCTATATTTGGACAAATCAGAAGTTTCTGCTTCTGAGGCAGTCCCCTTCAACAAACACAGTGCCTTCTGCCTGGGAGAAGACTCAAAAAAAGACCTAACTTGTCTGCATTTGTTTTCTTCTTGTAATAGAAATTCCCTCCTGGAAAACATGGATTTCCTTTGGAAGCTTTTCAGGCCTCTAAAGATGAAGCACTGGGGAAACAGTGATGTCAAAGTCAACAGTCAAAGAAACAGTGATGTCAACACTGAAATTGCAGAATTGCCTTATTTAAACTTCCAGTTCCTTCCATGCACATGGAAACTTCTGGCTCTCCTTGCTGGGGATGAATTCCTTACTGTTCCAGCACTGCCATTTACAGGTAAGTGTCTTAAAATGCTGGCTGCCCACAAAACATCCCCAGCTAGCCACTGGTACAGGCTAGAAAATACCCTTTGCCTTGCTTCATGCCAACAGCCTCGTTCACAGGGTTGCCCCCGACATGAGCCTCCTTTGTTCCCAAGCAGCACAGAGCAGCAGCAAGGCTGAACAGACCTCTCAGGGCTGCACCAAACCACCACTGCCTTCCCTGCCCAGTAATAGGTAAACTAGCATTATTTACATTTAAAAAACCCAAACATTACAAACTGAAATTTGTTGATGGGGCAATGAAAAGACGCTCCAAGCCCACGCAGCTGCTGCTGTGCTGTTTGTCCTTCAGCAGCAGAGGCTGAGGCTGGCAGCCGTGGGGATGGAAATGAAGAGGTTTATTGCTCTGCTGCTCTCCAGCATGGGGGCTGCTCACTTTGTAAAGGAGTTCCTTGGGCATGCAGAGCATGACTTGCCTAGCAGTGAGAGTGCCTTGTCTCCCCAAGAAACAACGAGTTCATCAAAGAGGTTGGAAAAGACCTTTTAAGATCATTGAGTCCAATCACTGGACCATCAAGTCCAAGGTCTCCCCTCTCCCTTTGGATACTGAATACAAAACTTTTACACCACCCTTGCTGTCCAGGCTACAGTAAAATCCAAAACACACATATAGCATAGGAAGGCTCTGGATCTTCAAACATTTGATCATGACTAACTCCAAGAACAAATAGTTCAGTTCTGCTGAAGTATTTAGAAATTAAAGACCTTTATTTTTTAACTTGAGATGCAAAATAGTTAACTTTTATTCTCATTTCATCGTGGCAGAAACGCCTTTGGTTATTTATTTATTTCAGAAAAGGAAGAAATCCCTAAATTATTGCTTTTAAACAGTGCTATGTTTAAAACAAAGGTTACTTTAGTGAAAGGAAAAGTCAAGTTCAATATTTTTAAAGCAACATTTAGTAATATCTAGTACTTTAATATTATTTAGTAATAGTATTTTAAAAATAAATACTTGGTACTATTTAGTAGTTTGAAAACCAACATTGAGTATTTACTAATATCTAGTATTTTTTAAAGTGATATTTAGTATTTAACAACAGTGAGTAATGTTTAGTAATACTGAATATTTTTCTCTTGCTCAGACTCTTAAAAACTCCACGAGAAAGAGTTTCCCACTTGGAAGCTGGACCCACGGATGCTGCACACTGACTTGCTCTGAGGTGAGAGGCACACGATTGAGGATCCCTCGGCAGACACTTCCCAAAGCACTGAGGTGGTGAAGACAAAAGATCCCCCACTCCTCTTCGGCTGTGCTGGGCTGTACATGAGGCACCACAAATCACCAGGCCAAAGGGAGAGCTGGGACTTCAGGGAAGCCAAGCTAAATTTCTCTGCCTGTGACCTTCTCAAAGTGACAAACTCTCACCCCCAAATACCCTTTAAGCCACTGATGCAACACTACTGACACCTCTCAGGCTGCTTAAAGAAATTCCTTACTTAGATCTCAGCCTCATTCACACCCCCCCAAATCTGTGGATAAATGGAACCCCACAGCATACAAAACGTGTGTCCAAATGTATGGGTTTCACATCACCCCTAGGCATTTCAGAGCAGAAAAACCCTGCTGATGTGTATATCAGTGAGCAGAAGTCAAGACATTTTTCATTCTGTTTCTAAAGATCTCCATAAAGCAGCAATCTGGCTGTGAATTGTAACTTTGACTAGACTTAGGACTTCAGGGTGTTTTCATTCCTTTACCTCTGGCTGTATGGAGACATTAAAAGATCCCTAAGACCCCATTTCCAAATCCCATGTGAAGATGAAAAGCTCTGACTTCTTGATGCAGAAGCATCAATAAGGGCTTTGGTTTTTAGATGGGAATCTCACAACTTCCTGCCCTGGGTGCTGGAGCAGCTCCAACTGCTGCTTCACTTGCTCCCACCGCTCCTCAGCTTTGACACAACACAATCAAACCATATACAGAGCACTTGGGGGGAAAAATTAGAAAATATTAATCTATTAAGATAAACCAGACATCAATCTGCCATCATTAATATCTCTGCAATCCAACGATGCCGGCAGGAATTAACAAATTTGTTTAAAAATAAACACTAAGGGCAAGATATATACTAAGAGGTATGACAAACTAAACTGAGTCCGTCCCCCTCCCCCGACCTCTCAGCCACCTCATGCACAGGATCCAGCCACCCATTACATAATCCCAACACACCTAGAGACAGAGGCAGCCCCGGAGCTGGGCTCTGGTAGCCCAGTTCAGAACTGTTTTACATGCCTGTCCTCTGCAGCCACACGCTCCTACATACAAGACAGACTTGAGACTGATTTTTTCCCCAAGACCCGAAGCATCCTCCCAGTTTGCAGGAAACCCCTCCTTTAAGCACTGCATAGGCTGCCTGTGCTCTAGCAGAAGGCTTTTCGCTTCCTCAAACACTCTGCTCCCTCTGCTGTAGGACTGTTCGCGGCACTGCTGCTTTCTTTCCAAGCAGATAACACAAAGAAGAATAAATCCATCGAGCCGCAAAACCAAACAGAAATCCAGCAGCAGAGTCTCAGGGTGGGCACGGGCTTGATGGACTCGATGCAAATAAGACAGCTGAACCTCCAGCCTGGAAGTGCTGCCAGGCAGCTCCACAGCAGAGCAGAGCAGCAGCAATGATGAAGATGCTTATTTTCCTGCTGGGAACTTGCGATGCGTTTGTCGGGAGGGAGCACGACGGCGCCGCTCCTCCCAGCAACTTCAACGGCTGGCTCTGCGCTGGGAAGGCTGCCGTGCAAAACCTCCCTGCACGGCTCCTTCAGGCAGCACAGCCGGAGAATCTATCTAAGGAGGACATGTCATCTGCTGCACCTTGCTCTGCCTCCCCCCCCTCCCCAGTATATGCACTAGCGGCATCTACTAATCTCCCTCCCGCTCCCCGCACCGTTAGTCCGATTCATGAAATCATCGTCTCGGCAGCGAAGCTCCCGCTGCAGCAACTTCCTGCACTGCATCAGTCACCTACCTCTGACTTCATTGTTCCGCGAATAAATAAAATCCAGCATCCAGGTGGAGCTGCCAGCGCTTCCCCTTGCAGTGGATGTGCAGCACTGAGCTCCAAGGAGCCGCTGGTGCCGGTGGAGGCTGGAGCTGGGTCAGTGCCTCGCTCTGGAGCTGACGGACAGACTGTGCAGCTCAGCACATTCACCCAGCGCCGCGCCGATGGGCCGGACCTGCCAGCTCCTGCCCAGCACCCTCCTGCCCGCTGCACCCTCGCACACGACACAGCTCGGGGCACTCCTGGCTACTCAGCAGTCCCACCGCAAGGTCAGTGCCCTCTGCAGCCTTACAAGACCCGTCAGGCAGCGTAAGCGGCAGCAGAGAGGCTGCTGCAAAAGGATGCCGCTGTGCGTGCTTCCCCACTTCGGAAATCGGGTGTTGATCTGGAGGTACTGCTCGGCTCCTCAGCTGGAAATGGGGTGCAGCACTGACGCACCCCTCACAGTCTGGAGCGATGCCAGTGAGGCAAAAGCAGCAAAATGCTGTAGAGTAACTGCCACAGAAACAGAAGCCCAGCGTGGTGGGGCTGTTCAGGTACTCAAAATTAATTCTATGCCATTCACAGAACCCCAGCGTGGTAAGGGTTGGAAAGCACATCCAGTCCAGAGGAGGATCTGGAGATCACTCAGCCCAGTCTGGCAAGCCCGGAGCTGGAATCACTACTCCAAATGTGGCCTCATCACGGCAGAACAGAGGGGCAGGAGAATCTCCCTTGACCTGCTGGCCACACTCGTCTTCATGCACCCCAGGAGATCATTGGCCTTGGCCAGAAGGGCACGTTTGTGGCTCACGGTAAACTTCTTGTCCACCAGCACTCCCAGGTCTTTCTCCACAGAGCTGCTTTCCAGCAGGTCTCTCCTCACCTGTACTAGTACAGGTACACTATCCAGTGCAAGCACATCTTACTGCCTCCCTACACGAGAACTTTCTGCTAGAAAAGCGTGCCCAGAGACACTTCTCAGAATATTTCTGCACAGAGGTGACCTGTGACAGTTTCCCTACTCTGTAATTTCTTCATCTTCCTTGTCATGTACTTCATCATCAAGTAACAGCAAGCTCTCTCTTCCAGGGTTCAAGGTCAAAGCATACACAACCCAAAACCTGACAGAGACCTTTCCAGTGAGTGGAAGATCACACAGGCTAAGCAACCCCTTGCACTCAGACCTTGAACCCAGTGCGGAGGTAAAAAAAAAAAAAAACAGGGTTGGGGAAAAAAAGTCTCAATTCAAAATCTGCATGTGCCTCCTCTCCCAGATACACAGCAGAAGTCCTCCAAAGCCTGCTTCAGCCTTCCCTGTGAAAAAACTAGAGATAATTTCCCCTCCCTTTTGTAAAGCCCTTCTGAGATTTCCAACACAAAGATGTTGAATAAGCACAGAGCATTGGTAAGAACAGTTGCTATTACTCTCACAATAACCAAATAGGTTCTCAAGTTTCAAGACCAGCTGGAGCTGGGAAGGAATCTTCTGCTATGGGGTTGTCTAATAAGCTAGCTGGAGGAAAGCATTCATCCTTTTACTCTCTTGGACCCCAGGAGCTGCAACTCTGGCCAGTCATCGTTTCATAAGAGCTGATTTACTGTTCCTTGTGTTTTCTACTTGACTGCCTTTTCCCCATGTTTTCCACTTCAAACCTCCTAACAGTTCAGCGACCTTGGCCTGCTTTAAAGCAAAACAGCTATGATGTCACTACAAGGACTTTGACCTTCAGAGACAGAAAACATCCTACTATGGAGCTCAGACACCTGGGATTATGCACAGATGCAGGAGATAAGCAGTTGGAGCATGAGGAAGCCCGAAGGGCCCAGTAAAGGACATGTTTGTAGAAATGGAATCATAGAACTGTTTAGTCTGGAAGAGTCCTCTAAGATCATTGAGTCCAGCTGTAAACCCAGCCCCACCAGCCCCACTAAACCATGTCCCCAAGGCCATGCTCACAGGTTTCTTGAACACCTCCAGGGGTGGTGACTCCAACACCTCTCTGGGCAGCCTGTTTCAACCCCTGACCACTCTTGCAGCAAAGAAATTGTTCCAAATACTCAATCTAAATCTCCTCTGGTACAACTTGAGGTGTTCAAGAAATGTGTGAACATGGCTCTTGGGGACATGATTTAAAGGCTGTGGTGGTCTTAGGTTGATGGTTGGACTGGAAGTTTCTGAGAGAAGCACTGCCTTGTCTCCAAGCTCTCTTGTCGTCACATGAGGCCTCAGACCTGCTGTGACAGCATCACTGCATCCCCCAGAGGTGGGGACTGGAAGTGACCCCTGGGCATCATCTAGAGTTGGTGTTTGTGCCCTGCTCTCCTTCTGCACACAAACAACAGCATTTCTGCTGAAATTTTGGTACCTGGAGCACATGGCGAGGGTGATTCTCATGTATGAGAATCATTCCTACCCCTTGTTATTTGGCAACAGTATTTTGTGTCCAGAGCAAGAAACCAATTTGTCCATTTGGGAGGGAAGCCATTTGCTTCTTTGAGGCTGCAGCTGCCATGGTGCCTTGTAACATCCTCTCTGCTGGCTTTGGGGAGACACTGCTTGTCATTTGGCTGTAGTTTATTTGATATATGTTCAATTCTCCACTTGAATGGGCTGGCAGGCCCAGCCACATTCTCCTTATTTCCCAATTGGAAACTTAATTGGTGGCAGGGTGTACATTTAGGGGAGGAGAAGAGACAGTGAGGATGAGCCTGACTGCAGTTACACACTGTGATCAGAGGAACCAGAAAAAAAGTCAACCCACTTGAGACTGACAGGAAAACCTCTCAGAAGTGCAAACAAATAGTATCATTTGGAAGCTACAACAGATTGAATGTCTCTAAATATGTTTGTGTCTACATGCATCCAATGGCTATCTGGTAATGTCCTCAAGGCAGTGGAGTTTAAACTGGGAGCTGACAATTAGGGACTTCATGCAAAGGGACTATGATTCTAACTGTCCAAATCCTCTGCAAGGATTTAACTCTCTTCATTATTTCTACTCAGTTCTTTGCTATCAAGGCTGATCATCCTCAGCAAACCATTTCTCTTCCCTCACCTCTCCATGCCTCAGTATCTTCTCCTTGCCCTTGTACTCAGCTCTGGTGAGGGCACACCTTTAGCACTGGGTTCACTTCTGGGCCACTCCCTCCATGAATGATATTGAGGAGCTGGATAGGGTTCAGAGAAGGACAACAAGGCTGGTGAAGGGTCTAGAGAACAGGACTGGAGAGGAGCAGCTGAGGGAACTGAGGGTGTTTAGTCTGGAGAAGAGAAGACTCTCTACAATTCCCTGGAAGGAGGCTGGAGCCAGGCAGGGATTGCTATCTTCTCCTTATGAATAGAAGGAGAGGAAATGGCCTGAAATTGTGCCAGGGAAGACTTAGTGTGGATATCAGGAACAATTTCTTTGCTGCAAAAGTGGTCAGGTATTGGAACCGGCTGCCCAGGAAGGTGGTGGAGTCCCCATCCCTGGAGGTGTTGAAGAAACCTGTGGCCATGGCACTTGGGGACATGGTTCAATGGGGATGATGGTGCTGGGTTTATGGCTGGACTCAATGATCTTAGAGGGCTTTTCCAACATTAATGATTCTGTGATATTCCCAAAAAGAGAAGGGCAGTTCCACGCTCTCTGTCCACCTGGGAGCACCTCCTGCCTTGCAGCCCCTGATCCAATGCTCAGCTTTTGCAGATCTTGGCTGCTCATCTTTCACTTCCTTGTGCTACAGAGATCATTTACACTGACTGCTCAGGGGACTTTTCACTGTCACTTCAGGCTGCCACCTTTTCCAGCCTTGATGCTTCTGCCTTCCCACAGGACACTTCCCTGTCACCTTCCATTAGCTCTTGGCTCCTTGTCTCTTCCCCCCAAGGCTTTTGGAAGATTTTCATCAACCTTTCTTACAGGTGCCACACCTCAGGTGCTCCCCAGGAATCCACTGCTGCTGCACACTCCTTTGATCGTTCCTTTCACTCCAGCAAACCATCTTGGTAAGTGTGTTTGGAAGGGAAGGATTATTGTTACGCTTTAGGAACTAAGTGAAGGAGAAGGTCCCAAGACAGGACACGAGGAGAAGGCCTTGAGCTACACCAGGGGAGGTTTAGGTTGGACATGAGGAATGATTTCTTTCCCAAAAGAGTTGTCAAACCCTGCAATAGGCTGCCCGGGGTAGTGGCGGAGTCCTCATCCCTGGAAGGGTTACAAAGCCATGTAGATGTGGTGCTGGGGGACACAGTTTAGTGCAGACCTGGCAGTGCTGGACTCAAAGGTTAGACTTTTCCAACCAAGTATTCTATTCAGACGAGGGAATAGAATCTGTGATTCTATTATTCTGTTCTGGTTTAGCTGCATTAAGAGGTGTCTCCAGCACAGGGCATTGTTAGCCTAAACCCCTTGTGTCTCACTTACAGAAAATATCCCACTTCAATGTGACTATTCACTCAAGAGAACAGGGTAAATTTGATCCTTTCTCCTAGTTTCCAGTTATTTCATCAGTTATTTCACATTTTCTGGTTGTTTTTGCCTTGGTTTTTTTGGTGTTTTTTGGTTTTTTTTGGTTTTTTTGTTTTTTTTTTTTTTTAAACCTACAGCAATAAAAGAGCAACATCTCTGTTTTGGACATTTTCAAGGTGTCTGCATATAGCTTGTTCAGGGCTTCCCAGCACAGACTGTTCATAGAATGGTCTGAGTTGGAAGTGACCTCTAAAGGTCATCCAGTCCAATCCCTCCTGCAATCAGCAGGGACATCCTCAATTAGATCAGGCTGCCCAGAGCCCTGTCGAGCCTCACCTGCTCCTTTGGATCTGTTGAGAACTGATCCCAAATCCAAGCTAGAGAAAAATCACCCATTGGCTCCCTGTCAGCTGTGAGTGATGAGTTAACAGCCAGCTGTGACTAAAGGAGACTGAGGCTCATCACCAAATTCATTATCCAAGGTCCTGCTTGCAAAGAGCAGCTCATCTCTTTCACAGAGGGAACAGCATTCTGATTTGAAAAGATTTTTTTGCATCTCTATCATTCAGATTGCCTTTTTTATTGCTGACACTTTCAGTCTTT
>VWZE01013815.1:74332-103578 GCA_013396675.1 Eubucco bourcierii | reverse complement strand
AAAAAAAAAAAAAAAAAAAAAAAGGTAATTATTTCAAGGTCTCAATTCCAAAGGACCAGAAATAATTTTTCAGTGTGAGAGCAGAACTGTGTAGGTTAAAAGGTAACACTACTAAAGAGCTGATTAATTAAAGGCAGGAAAGAACCTCCTCTTGCAGCACTGTCTTAGAGCACTCTGTCCTCCACACAGGCAGCACAGCAATGGGAGCACTGGGTAAAGCAGCCACAGCATCAGCTGAAACCCTGTGCAGCACCACAGCCTAACAGCTCCTGTTTAGCATCTTCTGTTGCTCAAAACTGATCTTGCTTTATAGCACACTTCACAGTGAACAGAAGGAATCTGCAGAAAGTGGTTGCTCCTTTCCAACACACAGAACATAAGATGATAGGATGCATCTCCCTTTGCCTGCCTATACCCTTTGTTCTCCACAGCCCTTGTGCTGTCTTATTACACAGCTAATCATATGCTAAAACTGCTTTTAATTTAGCCTGCGAAGACAGATTGCTGTGTGTGGACCACTGAGTGGGAGCAGGGTTTAGCTTATATATTAAAATGACAAAGTGGGCTCACCAGCTGCCCAGGCAGCTTGTCAGTCCCCTCTGGTACTATGAGCAATCAGAAAGTTAAACACATGCATGGCTTTTGTTTTTATAGCCGAGTTGAAAGGGAAAAAAATAACAACACAACAAGCCAACCCCCACAAAAAACCCACCCAGGAGGCATCATCTGCAGAGCAGCCAGCTGAGCCCAGCCAGGGTGGCAGCCGTTTGGGATGGGTATTAACAAAGCAGAGAGAGCTCTTCACCTAGTGATGGGGTGGACACTGCAAAAGCCACTGAAAATTGTAAAATAAATGGAGCTGCTTAGCTTGAAAAAAGGGGAAGCAGGGATGGGAGGGACAGGGAGAATTCACAGAATGGTAGGGGTGGGAAAAGACCTCCAGAGATCATCGAGTCCAACCCTCCTGCTAAAGCAGGATCACTTAGGGCAGCTCACACAGGACACAAGTAGAGTAAACAAAAAAACCCTCCAACAAGAATCCCAAAGCTCACCTCTTATGAGTTCCCTGTAGATCAACAGAAGCTGAAGTGCTCCTCGGAGAGCTCTTGCTCACACTCCATTCCTCCATCAAGTCTTAATGCACCCAGGATGAGATTATTTATTTATTTATAAATTCTTCCTCCAAAGCCAATTTTAGGTAACTCATTTAAAAGCTTGTGAGCTGGAGGCTGTGTGACCACAGCAAGGCTTGGAAGCTGGGATGAAAAGCTCTTTGGAATTGCCTGTCAGCTTTACACATCACTTTGCAAATTAAGCACTTTAACAAGAATTAAGCCAGCTTATCAGCCACCTGTGCTCATGGCTTTAGCAAGGTGTTTGGCTGGGGCACTGGTTACATTAGAATAGGTACTGGGGCTAGCAAACAGCCACAGAGAGATGGTGGCTGGAGAGGACACCACCCAGCAGCATCTGGGAATGCACAGCAGAGCTGGATCCGCAGAGCTCACTCACACTGTGTGCACTGGGTGTGCAGAGCCAGAGCAAGAGAGCAGCACAGTGCTCATCACCATATGCAGGGCCTGTCAAACTCAGGCTTAATGCTGAATGCAGAGGAAGAACTCCTTACAGATACAACAAAACATCTCTTCCGGTGGCCTGCCCTCTGCAGCATTTTTTTACCTCAGCATTGGATTTATTATCCTGGTATGGTGGGGATGGAAGTGACCTCTGGAGATCATCCAGTCCAACCCCTCTCTCCTAAAGCAGGGCACCCACAGCAGCTTGCTCAGGTGTTTGGAATCTCTCCAGACAAGGAGACTCTACAGCCTCTCTGGGCAGCCTGCTTCAGGGCTCCAGTATTCTCACACCGAAAGTTTCTCCTCCTGTTCAGATAGAACCTCCTGGGTTTAGGTTTGTGCCTTCTGCCCCTTCTCCTGTCACTGGGCACCACTGACAAGGGTCTGGCCCCATCCTCTTGCCCCCTACCCTTGCTCTTGCAGAGCATTGATCAGATCCCCTCTGAAGCTGCTCTTCTCCAGGTTAAGGCAGCCCCAGGGCTCTCAGCCTTTCCTCCTCACAGAGATGCTTCAGGCTCCTCAGCATCTTTGTAACCTCCAGTGTCCAGTCCCCAGGGCTTTCCCTTGTACTGGGAAGGCCAGAACTGGACCCAGGACTGCAGATGTGGCCTCACCAGGAAGGAGCAAGGGTGAAGAAGAACCTCCCTTGACCAGCTGGTCACACTCTTCCTAATGCACCCCAGGGCACCACTGGCCTCCTTGGCCACAATGGCATGTTGCTGGATCATGAGGAACTCGTTGTCCACCAGCACTCCCAGGTCCTTCTCCATGGAGCTGATTTCCAGCAGGCCAAGCCCTCACCTCTACCCCAGATGTAGGACTAATTAAGTCTTTATACAGATTCTTTTTATAACCAAATGTGTTTAGTAAAAGTATCTTTTCATCCTGTGCCCAGGTGATGCTGTGTTGAGAGAACTCTGGATCAGGATGGCTTCTGGGATGGACATTTTTGCTGCCTTGACTGACATGATCTGCTTCAAGTTCTTAAATCTACTTAAAGCAACTCAGGAATATTGCAGAGAATGAGCTTTGTCTCTTCATTAAAGCACTTAGCTTGGAGGCTTGCTGTGGCATTCAGCACATCCCAGACTCAACTGCTTAAGCAGCTTTCTGTGAGAAGGTGTCTAGAGCAGTCAGGGTGGTTCTAGCCCAGAGCAATAAAAACACAACGAGGGGGGCAAGGAAGACAAGTCAGAAAGGCCTTCCCTTGCAAATGTCACAGAAAGGGATGTTTCTCTGGGTTGGGATCATGTTTGGCACACTTAATTCAATCTATACCTCTAACATCTCAAGCTAAAAAAGACTTGGTAAAACTAGCAGGCAGCACAAATTAGCCCAATGGGTTGAAACAGTTAGCTGCAGGGAATAAAGAGGCTCTCTCATACATCCTGTCAACAAATCAATCCCTTTGGCTTCAGACAGTACTTCATTTCTAGTGGCATCTCTCCAGTTCTGTACACACAGACCAGGCTTGCTCACAAACTGCTCCATACAAGAAATATTTCATTGCTGTTGTAGCAGGAGCTCCAAAGTTTGCTTTGCAAACAAAGGGGGGATAAGGATAACTGAAAGCCCTGAGACTGAATTACCTCAAAAGCCAGCAGTGCAAGGATACTAAGATCAGGCACACTGCAGATGATTTTCCAGTTCACTGGTTCCCTCCTGAGGGCAGAAGTGAAATCCCTGCTGAAGTCAGTGGGAGTTTCCCCACTCCATCTCAATGGCACTGGAGCAGTCCCTCACACACTGTGTTTGCCAGTCATTTAAGCCGCAGCTAAACAACAGACTCAGGTAGGCATGGGTTCAGCAGAAGTGTGGGCACAGCACCTGCCGGAATGAAAACTCATTCCAACGGCAGGATGCAAACAACATGGACAGACCATCAGAGAGCATCTGTAAACCTGCTGGCAAACCTCACCAACCTCAGGACAAGCTTTCAAGCTGAGGAAATTCAGGTGTCTGGAAGTTGAAGCTGTAAAAGTGGTGGTGCTTGGGTTTGTTTGTTTGTTTTCATGTTTGATACAATTTTTCTAACGACAAAACCAAGAATACTTTTAAGAAAAACAAAAGCCAGACCCACAAAAGATGTAAAGCAGCATTTCATTAAACCATTTAATTCAGTTTCTGATCTAATTTAAATCCTGAATCTGAAGTTTTGAAGGTACTTTTGCATGTTAACCACAGTTTGGGAATGCCACCAGCTTGACCTTTGCACTTGCTGCAATGTCAAATAGACTACAGACAGCAATGAATGCAATACTCAGCTCCTGCCAAAACCTTCTTGCCTTTCTAGGGTTCTGTTTCTGTCTTGCTTACTGCTCATGTGGAAACTCCTGAACCACAGTAACACTGGATTTGGAATTTGATGGAATCACAGAACGGTCAAGGTTGGAAGGGACCTTAGAGATCACCTACTCCAACTCACCTGCCATGGGCAGGGACACCTCTCAACTAGACTCAGCTGCTGAAGGCCTCATGCAACCTGGTCTTGAACACCTCCAGGGAGGGAGCAGCCACAACCTCCCTGGGCAACCTGTTCCAGGGTCACCATCCTCATACTGAAGAACTTCCTGAGATCCAGTCTAACCCTGCTCTTCCTCAGCTTCAAACCATTCCTCCTTGCCCTATTCCTAGAAAACCTTATGAAAAGCCCCCCTCCAGCCTAAGATCAACCTGGAGTCTTCTCTCCAAGATGAACACTCCCAGCTCCCACAGCCTGTCCCCATAGCAGAGGTGCTCCAGCCCTTGCATCATCTTTGTGGCCACCTCTGGACTCTCTCCATCAGCTTCATCCTTCTCATGATGGGGACACCAGAACTGGATGCAGCATTAGAGATGAGGTCTCATCAGAGCAGAGTCAGGGGGCAGAATCGCCTCTCTTGCCCTGCTGCCCAGACTCCTCTGGATGCAGCCCAGCACTTGGTTGCCTTCTGGGCTGCATGAGGGCACTGCTGGCTCCTGGGGAGCTTCTCAGCAGGCAACATCCACAGGTCTCTTTCTTCAGAGATTCTCTCAACCCACTTGATACCCAGCCTGTAACCTCCTACCATATAGTCTCAGAAAACTCAGGAAGGCTGTAAACACCAGAAATTAGCAATCCAAGTCCTAATCTCCATGAGAAAGCTCCTTCCTCAGTATTTGAGATCTATATAACTCCCACACCATTAAGTCAATGTGTCACCATCTGCATTCCCTAAGCTGTTTGACAGTGGCATACAATAAAAATAACCCCAAACACTGCCAGGATGTTGCTGTATTTTCAGCTAGCTGCCAGAGATAAGATGCACACTCAGCCTGTGCTTCATCAGTGCTAATCAGCAAAACTCTTTTGAATCTGCCTTGCTGATCCTCTAAATCATATCAGCCTTAACCACCCACAGATGCAAAGGAAGCACGAACAGTGCCCCCGCATGATGGTGTGCCTCTTATTCCTGTCCTTTTGTCAGGCCACCTCTGGTAGCTGTGACTGTAGAAACTGCTACAAGGGGATCGCTGCACCTCTTAAGCAGTAGAACACATGCTCTGGGGAAACTCTGCCTCCTAGCTCAACAATTCCTTACAAAAATCAATAAAAAAAACATATAAATATTTGATAGGAACCTAACAAATTGCCTTAATACTGGAAGGGTGAGAGAAAAGGATAAAACAAAAATCTGGGGGAACACTTGAACCCATCTGGTGGGTAAGTCATGTACGGATAGCAACCATCTGGGATGTGAACTTTATAGCTGACCCTCAGCTGGACAGGATGGGTTGCCACAGCTGTTTAATTAGAAGCATCTCCAGCTCCAGCAGAGGAAACACTTAAAAGAAGATCTGCCAAAGAACAATATGTCTTGGTTGGGCATGTTCCTACTGTCTTCCTTCTCTTCAAGAACTAATGTGGTTGCATTTATTTCCATGTGGATTGACAAGACGCAGCCTTTGTGAGGGTGTACTTTGTGACACCTAGGTTGAAGGGGAGGAAGAAAGAAAGGAGAAAAAAAAAAAGGGCTTCAGCAGCAGCCAACTCCCAAGAGACTCCACTGATTCACTCAACAAAAGTAATCACTTCAGCAAATGTTTGTGGATTTTCATGCCAAGAGGAGGATTCCAGGTATTTTCAAAGCTGCTTGGAGCTCGTTGGTCTAGCTGATAGCCAGGAACTTCTACTCAAAGTGATGTCACATTGACACAAGCACTGAATCAGGGAAAACAGGACCTTCTTTGGATGACAGGAGCTTATCTTTCACAAATGTTACCTCTCATTGCTATTAATGCATTCAGGGCTGCCATCACCTGGTGCCTGGCTTCTCCCTGGAGGCACAGATTGCAGCAGGCCACAGGGAAATGATAACACTGTGCACTGATTTGTCGGCAATATGAGCTCTGAAATTATCATTGGGGGGAAAAAAATAAAATCCCGAGGTCTGCAAAGATAATTTCACAACCCAGAGTGCATCCTAACCCCATGCTTGGGAGTTTTAAAAGCTTTTTGAAAGGCAAGTTCTGAAGAATGAATGAATAGCTCACATTGGGGCCAGCTTTGAAAGCCATTTTTAAAAGCAGTGTGCAAAGTTCATCTCCCTTTTTAATGAACACTGACTGCTTGGACAAAATGTTTCCCTCTCAGCAGATTTAGACAGAGTGAAATTCATCTTTTGTGCTTTAACAGACATGAAAAATTGGAGGCAGATCTGGGAAAGGCTGAGCCTACCATTACAGCTCCCTTATTTTCCTACCAGATTCATCTGGTTGAGACAAATGGATATCAATAAGCTAAGGACACAGATGGATTTATGCACTTTTTCTGTCTCTTTGATGGAAAATGAGGTCCACAGCTCTCAACAGCATCATCAACCACCGGTATGGAGGAGGTAAAGACCACATCCTGACCTCACCACTTAGAAAGAACTCCAGTGAAGTAATGGTTCTGATTGCAGGTCATCACCTCACAAAAGGGCACCTCTTGAAATGTTAGCAGTAATGTTCCTCACCAAAAGGGCTGCTTCTTCCTCAGAAGGGTTGGCAAGCCCTTGGTCCAGACTGCCCAGGGCAGTGATGAAGTCCCCATCCCTGGAGAGGTTTTAAAAGCTATGGAGACCTGGCAGTGCTGGGTGCATGTTTGGACTTGAGCTTAAAGGGTTCTTCCAAGCAAAATGAGTCTGGGACTCAGTGGGGGTGGGAAGTGTGTTAGCAGTCCTTCTCCATTCCTTAAAAGCAGAACTCATGAAAGGTTTTCTTCTCCCCTCCTGAACTTACTAACTTTTATTTTAGAAATTTCAGCTTTATGCCAGCCTTGAATCATTCCTTCATCAAATGGGGTAGTCCAGGACACCATATCTCTGCACATCCTGCCCATCTGCACTCACAGCAAGCAGCTGCAAACTTTGGCAAGATAATGAGCTGGGGTAAAGCCACAAGACTCCCTGTTCTGACCTTTCTGAGCCCTCATCTCTAGGGTGTCCTACCATGTCTAAACTAACCAACTAACAAAACCCACCAACAAACCAGGAGATTGATAAATATGAACCAAGCACCTTTTTCTTCCTCAGAACTGCTTTACAATACTGACCACCCATGCACCTTTCCCAGTCACCCTGAACCTTCTCATGAGGCTCCTGAGCACCCCAAATACACTGGATTTTCTTTCAAGTCAGAGGAAATCATCAAATACTGATACAAAACACTGCTAAGCCAAGAAGCTTATTTAATGGTTGACCACACACTATGAGACATAGAGCTTAAATTACTTACACAAGGATTTTTTTTTTTGGGGGGTGTGTGTGTGTGTGTGTGTGTGTGTGTGTGTGTGTGTGTGTGTTTCTTTTATTATTTTTTTTTTAATGTGTGGTTTTATTTGCTTGTTTTCCAGTTTAAAGCAGCAGCTGAATAGCCACACACCTTCTGCTGCTACTTGACTCTTCTCTTAACACACCAGAACCTCTACTGAGAAGGGATCTGCACTGTGAGCAATCTGATTTTCCATTTGGGTGCCTTTGCAGGAACAGTTACAGAATCCCAGTATGGTGGAGGTCAGAAGGGACCTCTGGGCACCATCCCATTCAACCCTCCTGCTGAAGCAGGGACACCACAGCAGCTTGCCCAGGATCACAATGTCCAGGGGGAGTTGGAATCTCTCAAGAGGAGACTCCAGCACCTCTCTGGGCAGCCTGCTCCAGGGCTCCAGTAGCCATCTCCACCTTTGTTTTGATGGCACAATGTGGCACTGACACTTCAAGGCAGTCTGCTCACAATTTCTATAAGAGCTTTACCAGTTCACTATTTTGGAGGACACAACCAGTGAGGTTATGCTTTTGTTTGCTGACCACTTCTTCCAGAAGGGACAATGGCATGAGAAGCCCTGATCACACTAACCCACTGGCCTTCACCTCTTTTTTTGGCAGACTATTTTTACCACAGATTCCTTTCCTTCTCTGTCACTACATAACAGATTGTGACGGACCTCCAAAACGAAGGTGTCAGGAGAGTGACACGAAAGGAAGCAGGCTGGCACAGCACAGGCACAAAAAAGTACTTCTGAACTAGCATTTACACCTCTTTCAGTGGAATCCCTCTCTCTCCACCTCATTCTTCCTCCAAGAAACACCAAGGAACACCAAGGCTATGCCTGTCCCTACAAGACAAGCATTAAGTGGAGCAGTCTCCCAAGGTGTGGATATGAGCTAACATGCAAGACTCGACAGAGAGACAAACCTGCTTAAGTACTTGGAATATTCATTGCAACAACCAGTAAAATGCAGTAGTTTGAGAGCCTGAAAGAGGACAAACAGCTTGAGGACAAGTTTTTCAAGAGGTTGCCTTCAAGGTTCATGTCCTTTCCCATGTGTTTGTTTTCAAAGGATTAACACTTTGGAAAGGCTTCAAGTATTTCTCTCCATCTCGCTGGCCCCTTTCCTCCACAAGTGTTTGTTACATTAAGTTGAAAATACACAGACAGTGAAATTCTATCATCAGTTCTTTGTACAGACATCCAGAAGGATCATACAGCTGAGCACACTGCAGGACAGAAGCCTTGAGTACTGCCAGGTGTGGAGCAGTGCTTCAGTTCAGAGCTGTGTGCCTAGAATACATGGATTAATACAATATTCAGATTAAGCTCTTTTAAACAGTGAGATTAAACAGCATGCCTTTCATAGTGCCTACTCTTCACTTGGTTGGAAACATCAAAAGATAACTTCAGATAGATAATAAGCTACTGGAGAGCTCAGCCTACCCCTGTCTCATTGATTTGGTGGAACAGCTCATCCTTCCCAATCTAGACAAGAAAGGGCATTAGTCCACATGAACATCTGCTGGCATCAATGCGCCTACCTACGCAGAACTCAGCTTGGGCAGGCTGCAAGCCCACAGGCATTCTGGGGATATCCAACAATCCACAGTACACTGCCACTGAGCTTTCCATCTAAGCTGAATGCCTGAGATTAAAATTATGCAATTTAACACATGGCAACTGCTAATTTGTCTCTCATGCTGTTGTTAAACCAGCTTCCTTTTCCTTAGGAACATAATAAAGCCCAACAAGAACAGCACTGAAGCTGGTTTTACATTCCTTTGTAAAGTTTTTTTAGTATCTGCCCATAACAGCTATTACTTCTGCCTATTTCCAAAGGCAGGCAGGCAAGCAAGGCTTGCTCTTAGATAAGAGGATCCAAGGCAAAAGTACAAACATGCCTTTTATCTTCCAAGGGGCTTCAGAAGCTCAGCATCTCCTTCCCACAACTCTCAGAAGTTACGCAGATGCTCTAACCAGAGCTGCAGTGGCCACAGGACTGGGTGCACTGAAAGGTGATCCTCCTAGCTGAGGAAGACCACACACATGGACCTGCCCCCTGCCAGCTACTGAGAGGGGAAATGGCCAAAGACTTATTAAACAAGTCATAGGTGGAATGAACTTTTAAGTGTCTATCTCTTCCTGGCACAGGTTGCCCAGGGAGGTTGTGGGTGCTCCCTCCCTGGAGGTGTTCAAGGCCAGGTTGGATGAGGCCTTAAGTAACCTCTACTAGTGGGAGGTGTCCCTGCCTATGGCAGGGGGTTGGAACTAGCTGATCCTTGAGGTCCCTTCCAACCTTAACATTCTATCATTCTATGATTCTCTCTCAGTGACAAACAACAAGACAAGAGCAAACAGGCTCCAGTTGCACCAGGGGAGATTTAGGTTGGATGTGAGGAACAATTTCTTCCCCAAAAGGGTTGCCAAGCCCTGGAACAGGCTGCCCAGGGCAGCGATGGAGTGCCCACCCCTGGAGGGCCATCAATGCTGCGCAGATGTGGTGCTGAGGGAGAAGGTTTACTGGTGCCCTGGCAGTGCTGCTTTAACAGTTGGACTTGACAATCTTAAGGGTCTCTTCCAGCACAAACAATTATGTGATTCCATAAACACTCTGAAAATGTGAGCCAAAGAGATTCTCTTCTAAGGCTCATGAGCAGAGACTGCAACTCCACTCTCCTTTTACTAGAAGTAAGTGTCACACATAAAACCCACAATCTATTCTGAAGGCTCCCGGGTCACTCAAAGGGCAGGTTTCCTTTCCCACTGCCTCTGTGCTGTGCCTTTTTGACAGTGCCATCACAACCTGCCCAGGCTTTGGGAGGTATCTCTTGCTTTAACCCAGAAAAGCACACAGGCTGCAGGGAAAAGAGGACAATCACAAGGAGGATATGGAACTGTTGGAGCCAGTCCAGAGGAGGCCACAAAGATGCTCAGAGGGCTGGAGCAGCTCTGCTGTGAGGACAGTTGGGGGTCTTCAGTCTGGAGAAGAGAAGGCTTCCAGAAGACCTTATAGTGGCCTTTCAGTATCTGAAGGGAGCCTACAGCAGGGCTGAGGAGGGACTACTGACAAGGTCTTGTAATGGCAGGACGAGGAGTAATGGGTTTAAACTGGCAGAGGGAAGATTTAAACTGGATGTTCGGAAGAAGTTCTTTACAGTGAGAGTGGTGAAATACTGGCACAGGTTACCCAGGGAGGTTGTGGATGCTCCCTGCCTGGAGGTGTTCAAGGCCAGGATGGATGAGGCCTTGAGTGACTTGTTCTAGTGGGAGGTGTCCCTGCCTACAGCAGGGGGTTGGAACTGGATGATCCTTGAAGTCCCTTCCACCCTAAACCATTCTATGATTCTATGATCTCTGCCAAGTTCACAGTGAAATGCTTTGTGACAAGGAAGTGGCAGCACAGGCAGCGTGGGGCAACCACACAGCAGGGCACTGACAGGCATGCGGCTTCCGGCTCAGCCTGGCTGTCAGCCTGGTTGGGCTTTAGCTACGGTGCTCAGCCAAGCAGCTGGCAGCACAGAGCAAACATCACAGGTACTCCGTGGGCACAGCAGCTCACACTACCCTCACAAGCTTTTATCAAGCATCTCAGCATTTTTTCCAGATACCCAAACAACACCAAGTTACACTGAGGAAGTGAGCGGTGCCGGAACCCTGGCTCTGAACATACCCTCATGGTGCTGTGGCAAACAGTTGGGCCCGAGGCTTCCACATCAGACAAACAGCTCTGTGAAAGGAAGTTACGTATGGAAGAGCTGAACCAGAATGCTTCCTGTCAGAGCGGCAATGCCCCCTGAATAATTTACAGTCCTGGCGTTGGTGCCTGTAGGAAACGAGCCCCAGCAGAGCATGGAAGTGGCCCCCTGCCGCCAGGAAAGCACACCATCCATTACCCTGCCAGCACAGCCTAAGGACAACTCACGCCACAAAACGCACTGCGTGTTGCTGGGACCAGAAGATCAGCGCAGGTGTGACTAACCCCAGAGCACATTGCATCTTTAATTGATCACTTTGCAGCATGCAGGTCCCTCCCACCCCGGCAGGCTCACCATGCAAGGCTCCAGCAGTGCAGCAGATCAGGCACTCGTGCCTTGCCCACCTCGAGGTTTGCTTAAGCTTCATTAACCAGCTAGAGGGTCTGAAGTAAATACATTATGGGATGAGCTCTGAGTTTGTATTCTGCCCCCCCCATTCATTTGCCTGTTCCTGCAATTGTCATGAGACCCAAAACTCTGCTTGAGCTGGATTGGACAGCTGGACTCCACAGTCAGACTTAATGACTTGTTGGAGAAGGCTGAGGCAGACCTCATTGCTCTCTACAATTCCCTGGTTGGAATGAGGTGGGGGTTGGTCTCTACTCCCTAGTATAAGGTGACAAAACAAGAGGAAAGGGCCTGAAATTGTGCCAGGGGAGACATCAGGAAATACTTCTTTGCTACAAGAGTGGTCAGGCTTTGGAATAGGCTGCCCAGGGAGGTGGTGGAGTCACCATCACTGGAGGTGTTCAAGAACCATGTGGACATGGCACCTGGTGACATAGTTTAATGGCCATGGTGGTGTGGTGTGGGTTGATGGTTTGACTCAGTGATCCTAAGGGGCTTTTCCAAACAAAACAATTCTATGATTCCTAGTGAGGCTGTTCTGCCACCCCCTCCCCCTCAGCGATGAGGACAGAAATCCACCCCCCAACCTAATAACACTTCAAACACTTCAGTCACTTGAACCCTGTCAGGCAGTTAATTATGGGAATGAATTTATTGTCTCCTGCATAAATTCTTGCTGGTTTGATGATTACTGTCAAAGACAATGATTAATAGGCAGGTATTGCATGGAGAGCAGCACAAACATGCTGAGAATTAGGAATTACACTTGCACAGCAAAACTAATTCCTACGAGAAATGAACCAAACCTTTACCAAGCCAAAGCCTCATTAAAATCATTTCACATGCTGTGTTTTCACACTGGGATCAGTTCATAGTATCCACTGATGTTACCAGATGATTCAAAAGCATCACACGGATCAGTACTCACCAGTTACTCAAACGTCACCTGCCTCCCTCTGGAAAATGCACGATCTTGTTAAAACCAGAGGAGCTCAGAGCTTCATTTTCTCTCTACCTAAACTGCTTTACAGTCCACCAGATGAAAACTCTATTTCAAGTGAAGAGCAGGTAACACTTCCACACAATTTGTTTCTTGTCTGCATGGTCAGAGCAGGAAGGCAGAAGCTGAAAGGCTACTTCAGAAGTTCTTACCAAAAATACAACCCAAACGACTGAATAATCTCAGAGCAACAACAGAAGCAGGAGCCTTTCAAAACAAATCCTAAATATCAATTGCTGACTAGACCTGAGAAGACATCTGAAGATGAGGAGTGGAAGTAGTCTGAACCTGAAAGAGTAGTCACCACATACATTTTTACCATAAGCATCACCTACAGCGAGCACTAAAACACAAAAAACTACTTTAAATAGAGCCAGACTCCTCCATTGCTACACAAATACTCCCACCAGCTCAGGAGCCTATGGTTCTGCATCAACAAGCTCTTTTGAGAGGTCTGTGTAAATAAATAATAAAACAGTCTGTTAACTTCTCAGGGCTGCCTTGGGTTAGGTTTCGGACCGCTAGGGTTTCAATGCATCTCATTGTAGCCTGCCTCGTGAAAGGACAGAGCCTTGGCACCGTTTAAACCCACACTGAAGGCTTGAGCCAAACATTGGCACAGCTATCTTAATGCAAAGCCATGAAAACTCAGAACAGGGCTAGAAGCTGATTCCATTTTATTGCACCCAAAAGGCTTGTCAAGGCCTGGAACAGACCGTCCAGGGCAGTGGTGGAGTCCCCATCCCTGAAAGGGTTTCAGAGCCATGTAAATGCGGTGCTGAGGGCCATGGTTTAGCGGTGAGCTGGCAGTGCTGGGTTGGACTCATTGACCTGAAAGGTCATAGAACCATAGAATTGTTACAGCTGCAAAAGCCCTCTGAGATCATCTGGTCCAGCTGCTAATCCAGCACCATCATGGCCACTAAACCATGTCCCCAGGGGCCAAGTCCACATGGTTCTTGATTACCTCCAGGGATGGTGACCCCACCACCTCCCTGCGCAACCTATTCCCACAGCTGACCACTCTTGCAGGAAAAAAAATTCTCCTAATATCGCCTAAATTTTTTTCCCCCTACGTTTGACCTCTTCCAACCAAAACAATTCTATGATTTTCAGCTAATTATTTAAGCTAGTTTCAGGTCCTTTTATACTGCAACAAGTCAATGGACTCAGCCTTAAAATGAAGTAACAAAACTTTAAGACTAAAACTGATGTGGGCAGTGCCTAAAACCAGCCTTCAGACCTCACACAGGGGCATCACTGCCATGTTCTGCAGTTACTTGACCCTTCTCAAAAAAAGTCAGCACCTTGACTATTTGTACAGAAAAACACCCATATTGGACTGACAGCAAATTTGTGGATGACAGCAAGCTGTGTGGTCTGGTTGGGAAAGAATGCCATCCAGAGGGTCTTGGACAGGCTGGAGAGGCCTAAGCCAACCACATAAAGTTCAATAAAGCCAAGGGCAAGGTCCTGCACCTGAGCTGGGGCAATCCCAACCACAAATCCAGTCCGGGTGAGAAGTGGTTTGAGTATAGCCTTGAGGAGTAGGAGCAACATGGAGCTGCAATAATGATGGGGAAACAACACCACTGACCATGAACTACAGACTGACAAATCTGCTAGGGGCTGTTTAGCCTGGAAAAGAGAAGGCTGAGAGGAGATCTTCTCAATGTTACAAATATCTAAGGGGTGGGTGTCAAGAAGGTGGGAGCAGACTCTTCTCAGTGGTCCCAAGTGACAGGACAAGAGGTAATAGGCATAAACTTCAACATAAAAAGTTCCACCTAAACATGAGGAGGAGTTGCTTTACTTTGAGGGCACCAGAGCCCTGTCTAGAGAGGTGGTGGAGTCTCTGTCTCTGGAGAATTCCAAGGCCCACCTACAGATGTTTCTGTGTCATCTGCTTTAGGTGATCCTGCTCTGGCAGAGGGATTGGGCTCAATGATCTTCAGAGGTCACTTCCAACCCTCACCATTCTGTGATTCTTCCTGCACACTGACCCCTGTTTAATGCACTGCTATTTAAATAGTCTGAGCTTTCATGATGCTGTATGGATGATCAGAAGGTTTATAAATAAGTCTCTAAACAAGATGCACCAAACCACTTCTGTGCACTACAGACTTCCAAAACTGTCCTTCCCCTACACAGCTACAGTAACTCACACTGCCCATACTGCAATGAAAGCCCAAGTGAGACCCTTTCACTTCTCAGGGTGTTATTTTCCATTGATGAGAACTCAGCACTGTTCTGTCAGTCTCCAGAAAAAAAAAAAAAAACAAAACAAAAAAACCCAAAACCAAAGCAGACAACTAAAAATAAAGTCTGACTGAATCAGGGTGGAAAATCTTTGTAGCAGAAGGGAAAGAAGGGCAGAAAATCCATGACAACTCATACTGAGGACTCATTCCTACTCCTTTCCAGATGTGTAGAGCACTAAGAAGTAGCTATTGACTGGTTTCCTCCATTACTTGCAAATGGAACTGCAAGATGCAAGCTGAAAACTATGTGTTACATGACTGAAAACCCTTTCATTTATTCTCTGTGGGCTGTGGATCTGCTGATTCAGATGGCTCCAGTCTGCTCCTCTAACCACTAACCCTATCCATACTGGCTGGCTGGTATATGTCACAGCCTGAGGGAATGAGTTCTGCAGGCAGCTGACCTGCTCCCCGTATCTTAGATGACCTGTGCTCCTCTGGTTTAGTACTGACATTGGGCTGGTGGGAGGTGAACCTCATGAAGTTCAGCAAGGGCAAGTGCAGAGTGTTATACATGGGGAGGAATAACCTCCTGCACCAGCATAGGTGAGGGAGTGACCTGCTGGAAAGCAGCTCTGCAGAGAAAGATGTGTGAATGCTGGTGGACAAGTTCTCCATGAGCCAGCAGTGTGCTCTTGTGGCCAGAAAGATCAATGGTCTTCTGGGAGGCATTAAGAAAAGTGTGACCAGCAAGTCAAGGGAGGTTCTCCACCTCTACTCTGTCCTAGTGAGGCCACATCTGGAGTTCTAAGCTCCCCAGTTCAAGAGAGGCAGAGAACTACTGGAGAGAGTCCAGCAGCGGCTACAAAGCTGCTGAGGGGCCTGGAGCATCTCTGTGAGGAGGAAAGGCTGAGAGCCCTGGGGCTGCTGAGCCTGGAGAAGAGCAGCCCCAGAGGGGATCTGATCAATACTCAGCAAGAGCTAAAGGGTAAGGGGCAAAAGGATGGGGCTAGACTCCTGTCTGCCCAGTGACAGGACAAGGGACAGTGGGCACAAACTGAAATCCAAGAGGTTCCATCCAAACTTGAGGAGAAACAGGAGCAGGCTGCCCAGAGAGGTTCTGGATTCTGAAGAGACTCCAAACCCACCTGAGCATTGTGATTTCGGGCAACCTGTTGTGGGTGCCCCTGCTTTAGTGTATGAGGGTTGGATTAGATGATCTCCAGAGGTCTCTTTAAACCTCTACCATTTTGGAATTCTGTGGTTTTGTGACTTTGAAAATAGAGAGGCTTATCTGCAGATGTTGACAAACCATTTCCTACTCAGACATTAGTCTATCCTCCATTTGTGTGTGCTCCTAAAATGGAACTTTAACAGCAATAAATGACTGCTGATGCTTTAATCCCAGTTCTGCTTTCTTGCTTTGCCAGCTCTGCCTTTGGGAGAGTTTTCCACCTGCAAATATCATTACAAGTGGAGAAAAGCACTGTTGCTTATCACAAGATTGCCCCAGGGTGAACTGCAGAGGAGTGGAAGGGCACCATCTGTCTCTCACACACACACACACTGGGAGGGCAATGGGTCCAGTGGCAGGAGTGAGTGGCTCAGGTGCCACCACTCTGCCCCTGGCTCAGGAGCAGTGCTGGTGACAAACACCATCACTCCCCTTTCAGAAAGGCTGGAGAGTGCTGGCAGTGCTCTGGGCAGCAACACTTAACACCTCTTGGTGGCTGCTGTCACCAAGGAGAGTCAAAAATGTCATGGTTTGGCACGAATCACTGCTGGCCTGGGAGGAGAGCAGCCTGGCCAAGGGAAGAGGATGCTGATCCTGTATCCTGTGAAGTGGAAATGCAGGGCAAACCAGACAGGGATGACACCTGGAGTCTCCATCCCAGGAGGGACTGAAAAAACATGTAGATGTAGTACTGAAGGATATGGGTTAGTGGTGACCTGGCAGTGCTGGATTAACAGGTGGGGCTTGATGACCTTGAAGGTCTCTTCCAACCAAAACAATTCTATGATTCTCCCGTGAGCTTTCTGGGGAAACCAGCTCCAGGTGGGCACTGTCCCAGGCCTGAGGGATCACACCACTGCTTGGTCTCTGGTTTGGGGATGTAGCCAGAACCTGTCTCTGCCTTTGGAAATAACCTACTAACATTGCAGGCTCCATGTGGGCTCTGGGAACTCAGCTCTCTGAAAGGACAGAAGGGTCACATTAAGTGCCACAAGCTCAGCTTTGCTACATTAGTGAAGGAATTGCTTTAGTTTTATCAATTTTGGAATTTTGCTCTAAGAGAAGGCCAATTCCCTACAGAAGAAGGGTCTGGAGAACAGAGTTAGTGAGGAGCAGCTGAGGGACCTGGGGTTGTTCAGTCTGGACAAAAAGAGGCTGAAGAGAGACCTTCTGGCTCCCTGTAAGTCCCTGAAAGGAGGCTGGAGCCAGGTGGGTGCCAGTCTCTTCTCCCAAGCAGCAAGTGGTAGCATGAAAGGAAATGGCCTCTCATAGATAGGACAGGAGGAAGAATTTCTTCCCCAAAGGGGGAAGAAGTGATGAGCTCGCAGTTAATGGTTGGACTCAATGATCCTGAAGGATGTTTGAGCATCTCCCCTATGGAGAGAGACTCAGAGCCCTGGGGCTGTTTATTCTGGAGGAGAGAATGCTGAGAGGGATCTGATCAATGTCTATGAATATCTGAGGGGCTGGGGCCAATCCCTTTTCAGTGTTGTGCAACAATAAGACAATGGATATAAAATGGAACACAGAAGGTTTCTCCCTCAACATGAGGAGAAACTTCTTTACAGTGAGGCTGATGGTGCCCTGGAACAGGCTGGCCAGAAAAATTGTGGATTCTTCTTCTCTGGAGACTTTCCAAGCCCACCTGGATGTATTCCTGTATTCACTACCCTGGGTGATCCTGCTTTGGCAGGGAGGTTGGACTTAATGATCTCTGTAGGTCCCTCCCAACCTCTAACACTCTGTGATTCTGTGATTTAAGGTCGAGTCATGTAAACTCATCTACGTGGATGCAAAAGCTCTGTCCCCAAGCCACAGCCTAATTAAAACAGAAAATAAAGACTCAGTCAGATCTGTTTTTTTTAAGCTGTTGGAGCCCAATGGAAACAAGACCAACCCTAAACCCCAGTTAATCATAACTTTTCCTCTTGGAGTGGGCCTGTTTGCTCAGGGAGGTGTAACAGGCTCTGTGCAGAGCTGCAGTACAACTGGCCCAGTGTAAGCAGTGCCACATGCTGCTGGTCAGTGTGGTGGTACCATGGGTGTGGAGAAAAACCTTTACCAGGGCAGCTTACACAGAGGGGAAAATCTCACTCTGCTTCTGTAAAACACACCGAGGCTGAGTAAAATCTCCAGCTGGGGCTGCATGGGCTTCTAGAAATGGCAGAAAGGCTGCTAAAGCTTTGGTAGATCAAAACGGGAGCCACAATGGTTACTGGAGCCTTCCAAAACACTGGGAAAGCTTTAGGATTGCCAAAGGAGATGAAAAAAAGCAAATAAAGGTGGTAGAGANCCCCCCCCCCCCCAAAGCTCCCAAAGTCATCAGGGTCACTGCCAAAGAAAACAGGATCTGTCAAGGCAACCAAGCCCATGGATTGCTGCAACAAAGAGGAACGGTGCTTTGTATCAGGGCAGCTGGGAGAGGCAGTGAGCTGGAGAAATAAGCTCTGCCATCTGCAATTCGGCTAATATTCCACCTACAGATCCTGAACTGCCACTGTCCCTTTCGTCTCTCAGGTCACTGGCAAATGAAAGCTCTCTGCTCACACCTCGAACTGCAGAACAATCTCCGCACCCCAGCACTCTGAGGAGTCTTAGCAGGCACCTCTGTAACTTGGGAGCTTTGCAGGGGACTTTGCCAGCAGTACTGAGAGCAGGATGAACATCTGTGCTGTAAAGATTCTCTGGATTTAAGCACAGGTCCTGTTTCTTTCAGGCTTTCCCTCTGCTTCTGGTTCTAAAACCAGACCATAAATAAAATGATTTTATCTTTGCCGGATCCTCTCTGAGGGATTATTTCCAGCTTCTATTATATTGACTCTCTGTTTGCTGGAAGCTAAGGGACGTTTTAAGCTTTATCTCTGTATCCTGATAATCAAGTCCCACTTTGGTTGTAATGAAAGTTCATACAGGAATCTAGGCTCTGCAAACGATTTCCTCAGCCCAGAATAATCATGCAGTGTGAAACACAGCAATTAGCTGCCGAGACTCCTGCCGGGCAGCTCGCAGGACAAACTCCACCACTCCAATCACACAGCCGTGCCACACGCAGGAAGCATGGCATAGGAAGGGGTGGCTATTTTTAACCCAGCACAGAACCCCCACTGTGAGAGCGCACGGCCGCCCAGGAGCTCGCTCCCCAGCTCCATTCCTGGAATAAACTCTCCTGGAATCCACCGCAACCGCGCTTGGCAGGCAACATGGCAAACACCAACCAGCCCGGGAATGTGTCCCAGCACTGCCCAGCAGCCACAGCCCACTCAGCTGCCGTGCCCACAGGGCACGCAGGTAAGATCATCGCCCTCACTAAGTCAGCCTACAGATATATGGACTCTGCCATCAAAGCCACCTCCTCTCAAACCCTCCCCCTCCTCCCCTTTCCCTTTGTCTGAAGCAAATGATGCTTGTAGTATGCTAAGAACTTACGCTGCATCTCTGGATTTGGGAGATATTATTATTATTATTACTATTATTACTACTATTATTACTACTACTACTACTATTATTATTACAATCCTCTTCACCACTATTATATCACAAAATTATGATAGACAAATGTTAATGAAAATAAGATTTCTTTCTCCAACTTCCTGCCTGCTTGCAAATGAGACCAAGTTACTCCACCAATTCAGCTTTCTACTAGAAAAGAGAAAAAAACTCCACTTTCCTTGGAGATTTTTTTTTTTTGCAATAATCCTGTATTTCTCTTTTCACAGCTCAAGTGTAAAGGACCAGTAAGAATCTAGCCTAATAATCATCTCAGACTACTCGGAGTTAACTCTCCAAGAAACCAAGCAGCAGGACAGAGGAATCCTTTCAGACCCAGCACAAAATAAAGTTTGCTCCATCCGTGCCATACCTGATTGTCCTGACAGAAATGCAGTATTTCCACATCAGATTCCACATCGCACTGCCATCTCCCTTCATGACCTCCTCCGAAGTGTGTTTTGCAAAGCAAAGCAAAACCCAGAGATTCCAAGCACCTCAAGGAAAGGAGCAAGTTTAGCAGCAGCAGCCGCCAAAGTTAGTGCAAGGTTGTCGCTGCAGCCAAGCACTGATTCACGGTTTCCAAGCGGTTCCTCCGACCTCCACTCGCATGAACTCAGGGAGCAGCCAGCTTTCTCATCTGAAGGCTCGGGTTACTCCTTCCTTCAGGATTTACAAGGCTCGTTGTTTACATTATTTGGAAGCCAAAAGAGATTATTAGAGGCTGTTCAAAAAGCTATGGATAATATTGCTCCAAGTTGTCGAGTCAGAAAACTCTACCTGTGCAGCACCTGCGAAACGTGAGCCTCACTTCTTCACCTTCCAAACAACACAGCCCTAGAAAATCACTCAGCAGAACAGCAACTGCTTACCCAAATGCACACTCAATCAAATGGTTTCGGCTGAGTAAACTCTCAGCTGTTTGCAAAATTCCTTGTACATTGTAATAAACTTTCTAGTGCCAAAAGAAGTAATGAGTCATTTTCCAAAGCCAGATTGCAGCACGAAGTTAGGACTTTCAATCGGGAGTATCAGTGATGCCATTTAGCCTCTAAATCACAGCGCAAACAACATGGCAAGATCTGATCAAAACCAAAACAGAACAAAAAAAAGTCCAAACAACAACAAAACAACTCCCAAACCCACAAAGAAACAAATGAAGCCCAAACCAAACCCCATCTAATCTGATTTGTATGGATTCCTCTGCCAGTGCCAGACAAAGTTAAACACACAGCACTGACTGACAAAAGTTTGTGTAGAATTTAAGCCTCAAGACACACTCACATGGCATAAATCTTAAGAGAAAAACATTACTGTGGTTATAATTACTGTCAATCTTTGGAACTGAAAGACCACCCCTTTAAATTCACAGAATCCCAGAATTAATGAGGGTTGGAAGGGACCTTAAGGATAACCCAGTTCCAAACCCCTCGCCATGGGCAAGGATACTTTCCACTAGATCAGGTTGCCCAGAGCCACATCCAGCCTGGCCTTAAAAATATTTAGGGATGAGGCTTCCACCACCTCCCTGGGCAACCTGTTCCAGTGTCTCATCATTCTCACAGTGAAGGATTTCTGCCTAAGGTCTAACCTAAATCTCCCCTCCTCTAGCTTGGATCCATTCCCCCAAGTCCTGTCACTACCTGACACCCTAAAAAGTCTCTCACTAGCTTTCTTGTAGGCCACTTCAGATATTGGAAGGCCACAATAAGGTCTCCTCAGAGCCTTCTCTTCTCCAAACTGAACAGCCCCAACTCTTTCAGCCTGTCCTCACAGGAGAGGTGCTCCAGCCCTCTGATCATCCTGGTGGCCCTTCTGTGCCCTGGCTTCTCCAAGACCACCCTGCACTTTAGTGTTGTTGCTATGACAGACTCAAACTCGCTAAGCCTTTACTCAACCCATGAGATCACTCTCTCTTTTCTACTAGGAGGTCAACAGCACGATTATCAGAGGCTCTTCTGGATCAAAGGCATCAGATCCATGTTTATATTACAAAAATTAATTAAGCAAGAAACTAAGTTCATGATACTCCTTCAGAGAACAGCAGGCTTTTCTGATTAAGTGCCTGTTTTCTGTTGCACAACTCTGTTTTGGACAGGACCACTTTCTCTAGGCTCTCCTGACTTGCTTCTACTTTGAAATATATTCTGTTTCGTGGGGGGTGGGGGTTTGACAACTGCTCCTGGAGCAAGCTACTGATGGCTCAAAAAAAAAAAAAGTTAGACCAAGCTCCAGAGCACATTGTTCATTTTAAATCAGCAGGCTTAATGAAGAGAAATTACATTAGAAAATATACACATCTGTTCTTAACGTAATCACTGAAATAGATTCCAGTGATGGAAGGAGCTACACAAGTACAGGCAGACTTTAACTTGCAAATCCAGGAGCTGAAGTGCCTGTGAGAAAGATTTGCTGATTTTGGTATGGTGCACATTGGAAATGTTGCATTTAGCATAAATAAGTCCATTATATACAGACTATAAAAATAGCAGTTGATTTTCTGGGGAGCATAAAGGTATCAAAAAGCAGGCACAGTTGTGTCAGCTGCATCTCTTTGAGCTTATACTTGAAGCTTCCACGGAATTGATGTATTTAGATTAAATATTCCTTGATTCACCACCAGTTGTAACACAATCATAGAATCATCTTGATTGGAAAAGACATTTAAGATCATCCAGCCCAATCATTCTCTAACTCTTCCAAGGCTGGGGCTATGTCATGTCCCTCAGCACCACACCTCTGACTACCTGAAACACCTGTGGGGATGGGGATTCAACCATCTCCCTGGGCAGCCTGTTCCAGTTTTTAAGTCCAGTGAAGAAGTTTCTTCTGAAGTCCAACCTAAACCTCCCCTGCTGCAGCTGGAGGTCATTTCCTCTTGTCCTATCACTTGTTACTTGTGAGAAGAGACCAACACCCACCTGACTCCAAGCTCCTTCAGAGTGGAAAGGTCTCACCTCAGCCTCCTTTCTCCCAGACTAAACAACCCCAGTTCCCTCAGCTGATCCTTACCAGATGTGTTCTCAGATTCTTCACCGGTTCACTTGCCCTTTCCTTATTCTGAGTGGTTAGGGTTTGGCATTGTCAGCATCTCCAGGAATAACACTCTTACTTGCTTCTAAAGATAGATGATGGTGGTGAGACCTACAAGAAAATCTCCTTTTCATCACCATCTACATCCACACTTCCAAAATCTGTGCACAGCCAGTGACTGCATGGGCTAAAATAACATGTGACAGCATCATCAGAAAGAACTGAGATGCTGTTGGGTGCTTCGTGGGTGGGTAGGGGTTTGTGTTGTTTTGGTTTTTTAATCATTGCTGCAGCATTACCCATGGGAAGAGGATTATCTAACAAACACGGAAGAGATCTTTCCAGCTCCTGTCCTGATACATGAGTCAGAGAAACCTAGCATGGTGGGGTTGGAAGTGATCTCTTGAGATCATCCAGTCCAGCTGAATTCCAGTCCAGTCACCTGCAGCAGCTTGTCCAGGGTCACAATGTCCCAGGGTGGGGTGTGTGGGGTGTTGGGATCTCTCCAGAGAAGGAGACTCCACTCTGGGCAGCCTGCTCTAGGGCTCCAGCACCCTCACACCAAACAGGTTTCTCCTCAAGTGGAACCTCCTGGCTTCCAGTCTGTGCCCACTGCCCCTTCTGCTGTCACTAGGCACCACTGACAAGAGCCTGGCCCCATCCTCTGCCCCTCATCCTTTAGCTCTTGCTGAGCATTGATCAGATCCCCTCTCAGGCTGCTCTTCTCCAGGCTCAACAGCCCCAGGACTCTCAGCCCTTCCAACACAAACCATACTGTGGTTCTATGATTCTGGTGTAAATAGGAAGAACAGATTGCTGGAAAATGGTCCTTGAAATGCTCTTTGAGACGCCGCCTCAGACCTAACAGCATCCAAAAAGCCTCAGGAGGGGAGAGAGGACAATGCTGGATTTGCCTGAGCAGGAGCTGTTCTCTCCATAAAAGTATACAATGGTTTGGGTTGGAAGTGACCTCACAGATCATGAGTTCCAGCTCCCTGCCATGGGCAAGGACACCTCCCACCAGCCCAGGCTAACCAAGGCCTCAGCCAACCTGGCAGGGAGAGGGCATCCACAGCTAGTGTCTGCTGATCCCTGTGCACACACAGATGTGAGGATCTGGTGATTCATCCAAACCTGTCCCTCACCGTGGGCTGCCTCTTCCAATCCAGCTCCTTCACTCTGAGCAACAGAAGGGATCACAGAATGGAATCACAGCATCATTGTGCTCTCATGGCTGGCCCTTTGAGCTCATCGAAGCCAACCCTTTGCCTAGGGCTCACAATCCCACTGCTACTGCCAAGCTCCTGCCACTACTCCCCGTCCCTCAGCACCACACTCACAGTATCAGAGGGGATGCTGATCAACCATTTCGTCCTTCCAAGAAAAGCCCTCTGAGGAGCAGAGGAACTTCTCCAGCAGCTGTCCCTACGTGTCCCTTTTGTCTCAGCGCTTTGGGTGCCTCTCCCGTGCCACTGCCCTGCCTGCAGCACGGCATCATTAGCATATCAAACGGTCTCGCTGTTTTGAAGCCTCGTTTGCTTTCTCTGTAGGACAAGTCAAGATGAGCCCCAGCACCGCGGGGGCCGTTTGGCAGCGAGTCTGCCTTTGACAGCCATTTTCCATTCTGGACCTCCATTATAAGCTGTTGTGGTGATCCTGGTGACAATCTTCTCCCACACGGACACGGCTGGCCAAGGAAACTCAGCCAAGCCCACAGCCTGTGGGGCTGGTAACAAGGGCTGTTTGGAGGCAGTTGCTGGGTCATTATTCCTCCTTGGGTGTGGCAATGAAAACTTTAGTTATCTCTTCCCCTTGAACCGAAACAACAGATTCCATTTGCAGCACATCACCGCATCCACCCAGCTGTGTGTGGGGCCGTGCTTCCTGCGAGGCAGAACGCCCCAGACAGATCTAGATTGCTGTTCTTTTTTTTCTCCCACTGTACCCCTGGACATCTTTATTAGCTGTGACCTGCTTGCCAGCACCTACAGCACCACCCTCACTCTCAGCAGCCCTGTCAGCACCACTGTGTCTGCAGCCACAAAGGTGCCCTGACAATGGTTCACGCACTACCATCTCTGCCCTGACAGCTTCCAACAGGAAGGTGCAAGGAGAAGTTCTGCCCCTCCCGGAATTTCTCCCCATTTCACTATGCTGGATTTTCCAAACCCAGCACTGTTTTATCTCTCCAGGACCCTGAGGGGCTGCTTGATTTCCAGTGGCTGTATTAATAGGCACAAAGTGCTGCCTCCAGCATCAGAAGGTCTCCTTGTTCTTAGGCTGTCCCCCAATTTATCTCCACGTTTCTACATTGAGTGGACTCGCATTTTGCTGGCTGTAAAACAGGTAAAGCAATCCTCAACTTTGTTAAACGTTCCCAGGTCCCTTCCAATCCCTAGCATTCCGTGATTCCGTGATCCTGCATATTTTTAGGAAGAAATCTTCGATTTAAAGCAATCACAAGCCCTAATTCAAAGGTGGAATCAGCAGTGATGTGGCTTGTAAGAACTGTGCTGGGTTGGTCCAGCTCTGGAGTCCTCAGCACAGTAGAAATATGGACTTACTGGAGTGAGGCCAGAGGAGGCTGTGAAGATGATCTGAGCGTTGGAACCCCTCTGCTCTGAGGACAGGATGAGAAAGTTGGGGTTGTTCAGCCTGGATCCAGGGAGACATTCTTGTGGCTCTTCAGACACACAGGAAATGGAAGGGGACTCTTTATCAGGGAGTCTAGTGATAGGATGAGGGTTCATGGGTTTAAGCTGGAAGAGAGGCAATTTAGACTGGATATTAAGAAGAAATTCTTAAGAGGGTTCTGAGACACTGGAACAGGCTGCCTGGAGAAATTGTGGATGTCCCTTCCCTGGAAGTGTTCAAGGCCAGGTTTGATTTGGCCTTGAGCATGTTGGTCTAGCAGGAGATGCCCCTGCCCATGGCAGGGGACTGGAACTAAAGGATCTTTAAAGTCCCTTTCAACCCGAATCTATCATCTGCACAAACAGTTGTGGTAACTGAAGATGCCTTCGCCTGGACCTACCTTGTTACTGCCACCCGCCCTCCGCAGAGGCAGCACAGAGAGGGCTGTCTGCTGTCCAGCTCCTCGGCTCTGCAGTCTGGAGCACTGCCTGAAACTCAAGATGCAGGAGGTTTTGCCCCCAGCTGGCTTGAAGCAGCTGAGACAGCCACATAGTTTTGGGTTAATTGCTTCCAGGAAGCACCGATGGGGCAAGAAGGCCAGACGGAAGGAAAGAGGCTCCCTAACTATACCAACCTCCAAATTTGGGGTTCAAATCTTGTGGACAGACATTTGAGACTAGTGGACCTGGGGAGCTTTTGTTCACCAATGTCTTTTGTTACCTACAGATGTGAACAGGACCTGCAGTAGCAGGTGGGCTGGATTAGACAATCTCCAGAAGTCCCTTCCAATCCCCAGCAGCCTGGGATTCTGTGACAGAAAAATGGGTGCAACACTCCCCAGGGTCTTATTCTGCTCTATTCCATGCTCTGTTCTCAGTGGAACCCTTTCTTGCATGTTGTGGTTCACCACCCAACAACAGCAACTGGAAAAACACCAGAGCTAAGGTTCCTTTACAAGGTATAGGTGGTGCATTACTTTTAAAAGTTATTAATAGCACGGCAGCACTTAATTGAGAGCCTCACATTCTATTATTCTCTCCCTCTCCTGAGATTCATTCCTATTTGGCACTAAAACCTGCAGGATAAGCAGAAGCTCTGCTGGTACAGCCGCGGAGAGGAGCAGGGAGCACCAAGCCCCTGGCAAGGGAGCTGCTGTGAAGCTGCTCAGAGAAGCCCAGCACCCAGGACACCTTATCTGATCTGCTTTGTGATAAAGCCCTGTGCATCACTTTGCACATCACATCTCTGCAGCCAAGATAATCTTACTGCTGTAACTGTGCAGAGGCTCAGCCTAAACTAGGTCAGTGTAACATTCCTGTGATGCTGCAGCCTCGCTGGTGGAAAAGGCAATTTGCTTATTTCCCTGCAGCTTCTACCAAGAGACTAGTATTGAGTGATAGAAGGAGAGGAAATGGCCTCAAATTGTGCCAGGAGAGGGTTAGGTTGGACATTAGGAACATTTTCTTTGCTGCAAGAGTGGTCAGGTGTTGGAGCAGGCTGCCCAGAGAGGTGGTGGAGTCACCATCCCTGGAGGTGTTTGATAAACGTGTGGACATGGCATGTGGGAATATGGCTTAGTGGCCATGGTGGTGTTGGGCTGATGGTTGGACTCAATGGCCTTAGAGGGCTGGTCCAACCAAAGCAGTTTTATGATTCTATAAAATGACCAGGAACCAGAATTTAACAACATTTCTATTATTAAGCAGATTACATTTATAGGTCATCTGACAAAAGCGAAATGTGAGCATGCTGAAGCTAGTGTGGGTTGGGTTGTCAGGGCAGCTCCAGATCTATTTTTAACTTAGGTAGCATTCCCAGGACACAACAGCTATTCCCAATTAAGGACTGGAAGAAGCCTTACAAATAGATGAGTGTTTAAACATTTGTAGCTTGAGAAGCATTCTGCCTTTTGAGACAAGTGAGCTTCCTGTGATGGTTTGGGAGCTACCTGCCCCTCCACACTCCAAAAAAAAACACCCAGACTAGGCTCATCTGGCTGGAAGATAAGGAATGAAGCTCTGGTTACAGCTTAGCACAATTTACAAGCAGAGATATACACAATAGACATGAATATTTACAGAAATATACAAGTTAAAGGTAATGCAGAAACACAATATCCATCCCAGAACTCAGAGTCCCCAGGAGGGGCTTCCAACCACCCTTCTGCCCTCTTTTCACCCCTCTACCTTACCCCAGGGTTTGCCTTAGGTGCAGGCTGAGTTTGGAGGATGGGCAAGGGGGGTTAGAAGCAGAGTGGTTAGTTGGGTTACACAGCAGAGAGCAGAAGACACAGCAGCTCCCAGAGAAACCGAAAGACTCTCTGTGTTATCTATGTTTGTGTTCTTGTTCTTATAAATCTCAACAAGCCTGTGAGTGAAGCAGACATCACCACTGTTTGCTTTTCACAGCCTATAATCTATTTTTTTTTCATTACAGTATTCCAATTAGCCTCAAACCAGCACACTTACACTTGCATCAAGTCCACATTTTTACTAGATAGGAGAAATAAAGCATTTTCACCACATATTTTTTTTTTCCCTGAGCCTTCACTCTATTTTCTTTCCTTCCTTCCTTCCCTTCTAAACTTTCTATTCTGATTTTCCACAAACATTCCTAAGAGCCTGCAAACCACACCACACCGTTTCCTGGGAGTTCACAGCAGTGCCAGCCACCTGGCAGTTCCTCCGCAGAGCAGGCAGCGTGGATTTGGCATTTTGAGAAAGGGCATCCCCTCTCATCTCCAACGAGCTGGCAAGTTTGTGCTGCTTGGGAGAGGCCCCTCCAGCACCCTTCCAGCTGCAGCTCCTGACAGGCTCCTCATATGTCTTCAGGTCTCCACTGTGCTCCCAGACTCCCTTTTCTGTGACTTAATCTTGGAAAGCTATCAAAGGAAAGGCAGAAAGCTTCCAATCCCCCTCTGCAGGGCACAGAGCCAAGGGCACAATTAAAATGTGACTGCTCCAGGGGCTGTCCATCAGTTCCATCTCCAACAGGAGAGACCAGACATGGAAAGACAGCCTAGCAGACAGTGTGCTCTCCTGGGGCACAGCTAAAGGGCAGGTCCCACCAGCTCTGTAGCTGAGAGAGCCCCAGAACTGATACCTTGGTTCTTCAAAAGCCCAGCATCAATCTTTGAAGCTCTGTTTGTGGGGAAGGTTAAAATCTGTATGAGTGTGGAGAACTCGAATGGTAAATAATGGAGAGGGAAGGGGGTGAGGCAAAGGAAGATTTTGGGAAGGTTACAGACTTGACTAAGAGAAGACAGGCAAAAAACCCCAAAGTCATATAGACAAAGAACTGTCTCCAGTCTGAAAGGCAGGTTATCAGTTCACAGAATCACAGAATGTCAGGGGCTGGAAGGGACCTCGAAAGCTCGTCCAGTCCAACCCCCCCTGCCAGAGCAGGATCACACAGGAACACAGCCAGGCAGGTGAAAAAAATTGTCCTCATGTTTCTGTGGAATTTCTTATGCCTCAGCTTCCACCTTGCCCCTTGTCCTGTCATTGGGCATCATTGAGCAGAGTATGGCTCCAGCCTCCTGGCATTCTTTTATGCATTGACAAACATGAATGAGGTCACCACTCAGGCTCCTCTTCTCCATGTTAAAGAGCCTCAGCTCCCTCAAGCCTCTCCTCCTAAGGAATACCTTCCACTCCCTTGACCCGTGGCTCTGTGCTGGACTCTTTCAAGCAGTTCCCTGACATCCTTCTTGAACTGAGGGGTCCAGCACTGGACACAATATTCCAAATGTGGCCTCACCAGGGCAGAGTAGAGGGGCATGAGACTCTCCATCTACTCACCACAGCCCTTGTAATCCACCCCAGAATGGCACAAGAGCACATTGCTGGATCCAGCAACCCTCTATATTTATATATCTCCACTTATCTCTATGCAGGATTTGTGCTCAGCAATGCCTAAAGCCACAGCACACCTCGGTGAAATCAGAGGCTGGAAAGTCAGGGGATCCTGTCAGATGGAGAAGTAGCCCAGCAAGCTGAGAGCAAGCAGAGGTATGAATGCAAGGCAGATGAGCTGTGTACTCTGAACACTGGCAGCAAGATTCCTTCAGGTACAAAGCAGCACTAATTACCTTACAATGAAGGCTGCAGCCAGATTAACAGGTATTTTGGTCTTCTCATTTAAATGTCTCAGCCTGGATTCACCTTGCTGCCCTAGGTGCAGACAAGTCCTATGATTGTTTCTAA
>VWZE01013815.1:3045-74154 GCA_013396675.1 Eubucco bourcierii | reverse complement strand
AATGAGGTCACCACTCAGGCTCCTCTTCTCCATGTTAAAGAGCCTCAGTTCCCTCAAGCCTCTCCTCCTAAGGAATACCTTCCACTCCCTTGACCCGTGGCTCTGTGCTGGACTCTTTCAAGCAGTTCCCTGACATCCTTCTTGAACTGAGGGGTCCAGCACTGGACACAATATTCCAAATGTGGCCTCACCAGGGCAGAGTAGAGGGGCATGAGACTCTCCATCTACTCACCACAGCCCTTGTAATCCACCCCAGAATGGCACAAGAGCACATTGCTGGATCCAGCAACCCTCTATATTTATATATCTCCACTTATCTCTATGCAGGATTTGTGCTCAGCAATGCCTAAAGCCACAGCACACCTCGGTGAAATCAGAGGCTGGAAAGTCAGGGGATCCTGTCAGATGGAGAAGTAGCCCAGCAAGCTGAGAGCAAGCAGAGGTATGAATGCAAGGCAGATGAGCTGTGTACTCTGAACACTGGCAGCAAGATTCCTTCAGGTACAAAGCAGCACTAATTACCTTACAATGAAGGCTGCAGCCAGATTAACAGGTATTTTGGTCTTCTCATTTAAATGTCTCAGCCTGGATTCACCTTGCTGCCCTAGGTGCAGACAAGTCCTATGATTGTTTCTAAAGCATTCTGCTATTTCATATATTTATTTGAGGCTTTCACAGAACCCCAGCATGGTGGGGAGGTGGAAGTGACCTCTGGGGATCATCCTAACACCCTGCTAAAGCAGCTTGCCCAAGATCACAATGTCATAGAATCACAGAATGGTTTGGGTTGGAAGGGACCTTAAAGATCAACTGGCACAATGCCACTCCCCTCACCCCTACCACCCCCCCCCCACCCCCCCCCAGCCCAGCTTGCTCAGGGCCTCATCCAACCCAGCTTTGAACATCACCGGGGAGAGGGCATCCCCAACCTCCCTGGGCAACCTGTTCCAATGTTTCCTCACCCTCACTGGAAAGAATTTCTTCCACATCTCCAGTCTGAGCCTGCCCCTCATCCTCTCACTCCAAGCCTTTGTCAAAAGCCCCCTCAGGCAGGTTTGGAATCCCTCCAGAGAAGGAGACTCCCCACCCTCTCTGGGCAGCCTGCTCCCGGGCTCCAGCACCCTCACACCAAACAAGCTTCTCCTGTTCGGGTGGAACCTCCTGGGTTCCAGTTTGTGCCTGTTGTCCCTTGTCCTGTCACTGAACACCATTTAGGAGAGATTTCCTCTTAACCATGCTTATGCTGAGTGTAGGAACACTGCAATCTGCACTGCTGGCAGACTCTACTTCAAGTGGATTTCGAGGGATAAGGAGAAGGAGAAAATTTCATGCTCTCAGCTGCTCTGCAGTTGCACAGACACTGCCAACACTAACCTCTGGAGAGAGGCAGCTGCACTCTGTGCATATGACTCAGCCCTGCTCTGCATGAAGTCACTGTCAAGTGAAAGCAAACTGTTTGTTTCTAACAATATGTATGGTGAACTCCAGGCTCAAGTTCAAGACAAAGCCTCAGGAATTTTTCCCACCCACTTTGCTATTGTCTTGTTCAAGATATTGAGAAGAAGCTCATCACTTAAATGAGAGGAAAAAGAAAAGCAACCCAGCTGACATCACTGTCTGCATGTGAGCAACACACCTTCCCTGCCCTCAGCACCCACAATCTGAGGACGTTTTCCCCCCTGCTCACTGTTACTCAGGTTTGTAGCTGGTGTACTGCTGCTGTTTCCAGGAGCACAGGACTGTATGTAACATGCTACCTACTGTCTCCTTTTTTCATAGAATCACAGAATGGTTTGGCCTGGAAGGGACTTTACAGATCATCCAGTTCCAGCCCTCCACTGTGGACAGGGACACCTCCCACTAGCCCAGCTTCCTCAAGGCCTCATCCAGCCTGGCCTTGAACAGCTGCAGGGAGGGGGGATCCACAGCCTCCCTGGGCAACCTGTTACAGTGTCTCACCACCCTCACTGGAAAGAATTCCTTCCTACTCTCCAGCCTCAGTCTCCCCTTTCCCAGTTTAGAGCCACTGTCCCTCATTCTACACCAAGAAGCCCTTGTCAAAAGTCTGTAATGAACAGCAGCATTCCCTTTCACTCTGCAGTAACAAATGACCACCGAGGTCTTTGCATCCTCTTTTATGGTGAAGGAATCTCTTTTATTTGAAGGAAACAGCTCAGTGCTTATTAGCAAGCACCTTCTCTGGCACTTCTGAACCCACCTGACAGCATCCTAGAGGCAGAGTCCCTGCTGTTAACACCAGGAATGAGGAACAAAGACCATCAAAGCACAGTCTTTCCCACAAAGAGTTAACCCAGTGGCCAATCCTGCCATAGATCAGGGCAAGCACACGTGCTGTCTTTGAGACTGCATCTAAATGAAGGCTGGCAATTCCTTTAATGGCTTCCAATGCCACAAATTTGTCTCGGATAAGAGAGAGGGAAAGCAGATGAGCACAGAGCTGCAGGTGCCCCGCAGAGTGCAATATTGGAGTGGCTTTAAGTAGCTCCTGCTGCTTGCTTACTCCGTGCTATTCTCCTAGGGCAGCAATGAGCTGCTCCCAACGAGCAAATCCATTGAAGCACTTACATTTAGAATCATCCCTGGCACATCCTAACTGGACTGCATGATGTGCCAAAAGACAGACCTATTCTTGCCCAGCTTAATAAGCACGTGATTCAGTCTGTCCTGAAGAACAATGTTGGAGTTGTTAGTCCCAACTGGAGAGCAGCATAAACAATTCTAACTAATTCCTGTTTCAAAGCCCCCAAATTTCAGTCATCTCTCACTTATCTTATACCATTGGGGTAGCTGGAAGCAGATGCTTATTAGAAATGGCCCTGATTGTTCTGTAAGAGACTCAGGTCTCTTTTAGAAGGACCACACTGATCAAAAGAAAATGAAAAGTGAGAAGAAATAATTCAAAACCTGGGTTTTGTCAAGCAGTTGGACCCCAGTAAAGTGTCCTTTACAAACGTGGCACTTTCTTTATGATTTTTAAAATACCCTTAGGAAGAAGAAGGAAGGTGTGAGGAAAAATCCCCCACACCCCCCCAACCTCCAGATTACAGTTGCCTTCACTGCCAGCTGCCAATGTGCTCACCTTATGCTTTATCTTTAATGCAATGCTAATGGGAACAATTTCTGACCGGGCTATTACACACCAGCTGGCAGGAGCACAGCGTGGTGTGCCCACAGGCTGCAGGACATCTCCACTTGCACATGCTAAACCTGAAGCCACATCACTCTGTACTAATCCATTGAGCAAAGGCTGAGACTTTCAGCATCAAAATCCCACTGAGACCCAGTACTGATCTGCTCACAGAATCATTATGGCTGGAAAAGACCTCTAAAATCATCAAGTCTATCCTTCTACCCAACACGTCCATGGCCACTAGTCCATGTCCCAAAGTGCTTCCAGGCACAACTCCAGAGATTCCACCACTTCCCTGGGCAGCCTGTGCCAATGCCTGACCACTCATCTGTTACAGAAATACATCTCTGCACTTAGTGTTTGTGTTCCAAGGATATCAAAAACCAACAGCAGCTCTCTCAGGCTGCTCTTCTCCAGGCTCAACAGCCCCAGGGCTCTCAGCCTTTCCTTCTCACAGAGAGGCTCCAGGCCCCTCAGCAACTTTGTAGTGTCCCCTGGATTCTCTCCAGTAGTTCCCTGTCTCTCCTAAATTGGGGAGCCCAAAACTGGACCCAGGACTGCATATGTGGCCTCACTAGGGTGGAGTAGAGGTGAGAAGAACCTCCCTTGACCTGCTGGCCACACTCTTCTTTGTGCAGCCTAGTATGCTCACAAAGGACTGCAAAGTCTAGAGCAGAAGGCCTCAGCTCTAGGCTGAGTGTGTGCCCTTAGCTGGGCATCTCTTTAGGCATGTCACATGCACAGCTCACCATAAAGACTTGGATTGGGTCTGTACCTGGAATACATAAAGACATTTGAAAACCAGCACCTCAGGTACTCGAAACTGCCCTAGTTTTCCCTCTGTCCCACTATGCAGAGCCATTACTTTCTTGCAGTGCCCCAGCTGGCACTGCAGCTACCAGCAGAGTGTGGGACAGACTCACTTGCCATGGTCTCAAATTCTGCTCCCAGTCCCACAGCTCTGAGCAGCATGGACAGGCCACCACTTTGGTCTGCATAAGCCTCTCACTCTAATCTTGTTCTGAAGGGTTGAGGAAGAAGCCCACTTTGCTTCCCAAAACAGCAGCACAGTCTGATGGCCCCAGCCTGCCACTCAGCTCTGCACGCTCGGGCTGCACATGCTGTGGGTTACTGCACAGAACCAGAGAATTCGTTTAGTTGGAAGAGACCTTTCAGATCATCAAGTCCAACTACCAGGTCACCACTAAACCTCAGCACCGTATCTACATAGCTCTGAAACTTCTCCAGGAATGGCAATTCTGGCACTGCCCTGGGCAGCCTGTTCCAGGGCTTGACAACGCTTCTCGGGAAAACCTTGTTCCTCATGTCCAACCTAAACCTCTCCTAGTGCTGCTTGAGGCCATTTCCTCCTGTCCTGTCACTCTTTTCCTGAGAGAACAACCCCCATCTTGTTGCACTCCAGCCTAATATCAGGGAGTTGTAGAGTACAATGAGGTCTCCCCTCAGCCTCCTCTTCTCCAGGCTAAATGATCCCAGTTCCCTTAGCCACTCCCCGCAAGACCTTTTCTTCAGACCCTTCATGAGCTTCACTGCCCTCTCTGGACCTGTTCTAGCACCTCAATGTCCTTCTTGGAGTGAGGGCTCCAAAACTGAACCCAGTACTGAAGATGCAGCCTCAGCAGTGCTGAGTACAGCAAGACACTCCCTGGCCTAGTATTCGTGGCCACATTGCTGCTGATCCAAGCCAAGATGCCACCGCATAACCAGCATAGCAGCAACCACCATCATGCCAGAAAGCTGCGAGACATAACACACCCTGCTTGGACTTCTCTTGAAGTCCATGGATTTCAATGCAGAAGCAGAGTTCCATGGAAGTGGCTCTGCTGCAAGACATGAGTGAGAACTGTCCAGGTCAAGCAACAGACAAGGTCCCATAAGTCCTCCCTGAGTAGCAAAAGCTGGGGAACACAGCTCAATCTCTGCCTGTAGTGCAGCCAGCCACAAAGCAACAAGAAACACTTACCAGAGTGTTGAGCCCTGACTGCAACTGAAAATAAAGTCGTGTTCTGCCCACAGCCCACAAAAGGAAGACAACAGTCACACTGCTGTCACGTAGGGCTTGCTAAGCACTGCTGGGGTGGTTGAGCACGAGGAGCGATGAGCAGTGCTCTCATGGCCAGGCAGTGAGTGTCTGAGTCACCCCATAGGACCTGGAACACATGGCTTAACTGGGAGCTGGGCAGCAGCTACTCCACAGCATTGCTGTGTCTCAGTCTTCTGCTCTCACAGCACTACCTGTGTCTGGGATGGTGTAGGGCTGCTGCTTCCCCCATGACTTATTACTCCACCTCTGCACCTGGAGCCACAGCTGGTCACAAGGGATTGTGGTGGCATAAGGGAATGCCACACAGGGACGTATGAAATTTGATTTTGCCTCCATTTCCTGGCTTATCTTCCCCTACATCATCAGCAGCAGCAGCCATCAGTGTGCTCTAGTGGCCAAGAAGGCCAACAGCATCCCAGCCTGTACCAGGAATAGTGGGACCAGCAGGAGCAGGGAAGTAATTGTTCTCTGCTCAGCACTGTTGAGGCCACACCTTGGGTACTGAGTTCAGTTTTGAGTCAGTCACTCCACGAAGGATATTGGCGCACTGCAGCAGGTCCAGAGAAGGGCAATGAAGGTGGTGAAGGGTCTGGAGAACAGAGCTGGTGAGGAGCAGCTGAGGGAACTGGGGTTGTTTAGCCTGGAGAAAAGGAGGCTGAGGGGAGACCTCATTGCTCTCTACAATGCTCTGAAAGGAGGTTGGAGTGAGGGAGCTGGGCTCTTCTCCTAAGCAATGAGTAACAGGACAAGAAGAAATGGTCTCAAGCTGCACCATGGGAGGTTTATGTTGGACTTTGGAAGGAACTTCTTCCCTGAAAGGATTTTCAAAAACTGGCACAGGCTGCCCAGGGACATGGTTGAGTCCCCATCCCTCGAGGTGTTTAGAGTGGCAGAGCTGTGGTGCCGAGGGCTATTGTTTTAACCCCAGCCTTGGCAGAGCTAGAGAACGGTTGGACTGGATGATCTCAAAGGTCACATCATAGTGTAGCAGAGAGAAGGCAACAACCTTAACCTCCATACAACAAATTCATGCAATAAGACCCATGCAGTGGAGATGTTGCTCAAGTCCTGGTTTGGTTATCTCCATTTTTTACAGAAAAGTAAGTAAGAAATACACCCAGGGATATGCAAATTCCTTCCCCACAGCCCCTTGGCTATTTTCCAAGAGGATTTAAATAACAAATACAATCACTAATAAAAAAAATAACAGAAAGTAAGTCCCAATAAAGTGTTTTTGTTGGGTTTTGTTTGTTTGGGTTTTTTTTTTTTTTTTTTTTTTTTTCTTTTCAATATAGACTTCCTTGAGTTTCAATTTGTTATTCTGGACCATTTGCTTTTCACTTGTCCTTTGTCACTGAATCAAGGATTTATTAGGTTTTAAAACCTGAGAAAGTTGCAACTTTCCTTCCATTTCCCTTCAACAGGAGCCTCAGCCCTCTTTGCACTCCTGCTCGTGGGCACACACTGCAGGAGAAGGGCTCAAGCCCATCCAGCTTTGGACAACAACTGAATTAACTCTCTGGAAGGCACTAAATGGCCAGCCCTTAGCTATGGGAGAGGTTTCTATTAGGAGATGTAGAGCAACTCCACAGCAACTCATTCACCACAAAGCTGGGATTTGGCCAGGAATCCAGGACATAAAGCTCCACTTCAGTTGTATTTGTTTGTGTCAAAACAGCCTGGTGACGTTTCCATTCTTTGCTGGGGTTTCTCAGCAAGGAGGGACATCACAATGGGCCGGGAATAGGTTGGACATTTTTTGGCTTGGAAATGAAATCTGTGAAAGGCTGCAAGAGGAGGAGAATAAAGCTATCTTTTGAAACTTCAGAAGGCAGTGGTCACAGCTGAGGGTCCTGCATTACTCACTGCCAGGAAGTGTGGGGCACCCCTTAAAACCTTGAGAAGGGCTGGAAGCGTTCCCTTCTCCAGCCTTCAGTCACCGCCTAAAAAACTCAGCTGCAATTAGCATGGAGGACAAAGCACTTTCTGTAGGCTGACAATAGGTAGCCAGACCACAAAGTCTACATGGCAAGAGCAGAATCCTGTTTTAAAGGATCCCAGGGGTTTTGTTCACAGGCGAAGCGATCCCCATTTTCTCCCCAGCCCTGAGAAAATCCCAACGGAGGCTAATTCCCTCCGCTTCGCAGCGCAAAGCACAGAGCAAGGAAAGAGAAGTTGAGATGAAAAAGCAACGGGGCAAGTTCAGGGCCGTGTGGAATGGAATTGCTTATTTTGTGTTCCATTAAATCAGGAGCTGAATGCCCCCTCCGCCCAGTCCCATTCTCTGGGCTCACCATTCACCATCAATCACCGCCTCAGCCCTGCCCAAGCCCACTGCCCGTCGCTCCCCGCGACTGCAATGTGCACTTGGTGCTGGGAGGGAGCTGAAAGAGGAACTATTGTATTGCTGAATATCTCGAGGGGGGAGAGAATAAAAAAGATCTTCTCCCTGTGACACAGATGTCCGTGCTGAGTCTCGTGGTGCTGCTTGCAGTCACACAACACCAGCCACCGTGCCCCGGCAGAAAGCAGCAAGGCAGGAAAAGTATTAACTGAGCCTTAGCTGAGACACTGGAACAGGTTGCCCAGGGAAGTTGTGCATGCCCAATCTCTGTGCGTGTTCAAGGGCAGGTTGGAGGATGCCGTGAGCAACATGGTCTCGTGGAAGGTGTCCCTGCTTATGGCAAGGGGATTGGAACTAGATGATCTTTAAGGTCCCTTCCAAACTAAACTAGTCAGTGACTCTATGGTGTGGCTCACAGGAAACATTCACACCAAACAGCATCATCACCTTCCACACCTGCTCGCAGAGGCACCAGTGGCTTATAAGGAATGAGATCAAAAAGCAGCTTTGCAAGCTTTGTCCCAATTTCTTATTCATTCCCCACCTTTTTCCTTCCCCTCCGTGCAGACTGCAAGCACCAGGAGCTGTGGCACAGCCGGCAGCCAGCCGGCTCTGGAGAGCGTTCCAGCCTGCCTGCTTCCTTACCTTTTATAGAATCCGTGGAGAGGCTGGAGGCACAAAAACTGCCAATAATCCAAGCAGAAGGCCTTTAACTTCAGCATTCTCAAACACTTCTCCGGCGGCAGCGGCAGGCTGCGGCGGGCTTGTGACACCAGAGGACGGCTTTTTGTTAGGAGTGGAAGGACTGGAATCCAGCCGGGCACGCTGCTCTCCTAACCGCTGCAGCATGAAGTGCTTCCAGTGGCTCCCGGCACAGGCAGCTCCCCGTGCACATGGCACAGCACCTGCCCCGGTGCCTGTATCCCGCTGCAGTTCCGAGCGGAGCCGCACAAAGGACGCCGCTCCGTGCGCGCTCTTGCGATACAGGCAGCAGGCTGTCTTTCCAAAAGTCCGGGAGAACTGGGATTACACAGAGATCCCACTTCTCCTCTGGGCTGCCTCAGCCCATACTAAAAACCCTCTGGTCACACAACGAGTGGATATCCCCGGTAAAGATTCTGAAGGAGCTTTGGAAAGCATCCTTGCAGCCGACGGAACTCGGGAGAACACCAGCAATTATCTCAATGGGATCTGACACCGAGTGCCCTGCAGTAACAGCAGGGCTGTGATCCCATCACACGGCAATCGCTGCCTTTCTTCCATGCCTTTTTTTTTCCCACCCCCTGTTTGTTTTCCCCCCTCCCTTTTCTTAACTAGAGCAGCTCACAACTCTGCTAATCGGCTCCTCCCGTGCAAATCCCACCAGTTTCCATTGTCTGCCAGCACCTAGGGAAGCTGGGGACTGCTTATGGCAGGGGAGGGAGGAAAAAAAGAGACCAACAGCAGGAGCGTGGACCCTCCCTGCTCACAAACCAGATTATGCTTATCTTATTCCCAGCACACTCCACCAGTTAGCTCTCAGAAAAGGAAAACTAATCACCAGAGCCACATGGTGCTCAGCAGGGCAGCCCCCGCCACGCTGCCTGGCACCGGGAGGTGCCTCCAGCTCCCAAGGGACAGGCTGGTGGCTTCCAGAGAGGACATGTTGGTGCCATCACCTTTGGTTGCTGGGTAGACAGAGGGCAGCAATGCTCTGGGCACCACAGCAGCAGGGTCGGGGTTTGGGAGTGGGGATGGGGCCAGTGCGAGGCTTTGGAGCAGGGGTGAGTTTAGGGTTCGGGAACAGGGATGAGGTTTGGGAGAAGGGATGGGGTTTGGGATTGGGCTCAGGAACAGGGATGGGGTTTGAGTTTCAGGGCTGGGGTGAGGAGAAGGGATGGGGTTTGGGGTTTAGGAGCAGCAATGGAGTTCAAGGTTCAAGGCTGGGCTTGGGAGCAGGGATGGGAGCTTTGGGTTTTGGGGCTGGTTTGGAGAAGAGATGATACAGCACCAGCTTCCTAGCCAGCCCAAGCACCAGCATCCATCCAAAGCCACTGGCATTACACAGCGCATGCAGAGCAATTAGTGGGGAGCTGCTCTGAAGGAAATGTCAAAATTAGCAATATTTACTACTTAAGAGCTCTGGCTAGACACAATAAAAGCAGATTGCTTTTATTATGAAGAGACAGGAGTCTACATATCATTTATTCATTCATTACATTGGACCAATTCTGCACCTTATCTTTTCCCACCTCTTATTGTTTCCTCTTTTAAGGGGCTCCTCCCACCTCACAGGTTACTCTGAGCAAGACTTAACAACACAGAACTGCAATTCTGCAAGAAAGATTCCTGACACAAGGGAAGACTTCCATAGCAATTTGTAACTGTATTATTTTTTTTTTTTTCAATTTTGGTTGTTGTTAAACAACAAGAAGTGTCCTAGTTGAGGATGAGCAATTCCTGCAGCCAGTTTGCTGTTCAGTTTACTTTCCAGGGATTTGGGTGTGATTCATTCTGTTGAGCTTTTGGAAATCACTAGGATATATTAAGAGAGAGAGAGAGAAAGATAGATTTAGATATAGAGATGTATATGGGGATATACCCCTAAACCACATAGCATACGGCTTGCAATAGCATCAAAAAGATCTAGGAAAATAAAGAGTTCATCAGATCCAACAACAAAACCAAAATCAGAACCTGAAAAAAGTACTCAAAAGCAAAGATTCTGGTACCTGGGCCGGTGGAGTTTTGTAAAAAGAAACAATATTTAACACTGCTTAAAAACCATGAAAAGAAAACCAAACTCCTAAAGCCTAGCTTGTGGCTCTCATCCATATGGACATAATCTAGTTCCCAAGTGCCTGGATAATGAGCTATATTTAGGGACCTTTTGGGTTTCTGGTTATACTCATTGTCACTGGTCAGTGACACAAGTGCCTCACCACTTCTTAGAGAAGTGATTGGTGTAACTTTGCTTGAATTGAAATTACAAATGAGCAAGAATTGGCAGCTTCTTTAGGGAAGTAAAGAAAGAGGTAAGATATGCACAGACAACATTCAGAAAGGTCCATGTTAGACTTTGTCTGGTATTTCCCCCCAAAAACCCAGCAGAGGGTGAATGGTAGAAGTGAACTGATCATGGGAAAAGCAACTTGCACGAAAAAGCACAAATGCGATGTGCATTTGATCTGGGCCTCTTAAAAGACTTGTAAAGATTAGATGAAATTTCTTCACTAAAAGGGTTCTCAAAGACTGGCACAGACTGCCCAGGGAGGTGGTTGAATTCTCATCCCTGGAGGTATTTAAAGCATCATATATCATAAAATGGTAGGGGTTGGAAGTGACCTCTAGAGATCATGGAGTCCAACCTCCCCAGGACAAAGTAGGATCACCTAGGGCAGGTCACACAAGAACACATCCAGGTGGGTTTTGAAGGTCTCCAGAGAAGGAGACTCCACAACCTCTCTGGGCAGCCTACTCCAGGGCTCCAGCACCCTCAGAGTAAAGAAATTTCTCCTCATGTTGAGGTAGAACCCTCTGTGTTCCAACTTGTGCCCCTTGTTCCTTGTCCTTTTACTGGGCACCACTGAAAAGTGCCTGGCACCTTCATCCTGACACCCACTCTCAGATATTTGGGAAGGAAGGAAAGAAGGAAGGAAAGGGTGGGGGGGAGGAAGAAGAGGAGAGAAAGAGGGAGGAGGGAAGGGAGGAATAGAGAGAGAAAGGAAAGTTGGAAGGAGGGAGGGAGGAAGAAAAGGAGGAAGGAAAAGAGAGAAAATAGAGACAAGGGAGAAAAGAAAAGAAAGAGAAGAAAATAAAGAGAAGAAAATAAATAGAAGAAAAGAAAGAGAAGAAAAGAAAGAAGAAAAGATAGAGAAGAGAAGAAAGAGAAGAAAGGGAACAAAAAAGAAAATGAAGAAAGAAAAGAATGAAAAGAAAAAGAAAAATCAGAGCAGCAAGATCTGTCTTGCCCCATATCCAAGAACAGCTACTCTGAGGATGAAGGAAGGGGAAAGGCACACTGAGACAATTAACCTCCAGAGATGCCATCCAAAATCCTTGATCCTGAAACAAGGTTTTTCTGCAAAGTGACCCTTTGCCTGCTCACATCACAAAGCAGTTTCTTTCTCTCCATCACACCCTTTCCAGAGGAAAATTGTTAAAATGTTTTTTTGTCACTGTAATCCCTTCCAAACCCTGGATTTCCAGTCAGGAGAGGCTCTGTACCCGTGGATTTTGTGTCAGAACCCAGCCCTGATTATCCTGCACAGCATGCTGAGCAAATGCTAATTAGGACTTTTGCAAATGAAAAGCACCCTGCTCTCAACGTGGTCTTCATTTTTACTTGTCTTCCAGAGGAAAACAACAAAGAAAATTGAGTTGCATCTCACGATCTCCCTGGATATAAAACTAGTTCATTCAGAAAGGCATTTACCCAAACCTTTGACTTGGAATTCCCAGGCCTACTAAGAGTAGGAATGTTTAAATGTGCTGCAGCCTCAAAGCTCCAACACAGGGAAGGACCTTAAAGACCATCTAGTTCCAACCCCTGTGCCATGGGCAGAGACATCTGCCACTAGAACAGGTTGCTTAAGGCCCTGTCCAAGCTGGTTTTGACCACCTTTAGGGAGAGTATCCCTTCCCAACCAAGAAAAATGGAAGAGCTGTGTTCCTACAGAGCTCTTAGGCTCTGCCATACTATGGTAACATCCAAGGATGCTGGTGGCATGCTCTACAGAGATGCCCAGAGACTCAATGATGTAAAAGCAACCTCTCTTTACTCAAAGGGAAGCTCTGCTGCTTAGAAATGCTCCAGCTACTCAAAACAGGATTGTTTTGCTCCAAACAGCTCTCAGATTATGCACACCCCTCCAGATGAATATTAATCATCATTTGATGCCACCCTTCAGTTTTGGTTATTAAACCTTTAAGCTGCCAAAATTTCATGCAGTAGAATAGAGAGAGATTTGCTGTTCACTTAATGTTGAGTATCTTTTCTGCTCTCTAAGCTCAGACAAACACTGGCTGATCAATTTGTTACACAAGATGACAAATACAGAATCACAGAATGGCTTGAATTGGAAAAGACCTTAAAGATCATCCAAGTTCCACCCCCCCTGCCATGGGCAGGGACAGTTCCTACTAGCCCAGGATGCTCACAGTCTTATCCAACCTGGCCTTGAACACATTCAGAAATGAGGCATCCACAACTTCCCTGGGCATTCTGTTCCAGTATCTCATCACCTTCACTGCAAATAATTTCTTCCTAATGTCTAAACCCATCCTGTTGTAGTTTAAAGCCACTTCTCATCCTGTCACTTCAAGTCCTCATCAGAATGTCCTCCCCAGCTCTCCTGTAGCCCCTTCAGGTACCACAAGGCTGCTCTAAAGTCTCCCTGGAGCCTTCTCCAGGCTGAACAACCCCAACTCCCTCAGCTTATCTCCACAGGAGAGGTTCTCCATCCCTCTGATCACCATTGTGGCCTCCTCTGGACCCTCTCCAACAGATCCATGTCCTTATGTTGGGGGCTCCAGAGCTGGACATAATACTCCAGGTCAGGTCTCACCATAGCAGAGCAGAGTGGGCGGAATTAGCTTCCTTGACCTGCTGTCCATGCTTCTTTTGATGCAGCCCAGGGCATGGTTGGTTTTTTTGGGGCTGTCAGTGCACAAATACACCACAATTGTCTGCGAAGCTTCACTATTTCCATTTCTGGATCATTTGAAACATTGTCTGGTAGCACAGTGTTCCAGAACAACCACATGAAGAGCTAGATATGTTTTCAGATACCAGCTGAGAGAGTCCAATTCTAAATATCCAGAACAAATAATGCACAGACTATGAAAGAAGTTGTGGAAAACAAAATATATCTATATCTACATTCATATCTATAATCTATATCTATGATCTATAGATATACAGATATAGATAGCCTGCCAATTTGCACAGATTTTCCTCTTCCTAATGGACATAACCACATTTTTCACATCAGCCCTTTTCTCCTTTACAGAACATTTCTCTGCACTCTCAACTTTCTAACTTCTAATTGAACCCAGAGAAGCCAAGTGCATTGTAAATAAATAAATCCAGGGCAAACAAATGGATCTGTCTGGTGGGGAATATTCATACAATCAAACCCTAGCAAATTCAGAAGTCTGGATGACAACAATCCAGAGCAGGTGAGAACTAGAAGAGCAATTCTTTCCAGGCAAACTCAGCTTGTTGATAGCAACAGAAATTAGTGAGCAAAGTGCAAGGAAAGCAGCCTGACTAGAAAAGAGTAACTGCTTGACAGGACACTGGGTGGGTTCATTTTAATTGGCTCATCATATTTTACTGGTTTACTAAAGCCAAATTTGCTCAGCAGGGTCATGAGAACACGTTCAGTAACAAGACGTCTTCTACTATCCTTCATTTTACTTATAGACTTAATTCTGTTTAATTACAGCTTCAGAACAGGCTTATGTGATCTTCTGAAGTAATAGAATCATAGAATCCTAGAATGGCTTAGGTTGGAAGAGGTCATAGAGATCATCTACTACAATCTCTCAGCCACAGGCAGGGACACCTCTCAACTAGACTTGGTTGCTCAAGATCTCATCCAACCTGGCCATGAACACCCCCAGGGAGGAGTCATCCACAGCCTCCCTGGGGAAACTGTTCCAGAGTCTCACCAGCCTTGTACTGAAGAACTTTTTCCTAAAACCCAGTCTAACTTTGCTCTCCCTTAGCTCCAAACCATTCCCCTTTGTCCTATATCTAGACACCCTCATGAAAAGCCCCTCTGCAGCCTTCCTGTAGGATCTCTCCAGGTACTGGAAGGCAGCTTTAAGGTTCCCCTAGAGTCTTCTCTTCTCTAAGCTGAACAAGCCCAGCTTCCTCAGCCTATATCAGATAGCTTATAGATGCCATTTATTTAACCCTAGAAAGATTACACTGATTTAATCTGGGAATTCCTTGAATGTCTCTTCTATGTTTTATTCCAGAATTTGTATACATCATTAAATTATTTCATTTGCAGTTGAAGAGTAGCATCTTTACATCCTTCCCTGATGATTCCCAAGTATTCTCTCACCCTAATTCTCAGAATTCAAAAAGGACTTGCCAAATGCAGTGGCATTTATTTGCAAATAACTTTTTACACAGATAATTCTGTAAAAAAAAAAAAGAAAAAAGAAAAAAAGTTTCAAATATTGTCCAGATTATCTGTCTGAATTTGTTTGGGAAGTGACTGAACTATAGAGTAGACAGGATAAGGAGGAAAGTCTCAAACTCTCTAACTTGCAGCTCTAGTTTTGTTGGGGTTTTTTTTGGGTAGAAAAAGAAAGTTAAATGTAAGCTGTTACAAAAGTATTGTTGGAAACACAAAGCAGCACGATCAGGGATTCTGTACCAGCCTGCATCTCTCTGTTGCAAGCTTCAGAAAGCGTCACCCACCCAGCGCATACTAATGAGAGCCAAGGCCATGCGACTGAGCACAGACACCAGCCCTACTGAGCCTCATGGCTCCTGCACGGCCATGGCAGTGGCCAGCTTGGTGGATATTACACCTCATGCTCTCATTTTATTGCAAAGAGCTGAAAACAAGGCCATCCTGACACGGTTTTGGGATTCCAGAGCAATTAAAGAGCTTAACCACTGCAGTTTCTATCCAGCGCAACTATAAATCTATCTAAAGCACATTCCCTGCTCCTTTCCTTACCAAATTCAGCCACTTCTTGCATCTAGTTCTTCCCCATATTACTCACTGATATTCTCCCATGGGAAAAAAAACTCCATCAGAAGGGAAAACATAGTAATAAACTCTGCTATTTTCACCCATAGTTCTCTCTCCTGGAATGAAGATGGCAGCAACACCTGGTTCTGGAAGCCTGCTCCCAGAGAACAGTAAATCACAAACCAGCTACACCACGTTCTTGCTAAAGTAAGTCCGCAGAGAAGCAGGTTGAGGAGGGGGAAAAGCTGAGGTTGTTTCCTGCATTGTACCACCACACAAAGAAATAGTGTTCCAGTCAGCCTGGGAGATGGGAACAAAACTACAGTCATGACTGAACAGTGCCCAGTGTTGCTATGTTGGGCTGCAGACAAAGATAATATTCCAACGTGGGGGGGCTGTGTGTATTTAGGAAATGCTAATAAGGCAAAAGCTTCACTGTCAGAAGACCATGCACTGGGAAACAATGGAGGATTAAGAATAGAGAGGACCTTTCATTTGAATAAGGTTAGACCAAACAGTTCCCACTCATGTTTTGTTCTAGCAAGGTCAGCACTACACAGTGTGTGGGAAAAGAAGTCACATCCTTCACCCACAACATCTCCAAAGGAAGACTTGCACCAAAACAGCTGTCAGCTAGAGAGGAAGGGGCTTTGCCCCAGCTTAATCAAAGGAGGCCTGCGACTTTGATGCACTCTTTAATGCACAGCTAGGAGAATACAAGATGCAAGGTGCCGATTTGGTATGCAGCAGGAACAGTGCCGAGCCCTTCTTTCTGAATTGAGTGATCAAAGCCAAGCCCCCGTTACTGCAGTGACTCAGATGTCAGTCCCTTCTGAAGTCTGTGCTGCTAGCAGAACGCTGAGCAATGGCAAAGACAAACCACACCTCGACACAAGGAGCTTTGCTCACTCAGAGCAGTGTAAAGCTGCCTGGGAAGGTCAACTGTTTTCAGCACAAACCGAGGCGAGAAGCAGCGCAGGGAGAGGCCTTTGCCCGTGTGCCTGCACCTACACACTTACCCCCCCCCCACCTTGTGCTCCTCCAGAAGCAGACACAGCGTTCAGAGCTAGAGCTGAATTTAGGGTGGGAATTCCAGAAGGGAGTAACCTGCCCCTTCCAAAACCAAAAAAATCCAGCTGTTTGGTCCATGGCACACACTCCAAGATCCACTTGTGTGATGGACAGCACAGAAGAGCTCACTTCTATGACTCCACACCCAGAATTAACCACTGTATGGCTACAGTACCTGAGCGGATCGGTTGAGATGCTGCTTCCTGTTTCCAGCGAAGTCCTGAGATGACAGCAAAAGAATAAAATTATAGAGGATTAAAGCTCTTCCAAAACACTACAGCCTTAAATATCAAATGCTTCATGACTCTGCATTTTCCTCCCTTGTACTGACATTTGATAATACTTAGCATGCCATTAAATATGGATGTAAACAGAAGCAAACCCCCACCACCACCACCATAGAAATGACTTCCATGAAACAGTCAAAATGTGATTGTCAATATTCTAAAGGCACTCTTGTGACATGTGCATGACACCTCCTTCTGTGACTGACACAAGCATAGAATCACAGTATTGTTAAGGTTGGAAAAATTAAGATCATAAACTCCAACCTTCTCCCCAACATCTCTACGGTCATGAAACCATGTCCCCAGGTGCCATGTCCACATGGTTCTTGAACACCTCCAGGGATGGTGACTCCACCACCCCCTGGGCAGCCTGTTCCAATGCCTGACTACTCTTGCAGCAAAGAAAGTGTTCCTACTATCTAATCCAAATTCTGCTGTGTGCACCATTACATCAAGCACTTCCAGAGCCTGTCTTCTGCTATATTTCTTGCACTGTCTGCACTTAGCCCTCAAAACATCACCTCAATTTACTTCTCTTACAGAACCACAAACTTGTTTTAGTTGCAAGAGACCTTTATGATCATCAAGTCCAACCATTAACCCAGCACTACCAGGTCACCACTAAACCATGGCCCTCAGCACCACATCTGCAAGGTGAAAGCTTGAGGAAGTAACAGAAGAATTAAATAGGTTAAGAAAGGCTTGTAGTGAGGGGATGAGGGGCAATGGCTTTGATCTGGAAGAGGGGAGATTGAGACTGGAAATGAGGAAGAAAATCTTGACAGTCAGGGTGGGGAGACACTGGAACATGTTGCCCAGGGAGGCTGTGGATGCCACCTGCCTGGAGGTGCTCAAGGCCAGGCTGGATGAGGTCTTGAGCAAGCTGGGCTAGTGAAAGACATCCCTGGCCATGGCAGGGGGTTGGAGCTGAATGATCTTTAAGGTCCCTTGCAACTCAAACCATTCTGTGAATCTATGAATCCCTTCAGAGATGAGGACTCCACCATCCCTGGGCAGTCAGGGCTTGACAGCCCTTTCAGGGCAGAGGTCCATACAATATAGAGGTAAATTATGAAGGATGAAACATTTTTTTTCCACAGGCTGTAATAAAACATCAGTCAAAGCCTCACTGTGTACACTCCACCACCACACCAGAAATCATTTTGCAGCAGAGATTTGCACTTATCCCATTTCCATCTCTTACACAAACTGCCACACACCAACCTTTGCTCAGAGCTGTAGACACGTATGGTCTATGGAGGTCCATAAAATTAGCATTAGAGATGCATTAATTATATTTACAGCAGATATTTGTAAATCAATGGCAAATCCTCACTTTTAATCCCAAGATTACTACTGTGCTTACAAAAATAAACAGGATTGTGTGAAGGGAGAGGGCCAGAAAGGCAGCATATGCAGGGTTGAGCCATCCAGGAGTGGAAACAAACCATATTGTCCAAATAGCCTTTAACTAAAGCACTAAAGCTTTAAAACAGCTTCCAGGAGCTTATTCCACCCTGTAATTTGTTTGCTTTCAGAGTTCAGGATTTGTGAATAGGGCTGAATTTGGAGGGGGTGGCTTACATATGTTGGCTTTGTGGCTCCTTGTTGGTTTAACAATTGAGATGGGTGAACTTCATTTACTCGTAATCAGTTTAGTACTTAGCACAGCCCGCCATGGAAGCACCAACCTCCTCGCTCAGCCTGGCTTCTTCCCTCACTGTTGACAGGGATTTTAAGACAAAAACAATCTTCTCTTAGTTTTGGCCCTTCCCAGTATCAATAAATATGCAACAGACCCAGCCTTTGTGCAGTGACAATACGTTGTGCATAAAGAGGAGATGGTAATGAGACAGGAGGCAGTCTTGATTAGCCCCCACCCCGGCACAGCCCTGATTGTGGTGCCGGGTGTCAGGGAGTGAGCTGTGACCTCAGGGACTCCTTAAGCAATCACAAGGAGCAGGATTACAGCTTCATTAAAACCCCCCTCGTTTGTCTTCCTGCAGACAGACACCTAAGGCAGGTTCCCAGGGACCCAGAGCTTCAGTCGGGAGATGCACAGATGTGAAATCCATCAGAGACAGCACAGCTCTTACAGCAAACCATCCCATCTTGGCCTGAAACACAGCTCAAAGCTTCTGGCTTTCATAGAATCACAGAATGGGTTGGGTTGGAAGGGACTTTAGAAGATCATCCAGTTCCAACCCAAATGCCATGGGCAGGGACACCTCACACTAGCTCAGCTTGCTCAAGGCCTCATCCAATCTGGCCTTGAACACCTCCAGGCAGGGGGCATCCACAGCCTCCCTGGGCAACCTGTGCCAGTATCTCACCAACCTCACTGCCAAAAATTTCTGCCTAATCTTCAGTCTCAATCTCCCCTCTTCCAGCTCAAAGCCTTTCCTTCTTGTCCTTTCACTCCCAGTCCTTGTCAAAAGTCCCTCCCCAGATCTCTTGCAGCCTCCTTCAGGTAACGGAAAGCTGCTCTAAGGTCTCCCTGGATCTTTCTCTTCTCCAAGCTGAACAGCTCCAACTCTCCCTGCCTGTTCCCAGAGGAGGGGTGCTCCACTCTCTGATCATCTTTGTGGCCTTCTCTGGACTCAGTGCAGCAGTTCCATGTTCTTCTTGTGCTGGGGACACCAGAACTAGATGCAGTGCTGCAGGTGGGGTCTCAGCAGAGAGGCAGAATCACCTCTCTCATCCTGATGGCCACACTTCCATTGGCGTAGCCCAGGTTGCAGCTGTCTTCTGGGTTGCAAGTGCACACTGTCAACTCATGTTGAGTTTTTCAGCAGCTGCCACCTGTTTTACTGAGCTGGTTTTCCCTGCTGCTGCTAAGCGCAGCTTTTTGTTCTGTTACTAGCTGTTGATGTACTTAGTAACAGCAGTTAGAAAGCCCCAAACACAAAAAGCCACAGATCTGATCAATTTAGGAGCTGAAAAGAGAGAGCTGCAATGGCTGCAAGTGCACCTAGAACATCCACCAGCATTGTGGTGCTGGAAAGGCTTCAAACGTTCACCTGCTTTAAAGAAGTTCCCTATGCGGTAGGCAGCTCAAGTTATGGAGAGATTCAGCTGCAACTGTGGTCCCCATGGTGAGTCACTGTGGAGCTTAGAGGCAGACAGTAGGGTCTCCCAAGGCAACGTTTCTGTGTTTGAAACTTCTCATCCTTGCAAAATAAATCTGTTCAGTCAAATACAGAATCAAAGCAGCCCTATGGACAAAGGTTGATGCCTGGTTCTCTTATAGAATCATTTATGTAGGAAAAGATCTTTAAGATCAGCTAGTCCAACTGCCAACCTGCCACTGGCAGGGCACCACTAAACCATGTCCCTTAGCACCACATCTACATGGCTCTGAAAACCCTCCAGGAATGGGGACTCCACCACTGCCCTGGGTAGCCTGCTCCAGGGCTTGACAGCCCTTTTGGGGAAGAAATTGTTCCTGACGTCCAACCTAAACCTCCCCTGGCACAACTCAAGGACAGGTCCTCTTGTCCTGTTGCTTATTACTAGGGAGAGGAGATCAACCTCCACCTCACTCCAATCTCCTTTCAGGGAGTTATAGAGAGCCAGAAGGTCTCCCCTCAGTCCCCTTTTCTCCAGGTTGAACAATCTCATGTCCCTTCAGCTGCTCCTGAGAAGGTCTGTGCCCCAGAACTTGAGCTATGTGAAGGTTAAATATGAAGACCACGTCAAACACAGGGACAGTGACGTGAGCTGAAGAACTCTGTCTGGGGGAGAGTCACAAACACCGCCTGGGAGCAAGATGGAAACCAAGCCATATCCCACAGAGGGCTCCACACCCAGAAGAAGCTGTTAGTCTTTCAACCTGGTCACCCACTCACAGATTGACCTTGCCCAAGTGGAAAACCTCAGGAGCAGACTGACAGCAGGAAACCCAAAATTTAGTGGCCAAGGAAAGAAGACATCAAAGACAGGAGAGATCAAGTCTAAAATCTTGAAAGACCTGGATTTGGGGTATGGAAAGTTAGCGAATTGTTACTGAATTTAGAGAGTAACTTCAGTGCAATCATAGAATCATAGAATGGTAAGGTTGGAAGGGACTTCACAGATTGTTATCAAGCAATCACTGAAGATGAGCAGTCCCTTCCTCCTTTGCACCTCAAACCCCATTGAAATCTTTTGTTTTCTTCCCAAAAACTGCTCAAAGATGGAAAAAGTTAATTTAAAACAGAAAACCACCCCAAATCCTGAACCTGGTATCACTGAGCTACACCAAACAAAATACCTCCTTCTCCACCAAGTAATTGCAGGAATGTCTGTTTCAGGTAAAACTGAAATATCTCTGTTTGAGGGTAACTGAAAACAAGGTTTGTCTCTTAACAAATTAACTGGCCAGGAAAATAATACCGCACTGCTCTACAGAAAGCAAGCAGGAAGGTCTGAAAATCCTGTTTGTTTATTTCTGAAGGGCACTGGCTAAGTCCATTTCTAGTCCAGATAAAAATCCATGCAGTATCTAACGATAGAGCTAATAGAAACCTAATATAATAGACCTGTCTCTATGTGTACAGTTTCCACGCTGTACATACACAAGAAGCATAAAGAAAAAGACCCAAATTACTCTTAACTGTAGAGCTGTGCCCAGGGAACTGCCTGAAAATTGAACTAGGACTCAGATTACCACTAAAGAGAAGAAAAGAAGCTGCAGAACCCATCCTGCATTATCAGGGAAAAGCTCTGAAGCACCCTGTAGGCTGTTTTGTTTCCATGGAGTCTCCAAGATCGGAGCTGAGGAACTCTGCACTAATTTCACTGATGAGTCAGTTGAATGACATCTCTCTGCCATGCCAGTTTTAGAGGAGAGGCAGAGGAATCCTTGCATGAACCATAACTAATCTTGGCACTCGGGGATATTCCCAGCTGGATTAGCTGGCACTAAGGTGGTCAGCGTGAAAGCTGAGGAATGGGTGCAATTGTTGGTAATAACAACCTCTGCCAAGGCTTAAAGAGTTAGACAGTTCCTGAACTACAAACTGACTTTGAGCTTTCCATCTGCTAGCACGGAAGCCATCAACAGCCTACTTCTGCAGCGTACCATAGAATCACAGAATGGGTTGGGTTGGAAGGGAACTTAAAGATCATCTTGCTCCAACCCCCTTGCCATAGTCAGGGACACCTCTCACTAGAGAGAGTGGTGGTGTTGGGTTGATGGTTGGACTCGATGCTTTTAGAGGGCTTTTCCGACCCAAACAATTATATGATTCCACGATTCTCAGAGTCCCCAGGGCAACCTCCAGCCCTGCAGGCTCAGTTCTGCTGACAAATGCTAAGCTGAGGAAGGAGCAGTCCATTCTCATCAGTGCAGATGGCTCAACTGCTTCATTACTGCTCAGCAGACGATAAATGTGACCAGAGTAGGACCCATCTCACTGCTGACAGAGCCTGCACACAACCTCGTAACGTAAGCAGATGCTGCACAAGCAGCAATTTGAGACAAGCCAAGATATTCTTCTGGCATGAAAATGCACAATGGTGGTAGATGAAATAATTGTAGCTGAAGCAAAGCCCCAACTTGATCCCAAATAAAGACTGTTCCAATGTATCATCTCTTGGCTATGAAGTGAAATCTCCTTGGAGCATCACAGCCCAAAGACAAGCTGCCTGCAGATGACAACTCCAAGTGTGTTTGCAAGAGGAAGAGACAACTCGGAGCCCTGTCAAAGGTTTGGTGCTGGAAGCAGAACAGTATTGCCTGTTCTTACTGCTGAGGAAAGGGATGTGGAAGAGTGCATTAAATATTTAAGACACTGTGCTATATATTGCTCAGTGAATAATTGCTGCTTGTCACGGTTTCTTCCTGTGCACTGGCGGCAGACAGAAGAAAGAGAACCCTGCCTGTTGTGGGTTGATGCTGTGGCACTCCACGTGTTCAGTCACAAAGGAAAACAAAATTACTTCTTTATACCACAAAAGGAAGCTTCATTAAATGGGGATATTTACCCTTGCTTGAGGAGGGTCTGAAACACAGTTCTGATGAAGGTTTTGGATCCCAGCCCTGATCAAAGCACCCGATTGTAACAGGCAAGAAGAATCATGGAATTGTTGGGTTGGAGAAGCCCTCCGAGAGCATCGACTCCAACCACTAACCCAACACCACAGCCTCTCTGGGCAGTCTCCTCCAGGGCTCCAGCATCTTCACACCAAACAAGTTTCTCCTCCTGTTCTGATGGAACCTCCTGGGTTCCAGCTTATGCCCATTGCCCCTAGTCCTGTCACTGGGCACTACTGACAGAGCCTGGTCCCATCCCCTTGCCCCACCCTCCTTTAGCTGTTGTTGAGCATTGATCAGATCTCCTCTCAGGTTGCTTTTCTCCAGGCTCAACAGCCCCAGGGCTCTCAGCCCTTTCTTCTCACAGAGATGCTCCAGGCCCCTCAGCATCTTTGCAGTCTCCACTGGACTCTCTTCAGTAGTTCCCCATGTCTTGTACTGGGGAGCCCAGAACTGGATCCATTATTCCAGATGAGGCCTCTCTAGGGCAGAGTAGAGGCACAGGAGGACCTCCCTTGACCTGCTGGTCAGAGTCTTCTTCATGCAGCCCACAATGCCCCAGGCCACTGTTTACAGCCTCCACTGGACTCCTTCCAGTAGTTCCTTATCTCTTTTGAACTGCGGAGCCCCAAGGACTAACAGAAAGAAAGTAACAAGGTAACATCTGCATTAATTTTGGCCTCCCACCTCTGATTTCTGCTCACCACATTATCTGAGTTTGGGCTTCCTGTCCTCAGTGGAGCCTGGCTTTGCCCAGCCACGAGGGAGGACACATTCCCCAAAACCTCAGACGTGTCCTGAGCCCAAGGGACCCAGAGGCTGGTAACACTTTTCTTACACAGCCCTTTGCTTGATGGCCTATAAAGAATAAGCTGTGAGAAGCTCTAATTTGAATATCATGAACCAGAAACTAATGAAGAGACTGGGCTCCTCCCAGAAATTATGAGGGATCTGATGGCTCCATGGCTGGAAGCTCTGCTATAATGTCTTTCTCTGGTTGGAGCATCATTTATCAGACATCCAGCTGTGACCTGCATTAATCAGCGCAAGGCAAGGGAATCAAGAGATCCTAAGGAACTGAAGGCACACCAGCAGAACAGCATCCTTGTCAGGCTCCTACACATCTCCTGTGCTACTGCCATGCACCACTGTCAGAAGTCAGGTAATGGTCTGGGTAAAGGTTTGTCCCAATGTGGCAAGGCTGTTCTGACCCATGGGTCCCACCAACTCCCCTGTGGGGGACATGCCACAGTCTTAATGCAAGCAGAGGGTCTCAGAGAACCTGCAATGCTTCTGGTAGCTGTGTTCACATGTGGATGTGATTCACAAAACCTGTCTCATGACAGCCTTGTCTGAGCTGGAGATCTGAAAGTAGAACAGCCCAACTCCAGAGGTCTCTGCAGGATTGCGTGGGTAAGTAGGGCAGAGCTAAACTAAACACGGCTCAGCTGATGGTAGTCACTGGAACAAAACAGAATCTCAGAGTCCCAGCATGATGGGGGTTGGAAGAGACTTTTGGGGACCATCCAGTCCAGCCCCCCCCTATTAAAGCAGGGGCACCCACAGCTGGTTGCCCAGGGTCACATCCAGGCAGTTCACATTGGCATTCTGTAAACCTTCACCACCATGGTTTGCGATACAATTTCAGAGGTCACACCAATCATGGATGCCTTGGATTTAGGCCTCCCAGCCTTCTACCATGTTTCCAAGGGAGTTGAAATTCTCCCAGCCCTGAACTCTGAAAAACATTTAAACTTTATCAAGGAACAACCCTGATGACAACAAATGCTTTGAAATTTGTTACCTGCTTGTCTACATTTAGCTTGTACCTGGTGCTAAATTCACCAATTGCTCCATCACCCCACGACCCCTCCACTGTAGAGGAACTGAAAGGAGAGAAGAAATTAAAATGGCTTTGCTGGAACAGCCAAACTAATACCAATGCCAATATAAAGTTATACTCAGCCCAGAAAAGGTACAGTGGTCACACCAAATGGGAAGGCAGCCCTCAGGAGTAGAAGAAGGAAAAGAGGAGAAGCCCACACAGGAAGATCTCCTCAGAGAAACTCCCCTCTTATACTGAGCATGGGGTTCATGGTCTGGGATCCACCTGTAGTCACCTCAGGTCAGCTGTCCAGGCAGACTCCACACTGCTCAAGACCTGCAGCCCATGGCTGGGCTGAGATTGTGTGCCAGCAAACTCAGGACATTGCAGAACACCTCACCAGCCTTGTTTTTCAAAGTGCTATCTTGCCAGAGGAGCTGATTTCATGTCAAAGTGGTGTAGTTTGGGGTTTGTTAGAAGTAGAGCCTATCATTCAAGTGACACTTAGTCCCAGAGTTACATGAGGGTCAGATGTTTATTAACAAGCCAAAGGACTATTTGCAGCTCAAATTTAGAACCATGAAAACAAAGCCAACCCTTACATGCAACGTGGGAACTGAGGTTTTCCAAAGAAGGAAGGGAAAGTGCATTGCTGACAGCAGCAGCCAATTGCATATGATTCAATTGGAGGACATTAAAGTTTCCAGATCTATGTTTAATCCCCTGTGAGGCAAAGGTCCAGCATGCTAATGTAATCTGAGAGCTGAAGTGTTTGAAAACTTCTTGTTCAACAGTAAGCCCGGACAAACTCGGTGGCCATTAAAAGTTCTCCTTTGTGCTTACTGACCAGAAGCAGCTGCCTTTCCCTTTTTCTTTTTGTGTATCAGGTGCAAAGAAAGTGATGCTTGTGAGACACAAATCACAGAACCACAGAATGTTAGGTGTTGGAAGGGACCTTGAAAGATCGTCCAGTCCACCCCCACTGCCAGAGTAGGATCACTTAGAGCAGATCACACAGGAACACATCCANAGAGCTGAAGTGTTTGAAAACTTCTTGTTCAACAGTAAGCCCGGACAAACTCGGTGGCCATTAAAAGTTCTCCTTTGTGCTTACTGACCAGAAGCAGCTGCCTTTCCCTTTTTCTTTTTGTGTATCAGGTGCAAAGAAAGTGATGCTTGTGAGACACAAATCACAGAACCACAGAATGTTAGGTGTTGGAAGGGACCTTGAAAGATCGTCCAGTCCACCCCCACTGCCAGAGTAGGACACTTAGAGCAGATCACACAGGAACACATCCAGGTGGTCATGAATGTCTCTAGAGAGGGAGACTTCACAATCCCCCACAGCAGCCTACTCCAAAAAAAACCAAAAAACAAAAAACCCAAACACTTCAGCATCATGTGTAAGGTTTCTCAATTACAGTGATTTAAGCACTCACAGCAACCAAGTTAGGTTAACTGCTATCTTTTGCACAACTGCTTACCCACAGGGTAAGCAAAATCCTGTCACCTTCATCAAAGAAGCTCCAGCAGAGACAGAAGGGCACTCTCTGCCCCAGTGCCCATAACACTATGTACCCAGCTATCACAGAGATCTGACTTCTACAAGCACCCTTGCGTGGCCTCTGAGATCACTTGGCTGCACAGCCACAGCAAACACAGGCTGCTGAGTAACCTGAAATAGATGTGGTGTCCTTTGGGAAGCCATAGTGCTACTGCTGTCCTCCTAGAACAGGTAGCAGCAGCTCTGGGCAAGAGTAAAAAACACACCAAGTGGAAGGCAAAACTGAACACACCAAACCAGCCCCACTGCATCCTATCCCAACAGCAAAGACCTACATCTTCATCCATCCAAATAAAACTATGTTTTGTTGGCTATGGCTTCTTCATATGTACTCAAGAACATTAGCACAAAATCCCAGAGTGGCAGGGTTGGAAGGGACCTCTGGAGATCACCCAGTCCAATCCCCCTGATAAAGCAGGGGCACCCACAGCAGCTTGCCCAGGATCACAATGGCCAGGGGATTTGGAATGTCTCCAGAGAAGGAGACTCCACAAATTCTCTGGGCAGCCTGCTCCAGGGCTCCAGAACCCTCACAATGAAGAAGTTTTCCCCTAAAGGTCAAGAGAAGCAGTTCCCACGTATCACCCTACCCTGCAGGCAGATCCCTGTACTTTCCATACTGCAAACACTTAAGAAGTGCAGAAAACAAGGAGGCTTGGAGAGCAGCCTTACTCCTCTGCTCAGGTCTGCAGGCAAGGAGGTGCTGGAGTCACCATCCCTGGAGATGTTCAAGAAACATGTGGACGTGGCAGCTTGGGACATTGCTTAATGGCCATGGTGACATCAGGTTGATGGTTGGACTCTTAGAGGGCTTTTCCAAAATAAACAATCCTATGACTCTAAGCTCATTTCTCATCCCACCACAAAGCCCTCCTGTAGCTGTCCAGAAACATCACCGCTACAAGATCAGCATTCCCACACCTTCCGCCCTGTTCCAGCACACCCACTGGCAATCAATGACTCTTGCTCTGCACATCCCTGATGTTCTTTGTTGATTAGGAGCATTTAACAAGAAGCAGCAGATGATAAGCTACCATAGATCAATGTGCAGGGCCCTTTTGCCTCCCAGCAAATGTAACAGAATTGCAGAAGCTGTTAAGTGGCTGCAGAGCCCCTGGATCAATGGACTGTTTGCCTGTTCCTCAGGAAAGCTGCAGCAGCTCTGTTAATCATTTCTGCAGAAGAAACCTGACAAAGATATCCACATAAACAGATTCATTGATCTAAGCTGTCACACAATGGATCAGGCTGTCAGAGCTTATGAAGCTTCCTTTAAAACCAGAGAACAGCCTTGTTATCACTACACAGCCACAGTGGTTCCCTGAGCCACAGCATCATAGACTTCCTTTGGTTGTAAAAGCCCTTTAAGATCATCCAGCCCAACCCTTCTCTTACTCTGCCAAGGCTGGGGCTAAACCATGGCTCAGCACCACAGCTCTGCCTCCTGGAAACACTTCCAGGGATGGGGATTCAACCACCACCCTGGGTAGCCTGTTCCAGTTTTTGAGAACTCTTTCAGGGAAGAAGTTTCTTCTAATGTCACCTTAAACATCCCCTGGTACAACCTGAGGGCATTTCCTTTTGTCCTATCACTTGTCACCAGGGAGAAGTGTTCAACCTCACTGCAACATCATTTCAGGGAGTTGTAGAGAGCAATGAGGTCTCAGCCTCCTTTCCTCCACACTAAACACCCCCAGTTCCCTCAGCTGCTCCTCCCCAGCCCTGTTCTCCAGACCCTTCACCAACTGCTTTGCCCTTCTCTGGACATGCTCTAGCCCCTCAATGTCTTTCTTGAAGTGAGGACCCAAAACTAAACCCAGCGCTCAAGGTGTGACCTCAGTAGTGCTGAGTACAGGGACGCAATCACTTCCCTGCTGCTGCTGGCCACACTGTTGCTGATCCAGGTCTTTTTGGCTACCTGGGCACACTGCTGGCTCATGTTCAGCTGCTGTCAAACAGCACTCCCAGGGTTTGTTGTGCTGGGCAGCTTTCCAGCCACTGTACCCCAAGCCTGGAGCATTCATGAGATTATTCTGATCCAAGTGCAGGACCCAGCATGCGGTCCTGTTGAACCTCATCCCATTTGCCTTGGTCTGTCAATTCACCTTGTCCAGGTCCCTCTGTCTCATCTCCTTCTGTAGGCTACAAACCAACTGAACAATGGGGCTAGATTGTTTCAGAGCATCACTGTTTACTGGAAGAAAAGGGTTATGAATCTATGTTAGGTGCTAACGTAGCTAGCAGAGCACCACAGAATCAGAACACAAGTGCAACGGAGCTCCTCCAGCATGTCTGTGACACAGCCAGCAGTGGGCGTGCTAGGACCAAGGCAGGGAAGTTCCAGAGCCGCAAAGTCATGACAAAGGGAAGTATTTGTGAGCTAAGTGGCAGTTTCACGTTCACTGAGCTTGCTGAGTGATTCCACAGGAGGACACTGTTGAGAAGCTGGGCAGGCACTTCCCTGACAGCACCACACAGATCCTGCAGGTACAGGTTCTTCTGCACCAGCGCTGGGCACCGCCATGAGCAGTCAGAGGAGGACAAGTCCAGGGTTCTCCACAGGTCCACTTTATAGGGGTGTTGCCCAACATTGGCAAAGGCCAGCATCAGGAAGATATGGCAATACCAGAGGGTCTAAGTAGTAAATTTCAATGTATAAAATTTAAATATGTGTATATGTCTACTTCCATGTTTGTGTGTGTACATGCAGGCATAGGTGCACAGGACAAGACATACGAAAATGGTATTTACTGCAACAGGCATTGTCACTACTCTGGCTCTTCATAATGCAAAGAGCCAGCAGAAACCACAGAAAGATCATTGAAATCATAGAATGCACTGGGTTGGAAGGGACCCTCAAAGACCATCTTGTCCACCCCCCCCTGCAGGCACCAGGGACACTTCCAACTAGATCAGGTTACCCAGGGCAACATCAAGTCTGGTCTTGATTATCCCCAAGGATGGAGCCTCAACCACATATCTGCACAACCTATTCCAGTGTTTTACTACCCTTGTCGTAAAGAACTTCCTCCTGATACCCAACCTAAATCTACACTGCTCCACTTTAAAGCCCCTTGTCTTACCACTACAAGTTCTTATCAAAAGTCCCTCTCCAGCTTTCCTGTAGCCCCCTTCAGGTACTGGAAGGATGCTCTAAGGTCTCCATGGACCCTTCTAAACAGCCCCAATTCCCTCAGCCTGTCCGCACAGCAGAAGTTCTCTAGCCCTCTGATCATCTTTGTGGCCTGCTCTGGACCCACTCCAGCAGGTTGACATTTCTCTTGTCTTGGACAAGACAAGCTGGACACAGGATGGCAGGTGCAAAGCAGAGGGGTAGAATTCCCTCGCTCCATCTCTGGCCATGCTTCTTTTGATGCAGCCCCATTTGCCACTGGCCTTCTGGGCTGCAAGTGCCTGTTGCCGGTTCATGTCCAGCTCCTCATCCACCAGCACCCCCAAGCCCTTTTCTGGAGGGCTGCTCTCAATCTCATCATGTCCCAGTTTGGACTGACATGTCCTGCATGCTTTACATAGCTTCAGAGTTCACAAGTGCTTGCCATAGTCATTCTCAGTTCCAAACTGTACTTAGAGCACAACAGTTAGGCTGCCTTTGTACCCATGGGGACTAGCACAGCTTCAGTTGGAACCAAGAAATCAGACTGTGCAGGCCCAGATGTATCCAGATGCCACCTGGACGCAGCTGGGCATGCCTGGAGAACAACTGAACTTGGGAAAGCTGCTATAAAGCATAGAATCCTAGAATCCAGTAGTTGGAAGAGACCTCTAGAGGTCATCTGGCCCAACCCCCCACAATACTGTGAAACTGCTCTGGAAAAGCCCTCGCAACAGGGAAAGAGAATGTCAGAGAACAGAGTCCCAGCACGGTGGGGTTGGAAGATCATCCAGTCCAACTTCCCTGCTAGAGCAGGTCACACATGAACACATCTAGGTGAGCCTTGAATATCTCCAGAGATAGATGCTGCTCTAGAGCAGCCTGTTTCAGTGTTCTGTCACACTCAGTGAAAAAAAATTTCCTCTCATTTCCATGGAGCTTCCTATGCCTCAGCTTCCACCATTGCCCCTTGTCCTGTCATTGGGCATCACCCAGCAGAGCCTGGCTCCAGACTCTTGGCACTCACCTTTACATATTAATAAACACTCATGAGGTCACCCCTCAGGCTCCTCCTCCCCAAAGTAAAGAGCCCCAACTCCCTCAGCCTCTCCTTGTAATCTGGTTCTTCCAGGGCCAGCCAAGAGCAGCGGGCACAGCTGAGAGCTCACCCAGGAACAAAGAACAGAGCCCATCAAGATGCTTTCATCAGGCACCTCGTGACCAACAAGCAAACAAACTTGTTTGTCAGAAACATCTGCTGCATGGGAGAGCCTGGGCAGTGGGCTGGCTGCCCCTTCTCTCCCGTGGCAGAAGATGTGGCACTTGATTAATAACACTGCTTGTAGGATCACCAAATAAAATCATTGAAGTCATATTTCCTGATGGAGATTAATTATCTGTATTGCAGCAGCCCCTGGCAAAATCCTGTCGTAAAATGTCAATTAAGGACTAATTGAATTCGCCATAAAGATGATTTTAATCGAGGAAGAGAGCAAAGGAGATTTCAGTGCCAGCTCATTTTCAGGTGTGTGATGCTAAAGTGACTGGTTAGAAAAAAAAAAAAATCAGAGGTGAATGAAATGTGAGACAATTCCTTTAAGGAAAAATGCTTACATTAAGGGGTCATAAACTGGGTTGATTTTATGCATTTGTGCCACGGATGCATCAGCCAAAAATCATGACAGGCCAAAGAGCATAAAAACAACATCACCAAAAGGAAACCAAATCACCCTAATGGCTATGGGAACAAAAGCACCTGCTGGAAACATTAACAATTACAAAAGCTTCCCCCCCCCCCTTTTAAATTAACATGATCAAATTCACACTTGAATGTGAAAAGTAAACATAAGTGGAGGAAGAAATGAGCTTTTTTTGTTTGTTTTATTTTTTAAATTCCAGCTTCTTTAGTAAACACAGATCATTATTTTCCTATTTCCTACAGTCTCAGCCCCAGCCCCAAAGGGAAAGCAGCGACACATCCACATCTCACAGACAGAGCCAAGGTAAAGGATTAATTGCAGATAAAGATGTTAGCTGAGCACAGAGGAGGAAGCTATAGCAACCAGGAGCTCCAAAGACTCCCACCTTTACTATCTTTATTTCCTAGCAGCTGTCTTTAATGAGTACCCAACCGTTTGCTAGACACTTCCTATGAAAACCAACCCACACTAGCTGCATAGCTGCTCTCTCCTCCTGACCCTGCAGCATTCTGTTGTGAACACCAAAAATAACACACTCTGAGCCAGTCCCTCCCATCCCAAAGAAGGTCTCTGCAGGCTCATCCAAGGGTCAGTGACCAAACATCTCTGTGTTAAGGGTGGAAACAGAACGGCAGCAGGACTGAGTCATAAAAGCTCAACCGGCAGCAGAGAGCGGAGCCTGAATTCAACACAGACACTGCCAGGATAAACCCTCAATGAACTCATGAGATGTTATTTCTCCTTGTGGATTGACTCCATTGAGTTCTGGCTCCTCTCTATCCACTCATTTTTGTCAGCCTTTCAGAACAGGTGATCCCTGATCGCAGCTGGGCACCAGGCTGCACAAGCGCCAACTTCACTTGCTGGCACATCCCAATAATCCTGCCTGGTGCCAGGGGCTCCTTTCGGTGCAGTGTCTTGCACTAGGTAGGAGAAAAGGGGAAGGAGGGACAAAATCATGCTCAGCTGAGTCACATCCAGCTCTCACTGCTGCCAGTGATTCACACTTTCTGCCCAGTTCTGCACACTCACCAGTTCCCACCCAGTACCGTGCTCTTGGTGAAGGGAAGGACAAGTGAAATGTAGCTGTGGAGGAGGGAAGAGGCTCACAAAGTCAAACAGCCAAATGTACACAGAGGTACAGAGGTGTGGTACCCTCAGCTGAGCTATCATCAGTTTGCTAGATATACAGCAGTAAAACCAGGATCCCTGCTGCTTGGACAGCAGAAATGTCCATCTAGGAGTTCAGAAACCATGTCATGCTTTTCCCACAGTAATTACCAATTGCTTTCTTTGAAAACCTGCTTGACATCACCTGCGGAGCTGTTTCTTGCCAACATCTACTGCAGACTAGAAGCATCTCTGTATGTTTGTCTTGCCTCACACAAGAGGAACAGGAAAATCTTATACAGGAGATACAGGAAACTCCTGGAGAGAGTCAAGTGCAGGCTACAAAGATGCTGAGAGGCCTGAAGCATCTCTGTGAGGAGGAAAGTCTGAAAGCCTTGGGGCTGTTCAGCCTGAAGAAAAGTAGCCCCAGAGGGGATCTTCTCAGTGACCTGATCAGCAAGACCTAAAGGGTGGGAGGCAAGAGGATGAGCCCCCACTCATCAGTGCTGCTCAGCAACAGAACAAGGGGCAACAGGCACAAATTTGAACCCAGGAGGTTCCATCTGAACAAGAAGAGAAAATTCCTCGGTGTGAGGATGATGGAGCCCTGGAGCAGGCTGCCCAGAGATGTTGTGGAGCCTCCTTCTCTGGAGAGATTCCAAACTCAGCTAGACATTTTGATGCTGGGCAGTTGCTGTGGTTGTCCCTGCTTTAGTTGTGGGGTTAGACTGGATGGTCCCCAAAGGTCCCTTCCAACACCTACCATGATGAGATTTCATGCATCTATACCCCTTTCTATATAACTATCTGAGTTCCAACAGTAGGATGTGCATATATTGTTAACCACACCCCCACACCCCCTGCCTTCCCTGGAAGAGACTCCGCATTCCAACCTGAGAAAGGCAGAGGCAGACCAAGCCACACAAGCAAACAATGTCTTTATAAGAGCAATGACAATATCACCAGTGTTGCCTCTAGGGTATGTTGGCACATACCTCTCTTTTGTCACTCCACATGATCAAATACTTCTCCATCTCCAGTGCTAAGAGCATGCAAAAAAGCTGTCTAGGGACAGCTTCCTCCCTTGTTTTCATCATGTAATTAAACAGTCCAGATCCGTAGTGATAGACTTAGAGAATGCTTCCAGACAGGCTGCATTGGAGCTCCCCCTAGCCCCCATTTCAGGAAAAAAAAACCCGGGAAGATGCTAAAAAAACTTGAAAAATCCTAACGCAGTCCTGGCAATAACCTGCTGCCCCAGGTGCCTGTGTAGAGACTGTTTGGTTTGCATTTTCTGAGAACCTCCTGCTCCCCGTGCCAGGAGTGGAGGTGAAAGAGGACATAGTGCTGCCCTTCATAGTGGTCAGCTTGGCAAATCAATGTTGTGTAACACCAGCGTCCTCACCCTTCCAAGGCTTGACTCAGGAAGTGTCAAAAGGGACTCAGCCTTTTCAGGCAGTGCCTTCCGAATGCTTGTGCTGAGCAGCCAAGTCCCCACCTCTTGGCCCTGACCTCCGTGAGTCACCTACACTGCTTGGCTCTGAGCAGCAGCTCTGCCATCAGCAGCAGCTTCTGCCATCAGCCAGAAGCTCTAAATGTAATTCACTCATTATGCAACTTGAGTTGCTTGTAAAGGGTGGCAGTCTCCATGCAATCACACAGCTGGTGGAACTGCTAAGGGACCACTTGTAAAGCTTGATTTCGTTCACGCTGAAGAGCTACACCCTATGACATTTTACCGGGGGGTTCTTTCTCCCCTTCGTGTTACACAACATCTTGCTCCGGCTAGTTGGAGTGATTTTAAAGCCTGCTTTGGGAGAGGACTCTGTCGCAGCTGAAATGGTTCTTTTTGCTCCATCTAGTGGTGCATAAAACTCCACAGCATTCAACACAAAGTGTCCACACACACAAACCCCTTGGAGATGCTTCAATGACTTCCCACAGCCCATTCCAGAGAGAAAACCATACAAGTACAGAAAATGACAGCAAGGCAGTGGCTGCTCTGCAAAGCTGAAGGCTCCCGCACCTAACATAGGCAAAGCCACCCAAAAGATTGGTACAGCTGAACATACCTGCAAGAGAAAGCTCTGCATTGCAGGAGAAAAACAAAATAGCCTGATCCTAGTAACTGAAATTCCCAACCCAAGGTCTCCCAAAGCAACAGCTTCTCTTCAGTTCTTTGTGCTCCTCAAGGACGAAATTAGGCCTTCAGAAATACAGAAAAAACCCCACTCTTTCTACTCCACCCTCCATAGTGGAATGGACAATAAGACAGCCTTCACAAATCCAGTGCCAATTCTCTTAGCTATCAAGAGAGAAAGGACACATAGTCATAGAACTACAGAATCATTTCAGCTGAGAAATACCTCTAACAGATACCGAGTCCAATCATCAACTCAACACCACCACTGGCATTAGAACATGTCCCACAGTGCCATGTTCACATGGTTCTTCACACCCCACCACCTCTCTGAGCAGCCTGTTCCAATGCCTGACCACTCCTGCAGCAGAGAAATTTTTCCTAATCTCCAACCTAAACCTTCCCTGGCAACTTGAGGGCATTTCCTCTCATTGTATCAGCTCAGACTTCGGAGAAGAGACCAACTCACACCACAATGCAACCTGCTTTCAGGAAGCTGTAGAGAGTAATGAGGTCTCCCCTCAGCCTCCTTTTCTCCAGGTCAAACAACCCCAAGCTCTTTCAGCTTCTCCTCACCAGACCTGTTCTTCAGACTTTTTTCCACCCATGCCTGTTGCTGTTTTATAAAAAGGTGCAGCATGCAGGTCATCTACTTCCAAAGCCTGGGTAACTAAAAGAGAACCACAGAAGTGCCTGGATTTGAGTCCCACCATTGGCATGCCCTCAACAAGAACCCCAGCTAGGCTCTAGTGCTCACCCCCAAGATTCACAGCAGGTGCTATTTAGCCATCCATGATTTATTTGAACTGGAAAATGCCTTTTCCCTGCACCAGAGGTGTTGAGTTTCTCCACTGCACTAGGGAGAACGGAATCAAGCTAGAGGAGGGGAGATTTAGATTAGATGTTAGGAAGTCTTTCTTCACTGTAACAGGTTGCCCAGGGAGGTGGTGGAAGCCTCATCCCTGGATATTTTTAAGGCCAGGCTGCATCTGGCTCTGGGCAACCTGATCCAGTGGAAAGTGTCCCCGTCCAGTTGGAACTGGATGGTTTTTGAGGTCACTTCCAACCCTGACAATTGTGTGGCTCTGTGATTTGCTTCACAAAGAGTCAATCCCAGGCTTTGCTGGTAGGATGGGTACAGCTCCCAATTTTTTCAGATGCCATCAACTTACAATGATGTTGTTTTCCTTTAATTGGAAAAGCACTGGATAGAAAACAACCCATGATAGTGCCCTGTTAGAGCTAATAACACCGATCAGTCCCTGACATAATTTTCTCCTGAGACACATCATTAACAATCACCATTCAGGATAATCAACTGCTGTCTCTCCAAGGCAAGAGGGCTGGCCTCTAGAGCTGGTGGATTTCATTTTCATGTTTAAATAGTTGGCTGTCTTTGTTTTCCTCTACAGAAGCATAGAATAGATACTTATCGAAAGATTGGCCAAACCCTACCCTGTGGAAGAGCATAATTACAGTGCTTCAGTTCAGCACACTGAGTAGAGAGAGTTAATTGTTGTTTACGTTTGGGAGGGTAGATAAGCAAGTCAAAATATCAGAAACTCCTACTGGTTCTGTCTTTGGGAAGCAACTCTGAGAAACTCTTAATTGTAGCAGCGGAAGACCAAAATTGTGAGCAGCACCTCAAACATTTCACAGAATCACAGAACATTAGAGGATGGAAGAGACCTCCAGAGATCATTGAGTCCAACTTCCCTGCCAAAGCAGGACCACCCAGGGTAGTCTTCACGGGAATGCATCCAGGTGGGTTTGGAAAGTCTCCAGAGAAGGAGACTCCATAACCTTTCTGGGCAGCCTGTGCCAGGACCCCATCACCCTCACTGGAGTAAGTTTCTCCTCATGTTGAGGTGAAACCTTCTGTGTTCCAGTTTCTATCCATCGCTCCTTGTCTTATGGCTGCACAACACAGAAAAGAGATTGGCTCCCTCCACTTGACACCCACCCCTCAGATTTATAGACAATGATCAGATCCATCTCAGCCTTCTCTTCTTCAGACTAAACAGCTCTGGGACTTTCAGTCTCTCTCTGCAGGGGAGTTGCTCATCCCCCAGTCATCCTTGTGGCTCTCTGATGGACTCTCTCCAGCAGGTCTCTGTCTGTCTTGAACTGGGGACCCCCAAACTGGATGCAGTATTCCAGGTGTGGTCTCACCAGGGCAGAGTAGAGGGGGAACAGAATCTCCTTAGCCCTGCTGGACACACTTTTCTTGATGCACCACAGGATGCCATTGGCTGTCTTGGCCACAAGGGCACATTGCTGACCAATGCAGAACTTGCTGTCCACCATCACTCCAAGGTCTTTATCAATGGGGCTGCTTCCCAGCAGGGCAGCCCCCAATCTGTACTGGTGCCTGTTGTTATTCCTCCCCAGACGCAGGACCCTGTACTTGTCCTTACTGAACTTCATGAGGTTATTTCCATGTTTTAACCCTGCCCAGCAAATGTCAGAGGACTTCCAGGGATCTCACACACTGCAGGAATCTACTGCACCATTTTCTCTCATACATAATTTATAATAAATGCAAATTGTTTCAAATTTTACAACAGGATTAAAAGTAATGCCCAGAGACTGAGAAACATGAGGAACACTCAATACCAAACAGCAGAAGCAGCCACATAGTGTTTCCAGTCTGCTTCCAGGACAAGGGATGTAGACAAACTCTTCCTTAGGCCTTGGGCACTTCAAAATCACGTCTAAGGCAAGCACAAGAATACTTTCAACAGGAAGGCAGAAACAGCAGATCAAATCTAACTGAAAAGCAAGTAAGCTGTATTCTGGTTTTCATATGAATTTGTTCAGGGCTGCAAGAAACCACAATATACAGGATGAGATTGAGTCTCATCCTACCTTCCCAGTATTCCCTTCTCAGTTCTGACAACTGTCGCAGTCACAGAATATTAGGGGTTGGAAGGGACCTTTGGAGATCACTGAGCCCAACTCCCCTGCCAGGGCAGGATCACTTAGGGCAGAGGTCACACAGGAACAGGCTGGGGAGGGATTATTTACAAGGTCTTGCAATGACAGGACAAGGGGCAATGGGTTTAAACTGGAAGAAGGGAGATTTAGACTGGTTATTAGGAAGAAGTTCTTTAGAGTAAGGGTGGTGAGGCACTGGAACAGGTTGCCCAGAAAGGTTGTGGATGCTCCCTCCTTGGAGGTGTTCAAAGCCAGGTTGGATGAGGCCTTGAGTGAGCTGTACTAGTGGGAGGTGTCCCTGCCTATGGCAGGGGGTTGGAACTGGATGATCCTTGAGGTCCCTTCCAACCTTACCATTCTATGATTCTATAACACATCCGGATGGGCCTTGAAAGTGTCCACCACTTCTCTGGGCAGCCTGCTCCAGGGTTCTGCCACCCTCACGATAAAGAAGTTCCTCCTTATGTTTAGATGGAACTTCCTATGTTCAAGTCTATGCCCATTACCTCTTATTCTATCACTGGGGATCACTGAGAAGACTCTGGCCCCACCTTCCTTATGCTTACCCCTTGGATATTTGTTAGCATTAATAAGATTCCTCAGCCTCTCCATCTCCAGGCTAATCAGCTCCAACTCTCTCAGCCTTTCCTCAGATGAGAGATGTTCCAGTCCATACAGCATCTCAGTGGCCCTTGTCCTTCTATCTCATCCTGAAAGCCACATATGACCACAAACAAATACCAGCTTTTCACCCCACACCCAATCACCTCTGCCTTTATGTGAGCTCCAGACACTCTGGAGTAATACCTGAACTCATGGCAGCAACAACACACTTGGGAGTCTCTGTTTTTCTCCCACAATGATTTTTCCTTCCTTGCTTGTTTCGAGTTAGTAAATGGATACCTCACAGGAATTCTGTCTCCTGACAGATCTGCTTGGAATGTTTACATTTGGAAGGTCCAACCTGCAGAAATTCTCCCATTGTTTTACAGCCACAAGAAGTGTCTGGAAAGATGGAATTAACAAAGTGCCTTTTGGGCAATGATAACTTGGATTACTCTTAGCCACCCATGGACACAGTCATGTTCATCTGCTTGCAGTGACAGGGCCAGGTCGTTACCCCTCCACTCCTTGGCTGACCACCTTGGGCACAGCTTAGGGAGAAATATTTTCTTCACTTAGGTAGTAGATCTGTAACAATCTCATACTTTGGCTACTGCTTAATACAAGACTTTCACAAACACAGGCGAGCAAAAGGAGAAGACAGAGGCCAAAGCAGCAATGCGATCACTCCCAGCTACGTGACAACAGAGACCTGTTGCTTCCTCAGGAGAATCAAACAGCAAAAAACATCTCTTCATAGTGACATTCACATTACCTCACATTGGTGTTTGCCCAACCTCAGAACAAACTTCCAGCACCATGAGCAGTACACCCAGCTGCACAGAAGTTCTAAGAGCGAGCTCCCTTCCCACCCCACGCCCTGATGTGTGGGGAGAAGCCACACATCAGTTTGTACCCTTCACAGCACACGGCCACGGCCACACAGTGACAAAAGCAACAGCACACTCAGAGACTTATGGTACTGTTTATTTTAGTTCAAAATAAACTGTGCACTTGCTGTGTTTAGTTACACTTTGGTTGTGTTTTCAACACCTGACACGAGGAAGAGAGCTGTAGAAAAGCAAGGAGAGATGACCAAGCATCGCTGTGCCATTCTGAGTAACTCAGACTCGACCCGCACCAGAATCCTATGGCATCCATGCAAGTGGCAGTCCCATACACACCAGTAAGAGGAGAGGAGAGATGGACTATACAGATGTGGCAGTGACTGCACACTTAGCGACCCCGAGCTCCGCTGTTATCTTGAGGATGGACTACTAGACCCCGAAGGTGGACAGCAGAACTGGTGCAGAACATTATCTTCCCTGCTGAGGAAGAGGAAGGGCAAGAAAGAAAAGAGACAGAAGGAACAGAATCATAGGGAAGAGCATTAGGAAAATGAAGCTTGAGATTTCTGTATTTTTGGTTTTGCTTTTAAACCCACAAATAGAACAACCTTGTTTGTAGGTACCCATTCATTCTCTGAGACGGGACTTTCAGCACAACGAGGAGCAACCAAATGAGCCCAGGCCAACACTTAGAGTTAAGCTCTGAGGCAAAAGCCTTTTGCAAATGGCAATTTCTGCTTTCCCCACAAGAAAAATGGCATTAAGCTGTCACATACACACACAGCCTACTGTGGCTCCTTTGTTTGTAACGTGCTTAAAAGAAACATTCCCCAGGTATTTTCACTGCCCATATTGCAGTGACAAGGCAGAAGAGTTCCATTCCCCTTCTGCTGATGATTTACATACAGAAGCACTGATGATCAGCAGATTTGCATCTTTACTCCTCCCCCTCCCACCTCCTTTTAAAGCAGAAGAGAGAACTGTTTCCATGCAGAGTTGCCAGCATCATGAATGGTGCTACAAACCAGAAGGCAGAAAGCAGCAGTTCAGAATACCTACATCTGTAATGCTAGAATGTGCTTTATGGCAGGTGGAGGAAGGGATGCTGGCTTGGCAGGAAGCTTGCACGAGGTCACTTCTTTACCAGCAACACAACCACGAGTGGGCATTTCCTTTAAACTAAGTAAGAAGCTAGAGGAGGAGGATGGAAAGGAACACAATGAAGGAAGAAAAAACCAAGAAAATCCCCAAACAAATAGTAAATTCCACGATACTCTGCCAACTCCTGCTTGTTTTCAAACAGCTTGCAGTGCAGGAACACAACTCCCCATTTTTGCATGGCTGGATCACGTAGGCACCAAGTGGAAAATTACAAGTCTTACTATAATTATGCCAGCTTTCCTTTGCCATAGGGTTTGAACACAGATGCCTTACGTAACCATCTGAACCTTGCACTGGCTTGGCACAGAGGACATGATTTGGTCAGAGTCTGGACTGGGTTTGCTTTGTTCATCTGCACATTGCATCTGGCTGGTCAGAGCTAGGTTGCTTTCACTTCTTTGCTTGTGTCAAGCTTTTAAATCTCTCAGTGTTATAAAGAGAGGTGACAGTGCTTAGATGTGCTAAGTTATGCAGCCAGGCAATTGCTATTCAGTTAGAAAGAATATTATTTTTTAACATATTTTGGTAGAAAACATTGATGAATAGTTGCATCAATAGTACAAAGGATTCTGCAGCACAGCTTCACTTGTGCCTAATCACTGAGAGGAGTAAGGAGTTTGTTGCTGGGAGATGTCCTTATAGAGGCTTGTAAGAAGGACATGTGAAATATGTTCTCTGTGTCTAAGCCTGGGACATAGCATAGAGCTCATCGGTGGAAAAAAACCAGAGAGTTGCAAAGAAGCTTATTGATCTCTAAATTGGTGGGCTTGGCTTTCAGGAATCTAAGCAAAAAGCTCCCAGTTTTCCCTGACTGTGCCTTGCATGCAAGAATTCCCACTGTGCTCTTGGGAGAAAACTTCTGACAAACCAAACCACTCTAAGATAGAATATTGAAGCATCTGTCAGCTAGATATCAGGGCATGTTAAGCTTCTGTGTTAACCAGTTATGGTCACAAAATAGCTACAATGCCTCCCAGTGCCTCAGACAAAAAGAGTTAGCACAATCAACCCTTCTATCATTTGCCACACAGTGGTTTGTTGCATGGAAGTCAACATTACCTGGTGAATCAAAGATTCCACAGTAAGATTTCACAGAAGTACAGTATTTTCAGAATAATGTTTTTACCTCCCAGAGGTGCTGATTAAACATTAAGCAGGCAGAAACTGCAAGAGAATGGTGGGATTTCTTTGGTACTATAACATCCTTTGCATTAGCATTTTGTTTTCACAGGTATCACTGGGGAAAAGAAAAAAAAAAAAAAAGAAAAGAAAAATCTCTAGCTTCACAAACTCTGAAAATGGTCTTTTGGACATGATCAGGGCATCTAATTTAATGTCAGAAGGATGGAAGGTGAAGTGGACAGAGAAAGGAATGGGTGATGGCCAACACTCCGTGCAAATCAGAACAAGGAAATCACAGTTAGGAATAAACACAGCAGATGAAAAGATGCTTAGCTGTTAGTGCTGAGCAAACCTGCCCACAGCTGCAGCTGCATGTATCAGCCTATTCCATATCCATACCACAACACAGATAGGAATAAGGCCTTGTATTCCCAAGCAAGGGCACAGTCAATCTTCCTGAGGGATCCATTTCTCCTCTAACACTCCTCACACCAAAGCCTGAAGCACTTACAGGTACAGCAGCATTGGGGCTACAGGGGATCAGAAAGAAAACAACCCAAACTAACCAATCAAACTCTAATTTCAGCTGAGTAGGAAGCCTTCTCCAAAGGTGGGCTGGTGCAAATGGAACCTGCATGTTCAGCTGTGGTGCAGACAGCTGAGCAACTTGAAGGTTGAAGTGACAGACTATGTGGACACCTGTCAGGTGCACGAAAGTGGGTGTATGTTGTCACTGTAAGGTATCTAGCACTGAATGTGCTATGGGGACAGGCTGAGAGAGTTGGGGCTCTTCAGCCTGGAGAAGAGGAGGTTTCGAGGGGACCTGATAGTAGCCTTCCAGTATCTGAAGGGGGCCTACAGGAAGGCTGGGGAAGGATTATTTACAAGGTCCTGCAATGACAGGACAAGGGGCAATGGGTTTAAACTGGTAGAGGGAAGATTTAGACTAGATGTTAGGAGGAAGTTCTTTACAGTAAGGGTGGTGAGGCACTGGAACAGGTTGCCCAGGGAGGTCATGGATGCTCCCTCCCTGGAGGTGTTCAAGGCCAGATTGGATGAGGCCTTGAGTGAGCTGTACTAGTGGGAGGTGTCCCTGCCTATGGCAGGAGGGTGGAACTAGATGATCCTTGAGGTCCCTTCCAACCTTACTATTCTATGATTCTATGATTCTATGAATGGAGAAGCTGAGGTACTGTCTTGAGGATAGTTTAGATGATGTGCTCAGAAAATGCTGGGAACAGACTGTCCTTCAAAGAAGAAACAGATGATTAATCTACTTCCTCTGAATGGCCATTTCTAGGTTTGACTCTGCCCACATGCAAAGCCACTGAAATCATGCAGGCCTCAGGAAGAATGAGGCTCAGCAATTCAAGTAAAAGACTACATGGAGCCAAGCCCTTTTTGAAGCTTCTCCATCCCCAACATCTCCTTTACTCTGCTCTTCACACCAGAGATAAAATCTGGTATTCAAGGGATCAACAGCAAATGCAGAGCATCTCATGGTGCTTCCAGTTAGATTATGCTGGTTTCGAGGGCTCTGCTTTGGGAGGCAGGAGAGAAAAGGAGTCAATCACAGACTGGTAGGGTTGGAAGAGACCACTGGGGATCACCCAGTCCAAATCCCCTGCCAAAGCAGGGGCACCCACAGCAGCTTACCCAGGATCACAATGGCCAGCTGGGTTTGGACTCTCTAGAGAACAAGATTCCAGCACCTCTCTGGACAGCCTGATCCAGCATCATCACAGGAAGAAGCCAAGCTACAGACATTACTGTGTTCTTTAGTATTATTAGCTTGTTTGGTTCTTAGGGGTTTTTTGTTTGTTTGTTTTTAATTTCCAAACCAAAATAAACCAGAAAGAACAAACACAGGAGGCATCTGGGCTAACTGGAACAGTGACAATAGCTCACTGGAGGTATGTTGCATTCTTAGGTTTCCCGAGACTTTTCTCACAACAGGAGAATGCAAGCCAATGTGTTTTATGTCTCTCTGTTTTGAACACTGTAAAATGAGCAAGTAAGGGATTACTGCAATAGCAGCAGTTATTAAAAATGCATTATTCCCCTATTAACAATTCAAAACAGATGCCAAAGATTGTCTCGACTAGAAATAAAACTGCTGGAGTGAATAAAGCAGCCAGCAAATCAGAGATGCTCCAGATTTCACTGTAGTGCATCCATTAATTGCTTCTTTCAGAGCAAATTTAATTTTTAATTCCAGGCTACCAAATTAATCCCTCTGCGTATCTTCTAAATAAAGCCTCAAAACTGAAGTCAGGCTGGAGCATCCATTCTGTGCAGCTTGGTTTCTAATGATTCCTATTTATAAATCAATAAATGGGAAGACTAAAAGCTAAATTTAATACTATTAATGTATCTGCAAATTTAAAGCCCAATTTGTTACTGTTCTAGCAGCTGATTTTCATTCACACAGAATCATAACTACCTGAAAGGAGGCTGTAGCCAGGTGGGGTTGGTCTCTTCTCCCAGGCAACCAGCAACAGAACAAGGGGACAGTCTCCAGTTGTGCCAGGGGAGGTCTAGGCTGATATTAGGAGGAAGTTCTTGACTGAAAGTGATTGGCATTGGAATGGGCTGCCCAGGGAGCTGGTGGAGTCACTGTCCCTGGAGGTGTTCAAGAAAAGCCTGGATGAGGCACTTAGTGCCATGGTCTGGTTGACTGGCTAGGGCTGGGTGATAGGTTGGGCTGGATGAGCTTGGAGATCTCTTCCAACTTGGTTGATTCTATGATAAAGGTTGGAAAAGCCCTCTGAGATCTAAGTCCAACCTTCCACCCAACATCTCCCTGACCACTAGACCATGTCCACAGATGTCATGTCCACAGGTTTCTTGAACACCTCTAGGGATGGGGACTCCACCACCTCCCTGGGCAGCCTGTTCCAATCCCTGATCACTCTTGCAGCAAATACATTTTCCTAATCTCCAACCTAAACCTCATCTGGCACAATTTCAGGCCATTTCCTCTGGTCCTGTTGCTAGTTACTTGGGAGAAGAGATCAGTTCCCACTCTACTTCAACCTCCTTTCAGGGAGCTGTAGAGAGCAATAAGGTCTCCTCTCAGCCTATTCTCCTCCAGACTAAACAACGCCAGTTCCCTCAGATGCTTCTCACCAGACCTGTTCTCCAGAACTTTCACCAGATTTGCTGTCTTCTGAACCCTCTCCAGCCCCTCAATATCCTTCTTGTAGTAAGGGGCCCAAAACTGAACCCAATACTCAAGGTGTGGCCTCCCCAGGGCTAAGCCCAGAGGCACCATCACTTCCTTACTAACAAGCAAGAAGATTCCTATAGCCAGGTCAGTCACACAATCAGGAGTGTCATTTGAACCTGAGCAGGATATTACAGTGATGTCAAATTGCAACAGCCTGGACACACAACAGTTTCACAACTGTAACTCATGGGTAAACCAAACCCATTCCTGTCCTGAGGAATTTGTGTGTGTCATTACCTGGGACAGCATTGACATCACTGCAGTGTTTGAGACTGTCCTACAGTACTAACTTGTATTTGTTTCCTCCTTCCCAGAGTACTTCAGGATTACAGGATCATTTGTGTCAGAAGGGACTTCTGGTGGTATCCACAGCCCAGCTCCCTGCTTGGAGCATGGCTGACATCAAGTTGCTCAGGGCTGCATCCAGTTGAAGTGGTATTGCTGAAGACAGAGATACCATCTCCTGTCATGGTGTTTGCTCCAGCACCTAACCACACTCATGGTGAAATTCCTCTCTCTCCCCACCTGGTATCTAATTGAAGTCTTCCTGACTGCCATCTGGTTTCGTTGCCTCTTGTCTTGTCCTCTTCTAGAAGAGGCTGGCTGGACCTTTTTCATGCTCTCCTATTAAGAAGCTGAAGACACCAGCTCTGAGACTTCTCTTCTCCAGGCTGACCAACCCCATGCTGTCAGCCTCTCCTCACTTGTCAGGTGCTCTGACCCCTGGGTGCCTTGGTGGCTCCTTGCTGGACCTGCTTCAGCATCCTGATGCCTTTTGAAAAGCCAGGCACTCAAGAGAAGGTTTCATAAGTAATGATGGAAGGGAGGTTATTCCCAGGTAATGTGTGTTGGGTTGAGGAAAAGAGGTAAGAGGAGAACAAGGCCATATCTAATCCCTGAACTCCCTTATCTAATCATCCATAATAGGAGGTCAGCACAGATGCCTTACTGCAGGTAGAGCTAGGCAGGTTAGCCTGGCAAGGAGGTGAGGGAGATGTAGAGCAGGTTCAGCTTCCAGCAGGTAGGCAGTGACCAACCCATTGATTGCTCAGCTATGGTTAGGAAAACATGGGCAACACTGCTATGGGTTGCTGGAAGCTCCCTAGTACCCACCAGTTCTAGCTGAGTTATGCCTATGTATGTACACACAGTTGGAGAGGGAGACCTGAGCTTCCTTGAGAGCAAACAAATAATAAGTTGTTCTTCACACACCCGAAGCCTTAAACAAAAGCTGAAGATCTTACAGTGTGTGTCTGGGCTTCATCCACATCTCCATCTTATTCTATGCATTAGCGCTCTAAGAACTTCATATAGTTACAGATCCAGCCACCCCTGGGGTATTTTTGTTGTTACTNAGCTAGAGAAGGTTAGGAGCTTTTTAAGCACAAAGTAATGCTGCTCTAAGTTTTAATTCCAGAAGAAACACTACCAAAGTAGTAACCTATGTGGAGCAAGATATTGAAACAGTCAAGAAAGATTTGGTCTTCCCACTGACATTTCTATAGGAAGATCTCTTAACAGGTCCTTTAAACTCAAGCACTATAAACTAAGGACAAAGCAAGCAGGGAGCCTAACAGTGCTGAAGCCTTGCTCCTTGCTGAAGGAATACCAAGTTGTCTTACAGTTCAATCATGGATTTACTACCACCAAATAAAACAAAGGGCTCAGATGAGAAGGGGGAAAAAATGACACAAACGGATGGTGCAACATAAAACAACAGGATGGCTCCAAACATGCATGGTTAGAGATAACTGAGAGGTGAAAAGTTCAGATCAGAAACATGTTTATGCATTTACAGATTTAGGATTCATGGTTTGGTTTTGTCTTTCCTTATGACCAGTGCAAAGTGATTGGACTTTTCAGCACCAGACTTCCAATATTTCAATCTTAGTATTATTCATGAGCTGGCAATTATCACTACTTTAATCACTAACAGGAAAAGTAAAAACTAAAGACAATTTTGTTCACGGCATGCACAATTTCCGAACACATTTCTAATTACTGAGATTAGTTGGCCTTTGATGCTTCTGTGAGAGGACTGCTACAGCCTGGCACTGGCAATGAATGGAACTAAGATGTGTAATCACTGCTCTCCACATTTAATCCAAGGGAACGGGGGAAACGCAGAGTAAAGCCATCTATGGCTTTACAGCATTGTTGGCTGGAAAATGGCCATTTGGGGTCTATTCAGGGCAGACTTGGCTTGACATGGAGGGTCTGCTGTCTCTGACTTCCATCCAAACCCAAAGGCCATGTTGAGCCTTTTGCAGGGCCATGCCTTTAATCCTCAGAGTGCCAAAGAGATGGTTTGTCTCACATGGAATATCTGACAGTTAACAAATGAGATGCTCAGAGCACCACCAATATCCTATGTAAACTACACCAACATTTCCATACATTTGTCAAGTGAGAACTAAACCTACAGTTAGCTTCCTCCTACCTTTGGAAGAGTCTGAGGGATGTGCCTCTTAAAGCACATGAAGTTATAACCTAAGGGTGCCTAAGAGGTTAGAACTATTCTGAGATGCTAAGTATCTCTGCTATGGTTTTCCTCCTTTCAGCCTTAAGCTGCTACTTCTTCTCTTGTATCAAATCGTACCATTAGATCTCTCTTCAAAGGTAAAACGTGGGTGGACCATCTCTACTCTTACCTGTACTCTGAGTGTGTGGCAGGGACAGCTAGCTGGGTATGGTACAATGGAGCTGGACAGCAAAACTGGTGCAGAGTATTTAAAGACCTACGACACAAGGAAAAACACAAAGTCAAACACCAAGTGTTTAGAAAGGGGCGTTTTTTGGGGGTGGAGGGGAAGCAGGTGCTGATAGGTATATCTGAAACTCAGAACTTGGAATGACATTTGCCATACAGCTGTCAGTTCAGAATCCCAGGAAATAGCAAGGGAAATCATCCCATGATTGAAATATACACATCAAGAATGACAGTGATAAACTGTTGGAATGAAGGATCGGAGTTTTTGTCACTAGATTAAGTCCAAATGCCAATTTAAGACTTTGGGTTTGCCTTGCCATGAGGACCAGAGGCAAAAGCCCAACACTGAGGGTTAAAGTTCCTACGGAAATGAAGCTTCAGACTTGCACGTTACTCTGCACCAGTCAAGCTGTCGGGATGCTAATGGAATTGAAAACACAGAGCTTGGACATGAGAAGGAATAATGTGATGAACAATGGGTATCAGTTTTCTTCAAGCCCAGCAATTATAAACACATTGCAACACGCCAGTTAGAAACCGGAAGGAACCCAAGTTTCACCCAAGTTTTCAATCACACCCTCAAGAGTGCAACACCAATGTAATTGCTGCCATTTGCTAGAAGCGAGGAAGAACCAAAGAAGTTTTACAATGCACAAAGCTGCTCTGCACCCCACATTGTTGTGTTCAGATTGGTCCACCAAAAAGCCAGAGAAAAGTTGGCAAACAAGACAAGGTACCAAAGGAAAGCCTAGGGAACCTGCAAACCACACGCAGGACACTTGTCAGCATTTTGGGTGTTTGGGCCTGGAAACACCAAACAAGGTTTAGCACAGTTAAGTCCTCCATGACAAAAACAACCTAATCACATTTCTGCAGACACAGCATTCCTCCAGGAAATCATACAAGAATTAGTGGATATTTCATAGTCTGGTTTGGGTTGAAAGGCTCTTTAAAAATCAACTAGTTCAAATCCCCTGCCATGGGTAGAGACACCTTCCACTAGACCAGGTTGCTGAAGGCCCCATCCTACCTGACCTTCAGGAGAGGAGGCATCCGTAACATTCCTGGGCAACCTGTTCTGGTGTCTCACCACCCTCATTGGAAAGAATTTCTTCCTAATGCCTAGTCCAAATCTCCTCTTTTCCAGCTCAAAGCCATTGCCCCTTTGTCCTGTTACTAGAAGCCCTTCTCAAAAGTCCCTCTCCAGTTCTCCTGTAGCCCCCTCAGGTACTGCTCTAGGGTCTCCCCACTGCCTTCTCTTTTCCAGGCTGAACAGTCCACACTCTTCACCTGTCCCTACATAGGAGGTTCTCCAGCCCTCTGATCATCTTTGTGGCCAGACCTGCTCCAACCATTTGATGTTGTTCTTGTGCTGGGAGCACCAGAACTATCCAGCTCTAGAACCCAGCTCTTAGAGCATGGACACAGGGAAGAAACAGACACTCATGGAATCCTCATGGAACTTGTGGCATCCAAGCTGAGCATTAACAGAGAATGTATCTGTGTATGCACATGCACCCTTTCTCCCCACCTCATCTCATGCTCAGCATGTTGACGAAGGCTTCAGGAGATTGATTTGAATTCTTCTGCATCCCTGAGGCTTAAAGCGAATCCTGTGGGCTCATTTTCTTACAAGACTAAACAGAGTGGTTAAGCAAAAATACAGCCAGGCTTTGCACAGAAAGGAGTCAGTTACTAATCCTTTGGAGAAAAAAAAAACCCAACAAGGTCATCCTGTTCCAACTCCTGCTGCCAACAGTGTGCCAGCAACTGCACTGCCAAGATGAGCTGGATTTCCTGGTTAAAGATAGCAACTGATGGTAACTCCTGTAAAGGACTTGAGCTGTTGGAAATAGAAGTGCAAGACAATTCAGTCAGGAGGCAGACTGCCACCGTGGGACATACTCTGCTAACGCCTCGTAGCGTGCGCTTAGTAAGTGGTGGCAGCTTTAAGCCACTTAGAGAGACAGACAATGCTCCTGCAGACACTGAGGGGCCACGCTAAAAGCAGTTAGGACAGGCACAAGCTGCATCATCTGACAAGAGAAGCAGGCCACATTCACGCCAGTTGCTCCAGACAGTTCACAGTAGCAGGGCAGTAACTTGTACTGGGCAGTGCACTGAAGTCAGACATAGGGTGGGGGATGAGTTCGCTCCTTCCTGCTTTGTGAACACCTCAGTTTTTTCAGTAAAAGCAGGAGGAGGAAATCAGGATGAGAGTATTGCACGTCCCTCTCCCAACATTCTTTTCTTTTTTCATACAAATCTCAATTCTCATTAACAGTACTTCTTCCTTCAGAGAATAAACCAGCAAACCTATGAATGAGGTTATTTGGCCTGTTTTGCTCAACAAAGCATTCTGAACAGAGCTTACTCCCAGCCATTCCAAAAAGCATCCTTGAGGCTCCATAATTCTAAAGCCATAAGAATTCATACAGCTCCACTAGGCTCCATAAATCCATCCTATTCTGACTTTCCTAGGTTCTACAAGGTCTAAACAAGAAAGAAGAAAGTTCTCCCTGTGATCTTAGATGCTCATCTGTGGTCAAGGTTAATACTCACCTATCACACAAGACCGGTTAAGGAGCTCAACAGCTTTGAGTTTCAATTCCAAGGTACAGTAGAAATGCAAGAGTCCAGTCACCTTGATAGCAAATAAGAAGTGCCAGAGGTTTATCAAGCAGCAAGTGCACAGGCACTCTCTGTGTCATAGGAGCAGGTACGGAGCAGATAAAATATGACAACATTCAACTGCAGGCTTGTAATTAAGTTCCCCTATCTCATTGCTGTGTTCCACAAGGACAGTGCAGATGGCAGAAGAGTACATTCAGAGACTGATAGAACCATTTTGGTTGGAAAAGACCTTTAAGATCAAGCCAAACCATTATCTAACTCTACAATACGGAAAGTAAGACTTCAGCCATTCCTCAGGGTGTTCAAAGATAGGCTCTTTGCCCAACTAGCTACCAAGTAAACTATAAGGGTTAGGCTCTGCTCTGAATTTTAAAACTGAAAGACATCTTGACTCAGAGTTTTGGTTCCTTTAGATCCCACTGGCTGATGCCCAGTCAGCTTGATAAATGATGAGGCTCAGCATTTACAGCTCTGCCATAGCATGCTAATTTCACCCAAAGCAAATCCACCTTCTGCTGGCACAATCTAAGACCCATGTATAGCATTTTGTGCCTTCAATCACCTGCTAAAATGGTAGTTCCATCCATTTACTCCTCTAGAAGGTATCAGAAAAAGTTCAAATGCCTTTTTTTGCTGTGTTTTCTTTGAACTGTTTATCTAGAGTTTTCAGTCAGCCTTCAACACAAGTTTGCAATAAAAAAAGAATTGATTTGCTAACCACCTAAAGGCATCAAAAGAAATAAATTTCCCTAATTTGGAGAAGCAGTCACATCTCCTGGTCACGGTACCATAGATACTTGGCCCTGTCAAGTTCAGCCTCTACCTCCCTAATCTGTGGCCTTCAAAATATGATTGAAAATTATAAATTGAGCTACTTCAGGACTGATACAGGACAAATGACTAAATTGATGAATCCTTCTTAGGTGATTTAAGCACCTGAACCATCACCGCAGCATCCTGGTGACAAGGAAGCTTGGCAATTTCCCACTTTCAGGCCAAGGTTCTTCTCACTCTCCCCATATACTCACAGGCAGGTAGCTACTTGCCAAAGGAAGTTCTTTGGAGAACAGACTAGTCAAACAGTAAAAACACAACCAGATCTAACCCAACATCTTGAAAGCACACCTCCCCCAGGATACCAATGTAACGAGAAAAACCCAGCTTTGAATTGGGTAGGAGCCCCAAAGGAGGTTTAACTGCTCCTCTCACTTCTGTATGCATTTCATCGTGTTTGCCATCAGAAACCACACATTTTACCATTTCCATGTCTATCAGAGAGCAGAAATGACCATGCATTTTACTCTTTCAGTGCTAGAGTCTGGCTCAGATGTATAAATAAAATGATAAACAGATTCCTGGTGACCACAGAAAAATACAACTCTCTGTTTGTTTTCATTTTCTTTTGCAATCACCAGCAAGCCTTCCAAACTCAGCAGACACTTTTCTCAGTATTGGCTTTAAAATAGCCTGGCAGAACAGAATAACAGGCTACTGAGATGAAGTTAATTTTGCCTTAACAGATGATCCTCTTGCTGTTCTCAAAACATCCTCTCAGTGGGCTGGTATCCACCTTCCTTCTCCAGGTAGCAGGACAGTGCTGCTGGGCTACCAACTGGAGCACATTTCATCCATCCATCCATCCACCCACCCATCTATCCATCGCCTGGAGAAAGCCTGTCCTGCTAACTCATAGTAGCACACAGTGTTTGCTACAGGATACCACAACCAACCCTTTACTTTAAAGTAGTTTGCTGCTGTGTAATTTTAAGGATGTGTAAAGCTGTGAGCAGGCTGACATCATTATCTCAGACTTTCTTCCTAACAAGATTCTCAGCTTCCCAACAGAAAAGTCTGAGAGACTGTTGTCTCCCATATGCTCAGTAAAAGAGTATTGGTACAGGACCACAGCAGGAAGAAATTTTGTCTCTTTATCAGGTCAATGACGTGGTTGATGACAGGAGTCTACCAGGTACATTTGCCTGTAGCATCACAGAATCATTTTGGTGGGAAAAGACCTTTAAGATCATCAGGTTCAACTGTTAACCCAACACTATCAAGATCATAACTGCTGGGTTTTCCTACAGTCCTATTACTTCATCCACTATCCCTCTCCTTTTCTGGAATAACAATCTGTTCCTCTCCATCTGCCAGTATTCCTCCTTTTCTTCTGCTACATTTTTCCATGCTGTCCTCCAATGAGTATGTGCAAGCTGTAGGAAAGATTGATACCAGCACAGGCTCCCATTCCACTGCAGGCACTCTGTAGTTAACTCTGTGCTCGTTAACACTCATCCTTTTTAAAGTTAGCTGGTAGAGAGCACAAGTGGTAGACAAATTCATCCCCTGCACGACCCCATTCAGTTCAACATCACCCAAGGTAGCCAAGAACCGTTCGTCAGGTTGGATTCATGCTTATGAGCTACTAAAACAATCACTTCCATCTCTCAGTGCTTTATCCCCATGACCAATAACTGTTTTCCAAGTTGAAAATGTTTTTTCTCTCTTTCATCCATAGCTATGGCTACAGCTGAGATTAGAAAAGGCTGTAGCTGAAAACTAGTAGTCTGTCCTGTCCTTGCTCAGTAACTCTGTTTCTTTAGTAAAAAAGCCCAGAAGTTGGAATATAATCAACCTGATCTCCAAGCAGGTGATGAACAATAGAAGTCTTAGCAACACAGATTCTTGGTGACTCCAGCTCAAAGTCTGCTTATTAACACACTTATGAACCTGCTGGGAAGGTTTTCAGAACAAAACACACCAAGTAAGCTCACAAGACAACTTGCCTTTTGGCACTTCCCCCCAGCAGAGGAAACAGCAGGTACGTGGTAGCACATATTATCTCCTCACAGTCCAGGCTTGACTGTAGCTGCTGCAAACATGTCCACCAAGAGATGGTTTAGCAGGTGATTCATCTGCATTTGCAAGGCCAAATTCCTGCTGCTCTGACATCAAAGATACTCCTTTCACTGCTCAGACCTTCACCCAGAATACACAGGACAGTATGAATTTAGCTTTTAAAGTAGCACAGAAGTATCCTGGCCTTTTATTTTTATTCAGTTCATCTCACTCTATGTCCAACAGCCTGCAGCCAAGTATGTCAAGGAGAAACTGTGGTGGCATAGGGCAAATATTGGGTTTTTTCCACAGCGTTCTTCTTAATTCCAGTTTCTTCCGTACAGACCATTTCTGAATGGCAGTTATACGAAAGTAATATGTAACCCCCTTACAGTCCTTGTGTCCTTGGCTGAGACCAGCACACAGCACAGACGACTACGACAAACACCTTTATTCCCAATGCCTCCTTTCAACAAGATGAATCCCTGCTGTACACAGCTTCTTGCGCACCCAATCACAGGAAGGTAGCAAGACAACTCATGGCAAGAGAACACCACTATAGCCACCTTGTCTGAGAGTCAAGAAAGCCACCCAGATCTCAGGAAGCAGCATAACTTGCTATGTTGGCATCTCCCTCCTTCCATCTCTGCCCCCCTACCACACAGCAGTCCTAAAACCTAGTTACAAGCACTATTGGTTAGGGTATTTGTTAGCAGAATCCCAGAGAGAGTTTCTGTAGGTATCGAGGATGCTCAACAACATCTGCAGCTCTAAGAGATCGGCACAGGTAGCCTAGTGTACAGACCACTGAATTTTGCTCAATTTCTAAGATTTGGTTGCCATCAAAGTGATTAAAAGCCAGCATCTGTGCATGTTGCAGTATCAAGCAGACTGCTAAGTCCTTGTTTTGAATGCTACTACCCTTTAAGTGCTTCCTGCTCAAGTGCCCACAGCTGGGTTTGTCAAGAGACGGCTTTCACTAACCTCTCCTCCATCAAAAGGGCATTCACATAATGATCATCTCTTAGAGAACAAAACCCAGTGCCGTCACAGCACACCAAAGAGCAGCAGCTATTTCTGTCCCATCCTGGAGCACAGTGCTTAATTAACCTCATGGATAATTATTTTTAAAAGGATTATCACCTTTTTTTTTGCTTTCAGGCAAGAGGTGATGCTTTTGTATCCCAGCCACACACGGTTTGTATGAGGCCTCCAGTACTGGGCTAGCTGTAACCAGGGTGAATTTAATTAAACACATTAATATGTAGCTACTTGTAATTATGAACTTTCAGTTCCCTTTTGATTAAGTCTTACTGCAAACCCATCTCTTCTGCAGGGTGATGTACGAGCATTTCCAATGTGTATAAAGCCCACTTGTACCATTTGTGCTTATGAGTCACTCTCCAAATCCGTAGTGAAAGCCTCACACTGCACAACACCAGGAACAAGGAGCAAAGAGTCATGAAACTGCATGGTAGGACAAAAAAATCCCAAGAACCTGATGGATTCACCACACCATTTCTGCATTTCCCAAGCCATTAAGTTAGGTGCCTGCATTGCTCAGGAAACTCCAAGTGACATTACCAAAGACAGCCCCATTCTCATCTTACAGATGCAATAATCAGGGGAAAAGCAAATCCAAACAGCGACATCTACACATATTGGATCTGAAGCTCATGAAAGAGGGAAAACATTAATGTACAAAGAAGGAAATTACACAGATCCAGCATGAGAGATTTACAGCAAGGCAAATCCTATCACTTAAAACAATGGGAAGCTGACATCTGCTTGATTCAGTGCAGTAGCTGAAAAAAAAAAGAGAGAAAGCTCTTTCTAATCCCAGTAGACTGATGCTGTTTATCTGTTTTTACAACAGCAACTATCCAACCATCTATGTTTTATTTCAATTATTTTTATGGGTTTTTTTCCTAAGGCCAAAGTCTTAATATCCATATTATTAGAATACTGACAGACTTCAGAGTATTTTTCATCTCAAAACTAACCCATCCATGAAAGGCCTGCTGTATTTCACTGTTCAACACACTTTCAGCATTCAGAACAGATTAGCTTTAAAGAACACAAAGATTTTGAGTACCTATGTCCTAGACAGTTAGTTCTACAAAAGCCCTCAGGCTTACATTTTCCTTTAACTATCAGCATCAACTTGCCTAAATGGCAGTTAAAATACAGAATTATAGGAGAAGCCACAGTTCAGATCTTGTTTTCTACAGCAACATGATGAGGTAGGTAAAAGATACCAGACATGTAAGCAGTAATAGAGGAAAATGCTGGACAAAATGCTTCTATAAATAAGCCTGTAATATTGCAGCTAAAGAAAGTAGGCCTAAGGAGAGTAAAATACTCTGTCACACCACATGATAAGCACTGAATTGTTTTCATTGGAAGAGATCTCTAAGATCACTGAGTCCAGCCTTCAGCCTAAGACCACCGTGGCCATTAAACCACGTCCTGAAATGCTACATCAAATTCTGTCCCCTGCTGAGTTACAAAATCCCCAAACCCCAGAACTCACATTAAAATGGAGTCCAACACAAACACTACTGCTTCTCCCTGATGTAAACACACGGTGCTCTATTTAAAGCTGATCTACATACACCTGGATGGCTACAACCTGTTTCTCAAGTTCACTTCCTCCCGCCTATAGGTCAAATTTGGTTTGATTTTAAACCATTTTGACGTGACCATTCATGCCACCACCATACACCAGAAGGCTGAGTGAAACTTAGGAACAGACTTCAACACTCTTCAGCCTTCATTTTGAGTAGTTTGTTCTTGAATGGTTCCTCTGTCTGGACAGTGCTACTAAAGGAGAAATTTACTCAAATTAAGACTCACAGGCACTACTCAAATAGTTTAAAAGGTTACAGATGCCAATTGCATTTGCTTAATGAACAACCCTCTGGCAAACCTAAATTTAACCTTAAAGGGAGAGGACCTTTAAGCAGGGTTCAGGAATACAAGCATCAGGCACAGCCATTTCAGATGACTTAGTTAAAAGAGGAGCACTGGTGGGAGCGAGAGTGGCTGGCAAAGGACAGCTTAACTGAACACTGTTGTCTGTCTTGTTATGGTTTTACCCTGAGGTGGAACAACATCACAGTACGGGTTAGGGGAAAGCTCAGAGTAAGGGTTACGTAGAACCACTAGAACCAAATCAAGCCACCCAGTGTGGTTTCCGTCTCTACCCTGCTGCTGCCACCGCAAGCAGATGCAAACTTCAGCACCATCCTTCTCTGGCTACAAGTGGAGAAGCACTCTGCCAAACGTGACATCTCAGGCAAAGAGCTGCTGCACTGTACTGAAGGGATGAAACACTGAACTCCTGCTCTGCTGACTACAACCTTTCAGAAACTGTTGAATTAAATAGTGAGCAATTAATGCATCCTTAGGTTTTGAGAAGGCATATATGCAACCACAACACCACCACCACAATTTGCTGCCTGTAGGTTTTGATAAGGCATATATGCAACCACAACACCACCACCACAATTTGCTGCCTGTTGATCCTGTTCTGCTGAAGGCTGCATTCCATAGCAGAGCAGTAACAGTGATGTATTTAAAATACAGATGATGAGGTTCTAATATGACAAAGCATTCAAACAAAATGGAAGAGAGATCCTTGACTCGTCATAGACAGAAGTCCCAGCACCCTGTGTGGCTTCTTGTATGCAAAATGGGGGGGTGTTATTTATTTCCACTGCTTAACATAGACTCCTTCACTTTATTCTGTCATATATTGAGTACCCCTATGCAGAAACACAAGCACCATCTACGCGTTTCTAAGACACGGAGCACTCAGCTACCCAAAAAAAAAAGGTAACACCCTAAAAATGGTTCGTGGAAAAGAAAGCCACCAAACAATAACTGATCACTGCTCCCACTTCTGGAGTCCTCCACACTGATACCGGAGACATGATGACAGATGAAGAAGGAAAAGGTACTCACAAATAACACCTTCTGCAAGCCATCCTTGACTGTCAGGTGGGTTGGGTATTTATATTTTCTTTCACACAACCTGAGGTAGAAAAGCTCTTTCTTAAGGAAATTAATTAATTCAAACAACAGCAACAACAACAAAAAAATAAAAATAAAGATCACATTCACAGCTTTTGCATGCTCATTCAAGATCAGCCACGGTGGAACATCACAGATAAGTACGCTGGTGATGTAACCAGCATCAAACACTGCATCAGATAAACCCAAAGGCTCTACAGGGTTATATGTTGCAAAGCCAAAAGGTTTTTCCCAGAGAGGAGGTTCAGGAGGTGTAAAGCAGCCACACTCTTCTCATATCCCGGGTGGGTTTGCTCTCTGCTGCCGAAAAAAGTCCCCAAGCTGTATTTATTATCAAACTTCATCCCCAAGAAAAAGCAATATGCTCTCTCATTTGCTATTTAGACTGAAATAGAGAAGCACCAAATGTTGCGTTTTCGACTGCACCATCTCCGTCTGAACGCTGTAGTACAGTCCAAACCAAGAAAAGGCCATTGGTCCTTTTATCTCCATGGCAACAGCAGCATCTGTGAAGGCGAGTCCTATTCCCTCCTCACTGCACAGTCAATTTATAGTCACATACTATGACACATGCTGATAAGACAGCAAAGCTAATCAGCAGCCAGGAGAAACAGGAACCAAAGTAGGAGATTAAGCTCCTGCTCAGGAGAATATGCTCCTGTAAACAGTGCTGCTCGGGTGGAAATCACAACACAGGGAACCAAATCCAGCTGCTCCTTTGAGCTGGTCCAGCCTAGGAATTTGTGAGCATCCTGGTTTAGATAACAAGGAGACTTCCTGAATATTTTATGGAATTAGCTTCTTGGTTAAATCTCTCGCTACATCCTAATTAATGGGGGTCCAATTAAAGGTGTTCTTCGGAAAAAAAAAATAATTATCTGAACTATTACTTAAATATTGTTTTTCCCCTTAATAAAGTCTTGTTATTAATGATAACAGCAGAGTGAGAAGTTTCACACAATCCCAACATAGCGGGGTCTGGAAGTGAACCTCTAGGGATCATCCAGTCCAAGACCCTGCTAAAGCAGGCACAGCCACAGCAGCTTGCCCAAATCACAATGTCCAGCTGGGTTTGGTATCTCTCCAGAAAAGGAGACTCCACAACCTCTTTGAGGTTTCGCAGTTCTACAAACTATTGTACTCCCATGTCCCTTCTTCGCAGCACCATCAGTGGTGCTTTCCAGTAGAATCATGTCTGTGCATTAAGTCTCTTGTCTCCAGGGAAGTGACCAGTGACCACATGTACAGGTTTGATCAGTCATCTAAACTTGCTCTCCTTTTATTCCACAGAGATCCTTCATAAAAAAAACACAAACAAACAAACAAAAAAATCCAGCAATAAAAAACCCAAACAACTCCACTCCACAAAAATTCCTTTTTTTCTTCCTGTTCCCTGCCCCACTCCAATGCTCAGCACCCAGGCCTTATGTTACCAAGACAGCCAAGTTTCCCCCCTTGTTTCATGAATCAACACAACGACCATCTGCTGATATTATTAAGTTAAATATATACCAGGACACACTGATGAGGGCAGCTCATTTGCCGTGGTCAAGTGATCAGTTGAGAGCTGTTTCACGGCCAGTTGTAACATTTCCAGAAGAAGAGAGAGCAGGTGGTCAGCCAAATGCTCCTCATCACAGCATTACCTATGAAGTTCCTCAGGCTAAAGAGGAGCATGAAGTGTCAAAGACGCTGTTAAATATTAGAACTTTGCAAAAGCGAATTGTCCTAATACTTAGATATTAGGAAACATTTCTTCCCTGCAAGAGTGGTCAGGCATTGGAACAGGCTGCCCAGGCAGGTGGTGGAGTCCCCATCCCTGGAGGACTTCAAGAAATGTGTGGTCATGGCACTTTGGGACATGGTTTCATGGCCATTGTCGTCTTAGGCTGACTGGTCGGACTTTTCCAAGCAAAATGCATCCATGATTCTATATTCTGACAGTTCAAACTTATTTGAAAATTGCTATCTTTAGTGTTAAAATGCCCTGAGGTGCTCCCTTTTGGTCAACCACCTGCCTTAAGCTGAACAGTTAAGTCTACAACCTACCATTCACCTGCACTTACCTGCCACACAGTCCTGCTAGACTGGAAACCAAGGTAAGAATTTTATCTCTAGAATGATAGAATGGTTTAGGTTGGAAGGGGCCTCAAAGATCATCTGGTTCCAACACCCCCACCCCCCCTATCCCCCCCCAGCTGAAGGTAAATCCATTCAGCTTCACCTAAAGGCAAACTGATAGGCGTCTGTAGAACTCTCAGGGCTGCTACAGCCCTGGAGACACTTCACCATGAGGTAGTGCTCTAGCAAGGCAATAGGAAATCACTACTAACAGGGAGACAAAACTGCCAGACTCATTCATTCCCTTCCCAAATCAGTCTGCAGTGCTTGGATACCACAGCAATAGGTACTTCAGCAGCACTCACTTTAAGAAAGTTTCATCTAAAATACACTCTTCCCAACAGGAAAAGAGTGACCTACACAGAATGTGACCTCATGTGGCACTTTCTAAACAGCTTTGTTTATATAGTTCTCAAAACTTCATATCCTCATCAATGACAGGGTGGGATTGAGACACCAAGCTGAGTCATGCAGCTGACATATCTGAGGACCAGGATCCATCCAGAGACACCTGGACAAGCTTGAGAAGCTGGACTGTGTGACCCTCACGAGGTTCAGCAATGCCAAGTGCAAAGTCCTGCACGTGGGTCAAAGCAACCCCTGGTCTCAGTCCAGGCTGGGGATAAAGGGCTGGAGAGCAGCCCTGTGGAGAAGGACTTGGGAATGTTGGTGGGTGACACGCTGGACATCAGCCGGCACTGAGCGCTGCCAGCCCAGAGCCAGCCTGTCCTGGGCTGATCCCCAGCAGCGTGGGCAGCAGCGTGGTGAAACCCTGGCTTAGATTGCCCATAGAGATGGTAGATGCCCCATCCCTGGTCAGGCTGGATGGGGTTCTGATCCTCACTTGGTTGCAGATGTCCCTGCTGACTGCAGGGGGATTGGACTACATGAGTTTTAAAGGTCCCTTTCAACCCAAATCAGTGTGTGACTGTAATTGCCTTTGGTGAGAGCAGTACTAGCTTAGGGTTTTCCCCACCCTTGGAAGCTTTTAGGATATAGCTGGGCACAGTGCTGGACCATCTTGTCTAGACCATGCTTTTGCAATGAAAGGTTGGACTAGATGATCCTTGAGGTCCCTTCCAACTTGGTATTCTACGATTCTAGCTAGGATCCTATAACTTCAGCTGATGTTAGTGCATGGCACAGAGCAGACAGACACCTTAGCACCATGTCCCCATGCCACAACCAAGAACTGATTTGAAGCATCCCCACACGTGTCTCTCACCACTGGCAGACATTAAGGTGATTACCTGGTTTCTGCTACCTTTGGAAGTTAAACATCTTTTCCACAAGTTAAGGTAATTCAGAGCAATACAGATTCAAGAGAAGTGGTTTTGCTGTCACACTGAAGGCAGCCTAAAGGTATTGTGCTGCAGAAGAGCTTTCTAATGATTCAAATACTGCCTCATTTCCAGCAGATCCCAAACACAGAGCCCTGATACAGTGCAATTCGAAAGCTGCTTGGGGGTGGTGAAATTGCATATCACAGCCAAGCCTTTTTAAAAGCCATAAATACATCACACAGATAAATGCCTGCTAATAAAATCAAACCATTACAGGAAGAGTCCCACAAAACAGCTTTCCAATCTATTGTGAAGTCAAGCAGCTCCATCAGCACTGGGGTACAACAAAGAGAAAACACAAACAACCTTGGCAGCTTGCTCTGATCTTTCTGTTCCTAACTCCAGGTCCTGCAGCTGCCTGCCACTGCAGTGCACTGGTGGTATAAAGAGTGAAGACCAAAATTGAAGTAAGAATAACTTCTGGAGCTATTAATTTAGAAGTTCCCCAGGAGTGAACAAGGTGCTCTGCTGGCCAAGAAGGCCAATGGGATGCTGGGGTGCATCAAGAAGAGCGTGGCCAGCATGTTCAGGGATGGGGTCCTGCCCTTTTGCTGTACCCTGGCGAGGCCTCACTTGGAGGACTGGGTCCAGTTCTGGGCTCCCTAGTACAAGAGAGACAGGGAGCTACTGGAGAGAGACCAGTGGAGGCTACAAAGATACTGAGAGGCCTGGAGCATCTCTGTGAGAAGGAAAGGCTGGGGCTGTTGAGTCTGGAGAAGAGTAGCCCCGGGGGGGGATCAGATCAATGCTCACCAACAACTAAAGGGTAGAGAGCAAGAGGATGGGGTCAGACTCTTGTCAGCAGTGCCCAACAGCAAGACAAGGGTCAATGGACACAAACTGGAACCCAGAAGGTTCCATCTGAACAGGAGGAGAAACTTGTTTGGTGTGAGGATGCTGGAGCCCTGGAGCAGGTTGCCCAGAGAGGTTGTGGAGTCTCCTCCTCTGGAGAGATTCCAAACCTCCATGGCCATTGTGGTCCTGAGCAAGCTGCTGTGGGTCATTCACTCGTAGCTTTTAACTTAGAAGAAAGGTTGTTCTTTTCTAAGGAAAATAAAGCAAGCAGGGCAGAATTGAGAACACCAGGGTTGCAGCTTTTCCTGGTGGTACAAAGTGTACTCAGCAAGGTACTTGTACAGTATGTTACTTGAGGTCACTGTGTGAGAAGACCTTGACAGAAGATAGCCAAATCGTTACTCTAATGAGTTTGCAATCTAAAAGTATTAAATATAAAACTCACTGAAGTGACTGGGAAGATCTCCCAGGGGCTTCAGCAGGCACAGCCAGTCACAATAAACATTCAGTTCTCCTAACACCTACCAACATCAATAACATGCCCAGCCAGGGAACTCTCTATTGCCAAATCCCACTTTTCTCTGTTGAGATTTCTGTTCCTTGCATTACTGCAAGGAATCATAGACTCACAGAATGGTTGAGGTTGAAAAAAACCTTAAAGATCATCTGGCTCCAATGCTGTGCCATGGGCAGGGACACCTCCCACTACAATTGTTGCTGAAGTCCACATCCAACCCGGCCTTGAACACCACCAGAGAGGAGCCATCCACAACTTCCTTGGGCAACCTGTTCCAGTGCCTCACCACCCCCACTGTAAAGAATTTCTTCCCAATATGCAGTCTAAATCTATCTTCCTCAAGATTAAATTCATCCCCCTTCTTCCTGTCCTACTCCCGCTCCATTCAAAGTTTAACCTAATTGGTCTTGACAGAATCACAGAACTGGTTGGAAAAGCCCTCTAAGATCATCCAGTCCAACCATCAACCCACCACAACCATGGCCATTAAACCATGTCCCTAAGTGCCATGTCCACAGATTTCTTGAACACCTCCAGGGATGGTCACTCCACCACCTCCCTGGGCAGCCTGTTCCAAAGCCTGACCACTCTTGCAGGGAAGAAATTGTTCCTAATCTCCAACCTAAACCTCCCCTAGTGCTCTGAACTTCAAAAAACAAACAGTAAGTAGCTTGATGACAGAGCAACCCCTGCGTGTGGGCTGCAGAGGCAAACTACAACTCTGCTGTTCATTTCAGCAGCTACTAATCCAAGAAGCCACTGCTTCCACAGGGCAAAGCCCCTCCCCAGGTCAGGGAACAGGATTTTCCAGCACATCTTGAAAGACTGTTGATGAATGGATGCAGCTCCGTTTTAAAGCCTCCAAATTGTTTTTTTTCCTACTGTTTATTTTGGTAAGATGCCCCAGAGCTTTCCCAGCAAGCTGCTTCTCATTTTCAGCTGGGTTGTTACTGATTAGTTGATAGACACTCACTTGTGCTGAAATCCCTCTGCAATACTAATTTTATCTCTCTCTGTTCCAAGCTCTCTGTGCTGGTGTCTGTATCTATTTTATCTTGCACACTCTCTGTTTACCCTGAACACAGTCAGAAGCAGTTATTTCATCTCATACTTTTCCCTGGTAGTTTTTGCCATTCTGCTTCAAAGTCACAGAATGCTAGGGGTTGGAAACGACCCCCAGAGATCATTTGGTACAACCACCCCACTTAGGCAGGTTCATCTAATGAAGGAACATGCCCAGGCAGGCCTTGAAAGGTTCCAGAGATGGAGACTCCACTACCTCCCTGGGCAGCCTGCTCCAGGGCTCCAGATGCCTTAAAGAAGTTCCTCCTTGTGTTTAGGTGGAACTTGTTACGTTCAAGTTTGTGTCCATCACCTCTTGTCCTGCTGGGGAATGATGTGATTGACAGCAGTCCTGCACAGGACCATATCCTGGCCAGCAGCTTGAGAGAAAAGATTCTCCTCTCTGCTTTGCTCTGCTGAGCTGGGGCCAGCTCTGGAGTCCTCAGTACAGACAGGGACCTACCTGTTGGAGCAGGGCCATAGGAGGCCACAGCAATGCTGGCAGGGCTGGAAACCCTCTGCTGTGAGGCCAGGCTGAGAGAGTTGGGCTTGTTCAGCCTGCAGAAGAGGCGGTTCATGGGAGACCTTCTGGTGGCCTTTCAGTGCTCCAAGAGGGCAATCTGAAAGCTGGGGACAGAGTTTGAGCAGGGTCTGATATGAGAGGACAAGGGGTGACAGTCTGAACTAAGATAGGGAGATTCAGACTAGAGAGGATGACATTTTTATACTAAGGGTGGTGAGAGGCTGGCCCAGGCTGCCCAGAGAGGTGGGAGATGTCCCATGCCTGGAACCATCCTAGGTCAGGTTGTTTGTGGCTCTGAGCAACTTGCTGTAGTTACAGATGTCCCTGCTGGCTTCAGGGGGGTTGGACTGGATAAGCTTTAAAGGTCCCTTCCCATCTATACCATTCAATGATTTTTATGAAAATGATTTCCACATAAAAAGCTAGCCCAAGATGCCCTCTCTTGCCCTCCACACTGCTGTGCATCTCTAACACCACTACAGTCATTTCAATAACTCATTTAATTAATTTCTCCAAGCTTGTCCATTTCCTATGGCAATTAAAGTCTTGTCTACCATCGCACTGAAACTCCTCCCTTTTACACCAACTGCCTTCTCTCTCTCTCTCTCAAAACAATGTTCACTAAATCCCAACAGGTTCTCCTCTGTCATCAGCTTTTTTGGAAAGTCCTCATTCTTCATCCAAATGAAGGTTCAGCTAAACATTAGCTCAGTAGCTGCTGAATTAATGTACTGGCTCTCATCACAGAAGAACTGCAAGTATTAACTGTTACTGGCAGTAGAATAGAGTTGTGGAAAAATGTGTTTATTATCACTCACAATAAGGGTTTTTTTTTTTCCTGTGTGTACATGGATATTAAATGGAGAAGAGAAAGCTCCAGGGAGACCTTAGAGCAGCCTGCCAGTACTTGAAGTAGGCTACAAGAAATTGGGAAGGGACTTTTTGGCAAGGGCTTGTACTGACAAGACAAGGGGCAATGGCTTTGAGCTGGAAGAGGGGAGACTGAGACTGGAGATGAGGAAGAAATTCTTTCCCCCAGGGAGGCTTAGGTTGCTTGCTCCCTGGAGGTGTTCAAAGCCAGGCTGGATGAGGCCTTGAGCAACAAGGGCTAGTGGGAGGTCCCTGCCCTTAACACAGGGTTGGAAGTAGATGACCTTTCAGGTCCCTTCCAACCCAGACCATTCTAGGATTCTATGATTCCTATTCAAAGCATTCTTTTTCTGCTGGGCGAACTGAGCCCTAAGTCAAAAAAATAGCTTCATTTTAAGTTATGCATAAGAGCTCTGATAAAACAGGGCTCTAAAATAACTATTTCTACCTCCTCCCACTATGCAAAGCAACTTCTTTTAAAAGGAAGCATATGAAATAAATAAATAAATGGATCCCACTCAAACTAAAATAGCTTAGCAAGCCCTGCAGTCAGTCCTAACACACACTGCCACTGAAAATGCTTTGTATCCAACTGATCACCTTAACAAAACCCTTTACTAAATGCCTGCTTTGACTAAAGACACAAGGCAGGGAAAGTTGGACAAGGCCTTGAGCAACTTGGTCTAGCAGAAGGTGTCCCTGCCCATGGCAGGGAGTTGAAGCTAGGTGATCTTTAAGGTCCCTTCCAATTCAAACCACTCCAGGATCATGGGTAGCTCTCCATAGCCTTATATTCTGCTCCCCTTTCTGAAGTCTCTGTTTTGAGCCAGTTTTCCCCCATCCCGTGATATGCAAAGTACTCAAGCTCCCCTCATACTGAGGGGGGAAAAAAAAAATCACCTCTCTTTAAATAATTCTCAGTTAACAAATTGACATGTTTTAAAGTATTACAAGTAGGTTCTCTAGGCACTAAATACAGCCACAACGAATTAAAACCAGCATCAAGCTGCTCCTCCCTTTTTTCCTGCTTAATTTTCCAAGGATTTTGCTTGTCCACGCAGATGCTCAACAGCTGACTTTTCCTGTGCAATACATGCAGTTGGTGTATTTTCACTTCCAAGATTCCATTGCTTTTACTGTAGCAAACACAGTCAAGTGTACCATGGAAAATGCTGGCTGAATCAAGTGTATCATAGAAGTTCTTCACCGTAAGGGTGGTGAGACACTGGAACAGGTTGCCCAGAGAGGTAGTGGAAGCCTCATCCCTTGATATTTTTAAGGTCAGGCTGGATGTGGCTCTGGGCAACCTGATCTGGTGGAAAGTGTCCCTGCCCACGGCAGAAGGCTTGGAACTGGATGATCCTTCCAGGTCCCTTCCAGCCTTGACAATCTGTGATTCTGTAAATAATTGTCACTTATCCTCTTGTGACAGCTGAGAGATAGTTATTATTTATTATGAGAGATGGGTACTATTTATTATGAGAAACAGTTACTGTTTTCATAGAATCACAGTATGGCAGTGGTTGGAGGGACCTCTGGAGACCATTGAGTCCAAATGCCCTGCCAAAGCAGGGTCATCTAAGGGCAGGTCACCCAAGAATGCATCCAGATGCACTTTGAAATTCTCCAAAGGAGACATCACAACCTCTCTGGGCAGTCTGCTTCTGCATTTTTCATGCTGAAAATATACTTTGAACCGTAAAAAAGTCCCACAACTTCAGCCACATGCCACTACTACTCTCCTGCTTCCCCATCCATGTCTTTATAGAATCACAGAATGGTAAGGTTTGAAGAGACTTCAGAGATCACCTAGTTCCAAGCCCCTACCATAGGCAGGGACACCTTCCACTAGCACAGGTCACTCAAGACCTCGTCCAACCTGGCCTTGAACACCTCCAGGGAGGGAGCAGCCACAACCTCCCTGGGCAACCTGTGCCAGTGTCTCACCAACCTCACTGGAAAGAACTTCCTCCTAACATCCAGTCTAAATCTCCCCTCTGTCAGTCTAAACCCATTCCCCTTGTCCTGTCATTGCAAGACCTTGTCAGTAGTCTCTTCCCAGCCTTCCTGTAGGCCCCCTTCAGATATTGAAAGGCTACTATAAGGCCTCCTGGAAGCCTTCTCTTCTCCAGGCTGCAGAGCCCCAACTCTCTCAGCCTGTCCTCATAGCAGAGCTGCTGCAGCCCTCTGAGCATCTTCGTGGCCTCCTCTGGACTCGCTCCAACACTTCCATGTCCTTCCTGTGCTGGGGGCTCCAGAACTGCACACAGTACTCCAGGTGGGGTCTGAGGAGAGCAGAGTAAAGGAGTTCTATATATTCTCAAAACACATGGCAAGAAGGCCTACATCAGCTGAGGGTTTCTCTGATTTCTCAGCAAGAAAAGATTCTCTCTCAATATAAGCTCCAAAGACTTAACCTGATGACTTATAATTAGGATTATTACCCCCAAGTGGGAGTTCTCAGGACAAGAATTGACTTAAAGGCCTAGTAGGCAGTCCCAGTCTCATCAGTCATGCATGCCAGTTAAAACCAGTGCTTCAAAAACAAAACAGAGCACTCTTGAGCAGTTTGTGTAGAACTCTAAACTTCAAGATCTCATTAAATTTCTGGTTTTCTCTCCTTTCCATTATTAAGAAGAAAAACTCCAGAGTCTGCAATATGCTTGGAATAATCCTTTGTAGTTGTGGAAATATTTCTCCCAGACAGCTAAGAGGGCAATACCCCAGCTCATGCCCTCAAAAACTCTGCAAATGAAGAACAGACAGAGAAGAAAATCTATAAAGTTACAGACCTGAGTATGGTTGAACAACAGATCAAAATACATTGGAAAAATCCAAGACTGAACTATTTCAGACATACAATTGCAGCAGCAGCAGGAAAACCTGGAACACAGCCTAGAAACAGTTGTAGACAAGGACTAAGCAGAGCATTTTGGCCTGAGCCACTCTTCTGGGCTTCCTGATACCAGGTCACAGCTGCCGTCCTCTTTAATCAAATAATAGACTGCTAATGAGTCACACCGTAGTAGATGTTTGGACAGCAACTGTGTTCCTTCAGACTGGGATACATCTTTTAATTGCCAGTTTTAATCTGACAAGAGCTCATAGTGACAGGATGAGGGGCAACAGCTTTGAGCTTTCCTGGTGTTAACAGCAGGGACTCTGCCGCTAGGATGTGGTCAGGTGGGTTCAGCAGTGCCAGAGAAGGTGTTTGCTAATAAGCACTGAGCTGTTTCCTTCACGTAAAAGAGATTCCTTCACCATAAAAGAGGATGCAAAGACCTCAATGGTTGTGTGTTACTGCAGAGTGAAAGGGAATTACAAACAGACTTTTGACAAGGGCTTCTTGGGATAGAATGAGGGGTAGTGGCTCTAAGCTGGGAAAGGGGAGACTGAGGCTGGAGAGTAGGAAGAAATTCTTTCCAGTGAGGGTGGGGAGACACTGGAATAGGTTGCCCAGGGAGGTTGTGGATGTCCTCTCCCTGGAGGTGTTCAAGGCCAGGCTGGATGAAGTCTTGAGCAAGCTGGGCTAGAGGGAGGTTTCCCCACCTATGGCAGTGGGTTAGAACCTGATGATCTTTAAGGTTCCTTCCAACCCAAACCATTCTATGACCTATTTCTTTCCTGACTACATAACATAAGCAACAAAATATTTGTCCACTTTATTTCCTTCATCCTTCAGACAACAGGGCTGCAAGAGTATTAGCCAAGAAAAATGATCTTGCAGCATATGAGGTGATAGACAACAGTCAATAAGCACCAGCAGCAAAACAAATACTAAAGAGCAGCATGGAATTAATGCCTGACCAAACATAGCCATATCTGTCACCATTAGATGTCTTACAAACTAAGGGGCAATGCAACACATCACTGGGGAAAAGATAAAGGAAAGCAGTACCAGTCTGCTGGTCAGGGTGCCATGATCCACTAGTTACTGCAGACAGTTTTATTCTTTAATGCCTGTTTCTGACTTACCCCACAAAGTCATTTTACCAACAATTAGCTCATCCAAGGCATCTTCTCAGAGAAGCTTTCAAATGGGCTACAAATAAATAACCAACAGCTCAAAAGCATTTCCTGCATCCTCTTCATCATGCCTTTTATTCCTTCAGCTTTAAACTCTGGAGCTGCTATTCAAGGGATCTTATGTAAGACACTGACATTAGCATTATTTATTTCAGCTTTTCTACAGAAAAATTAGCTGGTGTTTCACAGAATCATAGAATAGTCTGAGTTGGAAGGGATCTCCAAAGCTCATCCAGTCCAACCCACCCTGCAGTCAGCAGGGACATTCTCAACTAGATCAGGTTGCCCAGAGCCCTGCTGAGCCTCACCTTGAACATCTCCAGGGATGAGGCCCCAACCACCTCCCTGGGCAACCTGTTCCAGTGTTCCACCACTCTCATGGTACAGAGCCTGTTCCTAACATTCAATCTAAATCTGCTCTGGTCTAGTTTGAAGCCATTTCCCCTGTCACTGCAGGCCTCTGTAAGCAGTCCCTCTACATCCTTCTTGTAGCCCTCTTCAGGTACTGGAAGTTTGCTATTAGGTCTCCCCAAAGCCTTCTCTTCTTCAGGCTGAACAACCCCAGCTCCCTCAGCCTGTTGTTGCAGCAGACATGCTCCAATTTCATTCACATTTCTTGGCATTGACACTGTGTGGGCATTTGAAACATTTCTCCTTTAATCAGTTTAATAAAAACCCAGCTAGTGAGTAATTTAGATGGAGAAAAACCAGCAAATGTAGGGTCTTTAAACTATTTTGCCAACTAGAGCTATGGCAGATTGAACCATAAGGGGCTGAAGCTCAATTTTAGTAACAAGACTAGTTAGAGTGTTTGCCCCAGAATTACCAGCTAGCTGCTCAGTGGATCAATTCTATTCACTAAATAGACAAGACTGAAGACAACTGATGTCAATAAATACATCAATATAGCAATGAAGGCACCAATGCCACCTCTCTCCCCAGGGTAAATACAAGCAATAATCCAGCTGGCTACTTCACAGCTGAGTTGCTGACTGAAGCAGGACATCATCACAGGTACAAGAGCAGCTTCTCATTCACATCCACTACAGGCTTAGAGGAGAACCTGAGGAGCCAAGAAAGAAACCACACCTGAGCCAGGAGGGAGTTGTGGCTGTGGGTAAAACTACCGTAGTACAGCTGGAGATGTGGCAAACCAACAACTCTATGAGCTCTACCACAAGATTTGAGTTGGTTTTTTAACTCCCCCTTTTGCCCAAGAAGCAACCCCACATCTTAGCACTGTCCAACAAGCTGTGTGAGGGTTCTCTGGTGCTTCTAATGTGTCTCCAGGCAGAGATGAGACAGTATTTTCTTTGGTCAATGCAAAGTAAACAAGAAAATCAAATCTGTAGAAAAACTAGCAAGGAACATGAGCCAGCAGTGTGCCCAGGGTACCAAGAAGGCCAACGGCACCCCGGCCTTTATCAGGAATAGTTTAACTGGCAGGACCAAAAGGTTCTTCTGCCCCTGTACTCAGTGCTGGTTAGGCCATACCCTGAGTGCTGTGTCCAGTTCTGGGCCCCTCAATTTAAGAAAGATGTTGAGGTGCTTGAACGTGTCCAGCTGAGGGCACCAAGGCTGGTGAGGGGCCTGGAGCACAGCCCTGTAAGGAGAGGCTGAGGGAGCTGGGGGTGTGCAGCCTGCAGAAGAGGAGGTTCAGGGGAAACCTCACTGTTGTCTACAAATACCTGAAAGGAGGTTGTAGCCAGATGGGGTTGGTCTCTTCTCCCAGTCACCCAGTGACAGAACAAGAGGACACAGTCTCAAACTGCAGCAGGGCAGGTTCAGGCTGGATGTTAGGAAGAAGCTCTTCAAGAAAACAGTGATTGGCATTGGAATAGGCTGCCCAGGGAGGTGGTGCAGTCACCATCTCTGGAGGTAGATGAGGCTGGATGAGGCACTCAGTGCCAGAGTTTAGTTACTTAGAAGGGTGAGGTGATAGGGTGGACTTAATGATCTCAGGAGTCTTTTCCAACCTGGTTAATTCCTTGATGGCACTTGTACACGTGGAGGTCAGAGCACAGAAGCCAACTGTACTGAAGTTTGCACACATCAAATTCATTTGCTCAGAAGGCCTACTGAATACACACTTGTAGACAGAAAAAGTGCCCCTTGAGTACCATTTGCCAGTTCTTTCTGCTGGCAGCAGCCCCCAGGGCTTGGCCGGAGTTCCTCACTGCAGCAGAGGCATCAGGCTGGTGAGCAGCTGCTGGCGCAGGCAGGCGGAGCAGGAGCTGGAGCTGGCCAGCTTCTCCTCTGAGAGGCTTCTGGAAGCCAGCCACCATCCCAGCGTGCCTCTTTGAGAGCAGCTACACTGGGTACTAATGACCTTGGGAATAGATGGCATTTAAGCTCAGTTCCACTAGAAGAATCCTAAAAAGCTCTAGACAGTTGGGTTTTTTGAGCCATTATCGATTGCATCTCTTTTTCATTCACCCTTCCATCTGGGTATCTCTGCAGTGATTAATATTAAAAGCAGATATTCAAGCAATTTAAATGACCCTACAGAGCAACACAAACAAACAAGACAGCTCCTAGCAAGAGTCTGTTGTGCAATGTACAGAAATGGGTCACTCTCACAGGACAGCTTCAGCAGGCTTTTGCATTTCAAGTGGAAACTTGAGATACTGAGCAGTTCAACCCAGGGCAGCATCTCTGGAAGTTTAAAGGAACAAGGTCAAGTCATGGAACATTTTCTCACTTTATATGCAGCAATAGTTAGGAATAACTTCAGAAATTCTGCTACTACCACTCACAATGATTAACACAGAAGAAATATGCTCTATGTATCCCATTTCAATTCTCCTCCACATACAGCAGCTACCAACTGGTTTCATAGAATCAAAGAATGGTAGGGTTTGGAAGAGACCTCTGGAGACCACTGAGTCCAACCCTCCTGCTAAGGTAGGGTCATGTAGAGAAGGTCACACAGGAACACATCCAGGTGGGCCTTGAAAGTCTCCAGAGATGGAGACTCCACCACCTCTCTGGGTAGCCTGCTCCAGGACCCTTGAATTAAAGAAGCTCCTCCTCATGTTTAAATGGAACTTCTGATGTTCAAGTTTGTGTCCATTACCTCTTGTCCTGTCGCTGCAGACCACTGAGAAGAGTCTGACTCCATCCTCCTAAAACCCACCCTGACAGTATTGATCAGCATTGCTCAGATCCCCCTTCAGGTTGCTCTTCTCCAGACTAAACAGCCCAAACTCTCTCAGCCCTTTCTCCTCACTGAGACTGGTGAAGTTCCTGCTGACTGGAGAAGGGCAAACATAACACCCATCTTCAAGAAGGGTAAAAAGAATGACCCTGGAAACTACAGACCAGTCAGCCTCACCTCTGTGCCTGGCAAGATCATGGAGCAGATCCAGTGACATGGACAGAGGAATGGAGTGCACCCTCAACAAGTTTGCAGATGACACCAAGCTGTGTGGCACAGTCGACTTGCTAGAGGGCAGGGATGCCATCCAGAGGGACCTGGACAGGCTGGAGAGGTGGGCCCAGGCCAACCTGATGAAATTCAATAAGGCCAAGTGTAAGGTCCTGCACCTGGGTAGGCACAATCCCAAGCACAAATACAGGCTGGGTGGTGAATGGCTGGAGAGCAGCCCTGAGGAAAAGGACCTTGGAGTCTGGGTTGATGAAAAGCTCAACATGAG
>VWZE01013814.1:72789-97869 GCA_013396675.1 Eubucco bourcierii | reverse complement strand
CTGCCTATGGCAGGGGGTTGGAACTGGATGAGATTTGAGCCTTCCAACCTAAGCCATTGAATGATTCTGTGCCTGTCACTGCTGGTAGCATCTCATAGCTCTTGCTGAGACCTTGGTGCTGCCAGGCCAAAGAGGCAGGACCAGCATCCCCACACTCCCCACCTGGGGAATGGCACTTGGGATAAACTTTATGAAGAGGTTTTGCAAGGAGATTCACAGAGAAAGAGAAGAGTTTCAGCCCCTCCAGCACTCCTCTGTGTGCTGCAGAAACCCAGTAAGGCTACCAGGTTGTTCTGCCTGCAGTGCAAAGGCACCAGCCAACCACTGATCTACAAGAACATCATTTTGCTGCTACAATGCCACATCCTACTCCTCTATCACAGTATCACCAAGGTTGGAAGAGACCTCAAAGCTCATCAAGTCCAACACAATACCACAGCCCTCCAGACCAGACCATGGCACCAAGTGCCACGTCCAAACCTGCCTTGAACACCTCCAGGGACGCTGACTCCACCACCTCCCTGGGCAGCCCATTCCAGCACTCAATGACTCTCTCAGGCAACAACTTTCTCCTCACCTCCAGCCTAAACTTCCCCTGGCACAGCTTGAGATTGTGTCCTCTTGTTCTGCTGCTGCTTGCCTGAGAGAAGAAAGCAACCTCCTCCTGGCTACAAGCACCCTTCAGGTAGCTGGAGACAGCAAGAAGGTCTCCCCTGAGCCTCCTCTTCTCCAGGCTAACCAATCCCAGCTCCCTCAGCCTCTCTCCATAGGGCTGTGCTCCAGGCCTCTCCTCAGCCTCATTGCCCTTCTCTGAACACACTCAAGCACCTCAATGTCCTTCTCTGGACCACACACCCTGACTTTCCTCAGCAGCTCTTTGAAGATGGTCCTTACTGTACTTATCACTCTACTAACCTCCAGCCTCTGCCTGGTCTCTTTCTTTCTATTGACAGGACACAGATCATAGAATCATAGAATGGACAGATTGGAAGGGACCTCAAGGATCATATAGTTCCAACCCCCTGTCATAGGCAGGGACACCTCCCACTAGTATCAAAGCAGGACACAGGGTTTGGCCCTCAAGCATGCTAAGAACGCAAGGAAATGATTTTCATTCACCTCCAGATGAGATTTGCCTGAGGGTTGCTTTATATTGCACTACTGGTCCATGTTTAGCTTTGCCATCCGCTTTTACGCCAGGCTGTTCTTTGGTCAATTAATTTTGATGTGCTGCTTTGCACATTTGTATTCTTCTGAAATGTGCCATTTTACAGTTTCTACTGCATGGCACAGTGTTGGATTCCTAATCAGGTGCTTGGCTTGTTAAGATCATTTTTGTTCTGATAAGGAGCTTCTAACCAAGTGTGTGCCCCAATGACGTCTTTCAGACAGTGATTTCCTCCAGACAGCACTGTCCTAAGTTATGAGAGCATCAATCCAAACACTGTCAAAAGCCTCCTCACTCAAAAGCCATCACTTGGCTCTCATTCCAAAGGAGGAAATTAAATTAATTTGAGATGTCAGCATACATTTAGGCAAAACTGAGGAGGAGTTTTAGTGTGGGAGCAGTTGCTGTTGAGTTGCTTTGGAAGTTTTAAGCCCAGAGCACCACTCTGGAACTAGATCTACTCCACAGGCCTCCAAAAGCTGGGGTAGCTCAGCAGGCTGTTGATACATCAATGAGCTTGTCTGATTAAGAGAAGATCTAAATATGTCTTAAAGAAAGAGATAAATTCTTGGTAAAACTCAGCTGGCTTCAGGCTCTGTCAGACTCAAGCACCAGAGAGATTTCAGCAAGCCTCTTCAGCTGCTCTCCTTCTATAGTTTACCTTGGACCTTTCCATTTATCTCCAGAATCCAAACAGCTTGGTACTTATCTCCTGTGAAAGCTAACAGAGAGTTTACTTGTATTTTTTTTTTTTCTCCCTGAGAGAAACTTCAGTTCATCCATCCTGTTGCTGCTTTCCCCTCACTTCCCTAAGTGGCTTTGCTAACAGTTGAGTTATGGACATAACACAACCACATTTATCCTTCCCTCAGTGTGCCTATGGCTGATATTTGGCCTTATTTCCCTTTCCTCTTAATCTGAAATGTCAGAGCCTCCTTATTTGTGTGTTCCTTACATCTTACATCATCATTCCCCACTTGCACAGGCACTTGGGAGGGTGAGGGCTGGGGTTTGGGTTTTTTTTTTTTGTGTGTAGTCTGAAGCAAACCCAGTTTGAAGTGAGTTGGTTTATGTCTTTGGAAAGCCATGAAAGATTTGTGTAAGCCAAGCTTGTCCCTTATTAGCTGTACCACTGATGGAGGAAACAGAATGATACTAAAAATAAAACCCCTGTGTTCTCAACAGCTCTGATGGGTGGTTGAGGACTGAAAACTTCTAAGTGTTGGCTGCATAATAACTTGATGATCAGAGGGCTGGAGCACCCCTGCTATACAGACAGGCTGAGCCTGGAGAGGAGAAGGCTTGAGGGAGATCTTAGAGTTGCCTTTTGATATCTGAAAGGGACCTACAAGAAGGCTGGGAGGAGAATGTTTAGAAGGGCTTAATAGGATGAGGGGCAGTGGTTTGAAAGTGGAGCAGGGGAGATTTAGCTTGGGCATTAGGTGTGGATTGGTTCGAGTTTAAGCTTCCCAGGGGACTCAAAANTTTAACAATAAATAAAAGGTATTTAAGGTAGGGGAGTTACAAATAGGTATAGGGAAAACAAGATATACATAAACCAAATATATATAAATAAAGAAGTTGTTTGCAGTGAGGGTGGTGAGACACTGGCACAGGTTACCCAGGGAGGTTGTGGCTGCTCCCTCCCTGGAGGTGTTCAAGGTCAGGTTGGAGGAGGCCTTGAGTGAGCTGTGCTAGTGGGAGTTGTCCCTGCCTATGGCAGGAGGTTGGAACTAGATGATCCTTGAAGTCCCTTCCAACCTTCCCATTCTATGATTCTATGATTTTTACAAAGCAAATTCTGAAAAAAAAACAAAGGAAAAAAAAAAAAGAAAAGAAAAAGAAAAGAAAATCTGTGATGGACCAGCTCCAAAAGTTGTGAAAGGACCCTTTAGTCTCCCTGCTGCTAGCAAACCACCGTAAAAAACATACACAGGGTTGAGAGAAAGTTGACAATTTCTCCTAACAAGTAAAGAAAACACCCTGCCCTCAAACCCAGCAAGAAGAAACACAGAAGGTTCATAAAGGTTTTGGATCTGATCCATGGCTGGTAAATGAAAATCCAATATTTTAAATCCACTTCTTCCTCTAAGGAGGTGGAGGTTTTAAAGGTCTATTTTTCAAGTGGCTAAAATGGGATGATAATGGTTCATAGAGTCATAGAATGGTAAGGGTGGAAGGCTGTGGTTGCTCCCTCCCTGGAGGTGTTCAAGGCCAGACTGGATGAGGCCTTGAGTAAGCTGTACTAGTGGGAGGTGTCCCTGCCTATGGCAGGGGGTTGGAACTAAATGATCCTTGAAGTCCCTTCCAACCTCGCCATTGTATGACTCTATGATTCTATGAAGAGACCTCAAAGATCATCCAATTCCAACCCTCTGCCATAGGTAGGGACACCTCCCACTAGTACAGGTCACTCAAGGTCTCATCCAACCTGGTTCTGAACACCTCCAGGGAGGTTGTGGAGCACAGAAGCACAGAATGTGATCTTTGATCACATTCTGTGCTTCTGTGCTCCACAACCTCCCTGGGCAACCTGTGCCAGTGTCCACCCTCATTGCAAACAACAAAGAAAATGGCAAAGAAAAACTTGACATGCATATGCAGGGAAACAGGTTGGAAGGAGACTCATCACAGGATCACAGCATTTTAGGGGTTGGAAGGGATCTCCATAGATCAAGTCCAACCCCACTGCCAGGGCAGGACCAGACAAGCTAGCTCAGGTCACGCAGCAACACATCCAGACAGGGCTTGAAAGTCTCTGGAGAAGGACACTCCACAACCTCCCTGGGCAACCTGTGCCAGTGTCTCACCACCCTCATTGCAAACAACTTCCTCCTAACATCCACTTTCAATCTCCCCTCTGCCACTTCAAACCCATTGCCCCTTGTCCTGTCATTCCTGTCAATAGTCCCTTCCCAACCTTCCTGTAGCCCCCTTCAGATCCTGCAAGGCTACTATCAGGTCTCCTGGAAGCCTTCCACAACTGTTTGCCATGAAGGAGAACTGACAAGCCTGCTGCCTCCTAATACCTGTTGAAAAGCTGCAAGCTCCAAATTGAGGTGCAAATGACTGATGGGAACATTTGACCTCCTTTTCCGGAGACATGGGGGGAGGCTTCTGGTGCATCTTTCAGACAATGTCAGCCTGTCAGTTTTCAGACTCTTTAATTCTTTCCAGCTGTAAATCAATCATCTTATTAACTCTTCCCTAATGTCTCCCACCAAGTTATCTGGGACTGGCAGCTTGACAAGCTACTTCTGCAGAGCTGTGAGAAGAAAGTTGCTCTTGTGCATGGCCGTGATGTCATGAGCACTCACTCCTGGCTTTCACTGATCCTCTTGCACAAAAGCCTCCTTCTTTGCCCCTAGCAATTATCCAGCTATTAAAGCACATTACGTTAGGTTTCTTATTTTAAGAGTGATATCACTCCTTGCTTTAATGTCCAGCCTGTGGAGCAATTTGCACTAACTTCCCCTGACACCCTCTTGGTGCTCCAGTCCCCAGGTTATGTTCCTGCCTTGCATAATGCTGCTATTGATGGCAATCTACACGTGGGGAAGGCAGAGGGGCTGTGACTGATTTAAACATGGAAGTATGCAAGGTTATGTACTCACTCCTCTGAAACAACATTAGCAGAGCCACCGCTGAGTCCCGACTGACAAATCACACTCTGCTCGCTGATGCCTGATGACAGAGCAAGGGGCAATGGGTGGGAGTTGAGGCATAGGAAGTTCCATGGAAACTTGAGAGAGAGTTTTTTTGTCACTGTGAGGGTGATAGAACACTGGAAGAGGCTGCCCCGCAGGGTTGTGGAGTCTTCTTCTTCTCTAGACATATTCAGTCCTGTGTGCAGTTCTGGAACCCCCAGCACAGGAAGGATATTTAAGTGTTGGAGCAGGTCGAGAGGAGGCCACAAAGATGCTCAGAGGGCTGCAGCAGCTCTGCTCTGAGGACAGGCTACAGGAGTTGGGGCTCTACAGCCTGGAGAAGAGAAGGCTTCCAGGAGACCTTAGAGTAGCCTTCCAGTATCTGAAGGGGGCTACAGGAAGGCTGGGGAGTGACTATTGACAAGGGCTTGCAATACCAGGACAAGGGAAAATGGGTTTGAACTGGCAGAGGGGAGATTTAGACTGGATGTTAGGAGGAAGTTGTTTGCAATGAGGGTGGTGAGACACTGGCACAGGTTGCCCAGGGAGGTTGTGGCTGCTCCCTCCCTGGAGGGGTTCAAGGCCTGGTTGGATGAGGCCTTGAGTGAGCTGTGCTAGTGGGAGGTGTCCCTGCCTATGGCAGGGGGTTGGAACTGGATGATCTTTGAGGTCCTTTCCAACCTTACCATTCTATGATTCCATGATTCTGTGATTCTATGATTCTATAATTCTTTTCCAACCTAAATGATTCTACAAGTCTATGTCTCCTTCCCAATTTTACCTAATCTAGAACAAGACACTGCTGCTCCAGGTATGGAGCTCCTACCACTCCTGCAAAACCAGGTAGCCAGGTTGGAGAAGAAAACATGCATAGAGGAGCTCAGCCCTCCTAGCAGAGAGCTGCCACAGTAGAGATGCTCCAGAGAAAGTTTCAGATAGAGCCTGAGCCTCCTCACCTATGACAGCTTGCATTCATAATGCACTGCTGATCTTTGCCCTATCTTTCTCCATCCCAGCCCCATGGAAACTGCATTCAGGGACCTTCCCCTGTGGGAACCAGGAGATAGTGAGCCCTGGGACTTGAAGGGATGTGGAAGCACATCTAGTGATGGACCTGGCAAAGACAGAGCCTGTTACAGTCCACACATCTCCACAGAGCCATAGAAAGCTACATGGTTTGAGCCACAGAAAATGACATGGCCTGAGCCATGGTGACCTGAGGACCAGCTCTTGATATCTCCCTACCTTTGTTCCACTCACTCCTCCTCCTTCTCTGCAACCTCCATTTCCTTCACCTGTTGGACACATTAATCACTGGCTTTGAACCTTCCATCCAAAATCCTTCCTCTCCTTTGCTACAGCAGGATGGGGCTGGCCCTACACTGCTGGAGCCCAGGCTGGATGCTGAGGGGCTGCCTGCATGGGGCTCTGCTCAGGCTGGGCAGGCTCATACCTGCAGCTCAAACAGCTTCTGTCCTCCCAGTGCAAACCCAGAACTATTTTAGGATCCAGCTTCCACTCAGGAAATGCTGATTGCAGCTAACCCTTGGTTTCTATTGTTGTCCCCAGTTTGGGAATAGCACAGGAAAAAGGGCTGGTGCAGGAGAGCTCTCCTGGTCCTCTTGTAACAAGATGGCAAGTTAGGGTAACCCAAAAGTGCTCTAGAGCATCACAATGGGACTGACACCACAGAGGCAGACACAGGGGCTGGCTGTCACCAAGCCACTTCTAAGCCTCTGAACATCCATGTATACATTTCTCACCCTGGACAGAGCATGATGCCAGCAACTGCATCCCAACAGGCAGCATCCAGCTCCCTCCTGCCTCCTCCAGAGCCTGCCTGACACCTTCATACCCTTTTTTTCAGGGTTGGAAAAGGAAGGTTTAACTACTTCGTCCTGCTCACAGTGTCCCTTCAGAAGGGCTGGAGGTGTCCTGGTCTTATAATCATAGAATGGTGAGGTTGGACCTCAAGGATCATCCAGTTCCAACTCCCTACCACAGGCAGGGACACCTCCCACTAGCACAGCTCACTCAAGGCCTCCTCCAACCTGGCCTTGAACACCTCCTCCAACTCGGCCTTCAACACCTCCAGGGAGGGAGCAGCCACAACCTCCCTGGGCAACCTGTGCCAGTGTCTTCTTTTCTTGCAGGTGATCCAGTGCCCAGGGGACTCAGGTGGACACATGTTCTGCTATTTATAGGTCCTCTGTGTGGGAACCACAAACCAAGCCACAGGAGCAGCACTCTGCTGCGGCTGCCACATCTTGCATGCAAGGTGTGGAGTTCAGAGGCCACTGAAAGACTTTCCACTGTCAAAGCAGTGCAGCAAGCATTGCTTTGGGTTTGAAGAGCCAGCAAGAGCTTAAAATCTTGTTTCCTGCCCTGATGCAGATGTCAAGTGAATATGCTGACAGTTTGACTCTGGATTTATCATGGCTTAATCAGGGAACAAGTGTGCACCATGCAATGCAGTCTCTCCCAAAAGCCTGATCTTGCAATCTGATCAGCCTAAATTCAGAGTTTAGCTGATCAGATCAGCTTGTGGTCAGGCTCATTACTGCCTTGTCTGGTCTTCTTTAAGAGTCAGCAAGGTGTTATCACTATCAACATCACTGTTTGATGTGCAATTCATGGAGTACATGAGTTTATCAAGTAAAGGTCTCAGTGTTGGAAAACTACAATGAATCTGTGAGTCCCAGCAGGCTGAAAACAACAGAAGCCAGAGAGAGTCAAGGGCCTTTCAAAAGTGATTCATCCAGACCTAAAACATCTGGGGGGGAATTGTTTTCTGGAGATCTCTTTTCTATTCACTACCAACTGAGAGAAATTAAATGACCCAGCTGAGTCCATCAGCCTCTGCTAAATTGCTCAGGCCAGTTTGAGTCCCAGTATGAGTCAGGCTTATGTAACCATGGGTTGGTTTTTTTTTTTTCAGATTGCCTTGGTGTGTAGCAGGAGAGTTTGAAATTTAAAAGTTTCCCTCAAGTGTGCCACCAAGAAGGAAATGCATTAGCTGCTATTAAATCCTTGGACAATCTACTGATGTAGAGTAAGAAAACCAGCTCAGACTTCACAGGAAATGGAGCAGAAGCAGCAGAATGGATGAAGAAACTTGGGGAGGATTTAGTTGTTCTTACACATCAAAGAAGCTCAGAGGCAAAACCACAATGAGGAAAGAGCTGTTGGAGGAGAAAGTGGCAAAGAAAAGCTTGACCTGCATGCAGGAAAATGGGTTGGAAGGAGACTCATCACAGGATCACAGCATGTTAGGGGTTGGAAGGGATCTCCATAGATCGAGTCCAAGCCCCCTGCCAGAGCAGGACCAGACAAGCTAGCTCAGGTCACACAGCAACACATCCAGACAGGCCTTGAAAGTCTCTGGAGAAGGAGACTCCACAACCTCCCTGGGCAGCCTGTGCCAGTGCTCTGGGATCCTTACAGTAAAGAAGTTCTTCCTCATGTTGAGGTGGAACCTCCTGTGCTGTAGTTTACACCCATTGCCCCTTGCCATATCCTAGGATGCAACTGAGAAGAGTTTGTCCTCTCTCTCTTGCTCCCCAGCCCTCAGATATTTATAAACATTGATCAGATCCCCTCTAAGTGTTCCCTTCCCCAGACCAAAAAAGCTGCAGGTCCCTCAGCCTCTCCTCACAGGGCAGTGCTCCAGCCCCTTCAGCATCTCCATAACCCTCCCTTGGCCTCTTTCTAGTAGATCCCTGTCCCTCCTGAACTGGGGAGCCCCAAACCTAACACAATATTCCAGGTGAGGTCCCATCAGAGCAGAGCAGAGGGGGACAAGACGTTACAGGGCAGCTATGGGATGACAGCATTCCAAAGCATAATCTGGATGCTGGAGCAAGCCCACAACAAGGGAAAGCCAAGCAGAAGACCCTGATCTGTGTTGTCTCCCAGCACAACATTTAACACAATGCTCTTAAGTCTGAGGACCTGTGTTACTCCTTCTAGCTGGGGCAGGCTGTGAGGCAGCCATTTAGCAGCACATGGCAGTGATGCAGAAAGGATCACAGCAGGATGTAAAGTGGAATGACAAATGCAGCTGGAACTATCCAGAGAGCACAGGCCCATGGCATGGAACCCTGCCCTGTGCAGGATGTGCTGATAGGAGCACAAAGAAGCACACATGGCCAGGGACTTGCAGTCAGTCCCCAGCAGTGAACTCAGATGGAGTGAAGTGATGTAACAGTGTTAGTGACTGTGTCTGTGGGGGGAAAAAAACCACCCAAAAGGCTTTGGCTTGTGGAGTCTTCCTGGAGGTTTCCATCTACATCTTGGTGAGACACTGGCACAGGTTCTATGATTCTGTGATGTGTATCAGAACTACATTAAACCTCAATCTCTCACTTGTACTGGGGCAGGGGGTCTTAGAGAAGAAGTCCAATATTTCTGAAGCATCCCTTTTCACACACACAGCAGCATTCTGATTATCAGGCTGACAAAATGTTTGCAGGAGCAAAATTGCTCCAGGTAGGTGTAACAGGAATTTCTTAATGATTTTTGCAGAATCCCAGAAGGTAGATGTTGGAAGGGAACACCAGAGATTATCCAGTCCACTCCCCTTGCCAAGCAGGATCACCCAGGGTAGTCCCCACAGGAATACATCCAGGTGGGTTTTGAAAGGCTCCAGAGAAGGAGACTCCACAACCTCTCTGGGCAGTCTGTGCCAGGGCTCTGGGACCCTTACAGTCAGGAAGTTGCCCATTGTGTCAAGCTGGAACCTCCTGTGCTGCAGCTTCCATCCATTGCTCCTTGTCCTACCCCAGGCAGCAGTGAGCAGAGCCTGTCCCCTTCTCCTGACCCCCAGCCCTCAGATAGTCCTAAACATTGATTAAATCCCCTCTCAGTCTTCTCCTCTGCAGACTAAGCAGCCCCAGGTCCCTCAGCCTCTCCTCACCAGGCAGTGCTGCAGTCCCCTCAGCATCTTCATAGCTCTCCACTGGACCTTCTCCAGCAGGTCCCTGTCCCTCTTAAACTGGGGAGCCCAAAACTGAAGGCAGTACTCAAGCTGAGGTCTCACCAGGGCAGAGTAGACGGGGAGGAGAACCTCCCTTGATCTACTGGACACACTCTTCTTAATGCACCCCAGGATCCCATTGGCCCTCTTGGCCACCAGGGCACATTGCTGCCCCATGGATGTTCTCCCCCAGCACTCCCAGATCCCTCTCCATGGGGCTGCTCTCCAGCAGATCACCTCCCAACCTGTACTGGGGCAGTTTATTATTCCTCCCCAGAGGCAGGACTCTGCACTTATCCTTGTAAAACCTCATTATGTTCCTCTGTGCCCAGCTCTCAGTCTGCCCAGGTCCCACTGGATGGCTGCAGAGCCTTTAGCTGGATCAGCCAAGCCTCTGCAGGCTTTGCCTGCTGCAGCATTCAGCAGTTCTAAAGATCTGCACCTCAGTCTCCAACTTGCTCTACCACACAGGAGGATAACATCAAGCAGAGGACTTTGTGATAATGTAAGGGATTGTCGCTGCACTCCCCAGCAGTTAAGTTTTTTCATCATTGAAACAAGACCTAAACCCAAGGATTTGAATGAATTAAAACAGTCACTTGTGGAGTCCTGAGCAATCCAGGTAGTAATTTACAACAGGGTGAATGAAGGTTTCACACAAACAATGTTTCCAGAGTATTGTTTGTCTTGGAGAAGAAAGGCTCATAAATCTACAGCTCATGCCATTGTAAAAAAAAAAAAAAATTATCTCAGTTAATTCCAGCTCCAAACTAATTAATCAGCACTTGTTGCCATGTTAATTAGCCAAAAAGTGACCTCAGATGTATTTGGCCTTTTCCTGGCTACTTAGCCCTAATGGGAGAGTACACACCTGAGGCAAACCCCAGGAGTAAACAGAGGAGAAGCCAATTTCCAGCTGGGTAAATAGAGCCCAGACTTCCTGGTTCCTAGGCTTGTGAAATAAGCTGTGCCCATGATTTGCCTCTCTCTTTGCTTTCTGGCCTTGTGGAACATCTACGACTCTCCAGGCTTTAAAGAGAGCCTTTGCAACAGGTTATTGGCGCAGCGGTGGCCTTGGGAAACTTTACAGCTGGGTCTTGGCCACTGGGAAGATTATTGCTGCAGTATTTCCTGCTGGGAAGGCTTCTTGTGTTAGCCATAAACCATGGCCAGGCATGTAGGGCTGCAGCAAAGCCACCCTGGCAGCGGGATGTGGAGGGGTTGTGCTCTGAGCACCCTCTGCCTGCAACAAGCTCCTGTGCCTGATGCCAGCTGCCTTCCTTAGTGAGGCTCCTCCTCCACCTGACTCTCTTCCTCCAGTCTCACTCCTACTGTTAGAATCATAGAATCATGGAATGGTAAGGTTGGAAGGGATCTCAAAGTTCATCTAGTTTCAACCCAATGCCATAGGCAGGGACACCTTCCACTAGAACAGGTCACTCAAGGCCTCACCCAACCTGGGTGAGAATGATCACATTCTGTGCTTCTGTGCTCCACAACCTCCCTGGGCAACCTGTGCCAGTGTCTCACCACCCTCACTGCAAACAACTTCCTCCTAACATCCACTTGAAATCTGCCCTCTGCCACTTCAAACCCATTACCTCTTGTCCTGTCATTGCAAGACCTTGTCAGTGGTCCCTCTCCAGCTCTCTTGTAGCCCGCTTCAGATCCTGGAAGGCTACTCCAAGGTCTCCTGGAAGCCTTCTCTTCTGCAGGCTGCAGAACCCCAACTCTCTCAGCCTGTCCTCACAGCAGAGCTGCTGCAGCCCTCTCAGCATCTTTGTGGCCTCCTCTGGACTGGCTCCAACACTTCAATGTCCTTCCTGTGCTGGGGGCTCCAGAGCTGTACACAGTGTTGCAGCCAGTACTCAGGCTTCATCCTTAACCCAAGACTAGAGTTGCAAGGCCAATTTTAGCATGAGAAGAATGAACCCAAGTGCCTTTCCAGCTAAGGATTAGTGGTGATGAAGAGGGCAGAGCCAGTGCTACATCAGCATTTGAAAGATTATTTACATCTGTACGCAGCCAGTTCCCAGTGGTTTTCCTGTATCAGATGATCCTTTTCTTTTCCAGGCAGGAGCTAAGAAAATTGGCTTTCTCCTTCAGAAAGCAGGTCCAGAGGAGGATGATCAGAGGGCTGGAGCACTGCCCTTTTGGAGACAGGATGAGGTAGCTGGTGCTGTTAAGCCTGAAGAAGAGAAGATTCCAGAGAGAGCTTAGAGCAGCCTTCCAGTACCTGAAGTAGGCTGCAGGAGAGGTGGGGAGGGACTTCTGGCAAGGGTTTGTAGTGACAGAATGAGGGGAGATGAATTAAAGCTTGAGGTGGGAAAATTGAGACTGGATGTTAGGAAGAAGTTCTTTGCAGTGAGTGTGGTGAGACACTGACACAGGTTGCCCAGGGAGGTTGTGGAGCACAGAATCAGCAAACGTGATCAAAAATCACATTCTGTGCTTCTGTGCTACACAACCTTCCTGGAGGTGTTCAAGGCCAGGTTGGATGAGGCTTTGAGCAACCTGTGCTGGAGGAATGTGTCCCTGTCCATGGCAGGGGGGGTTGGAATTGGATGGTCTTTGAAGTCTCTTCCAACCCAAACCATTCTGTGAATCTCTGAATGTACTGCATGAGGTAGTTTGAGCTAGTCAGCAAGGATAAAGCACTTGATAACACACAGAGCTAATAAGGGCAAGAATGTTATTCCTATGGATCTATACAGTTTGATATTCTGTATCAATTTATTCTTCTATAAATGTCTATTTCTTTCCCAGAAGGTTTGCCAAGTTTTGACCAGGCTGCCCAAGCCAGTGGTGGAGTCCCCATCCCTGGAGGGCTTTCAAAGCCATGTAGATGTGATGCTGAGGGACATGGCTTAGTGGTGAGCTAGCAGTGCTTGGCTTACTATTGGACTTGATGATCTTGAAGGCCTCTGCCAGCCAAAACAATTCTATGATTCTGCTCAATTTTCTTGATTCCTTTGCCCAGTTTTGTGACTCAATGTGTTTAACTTTGCAGCTCTCTGAGAAGAGAAAAAAAATATGTGCTTGTCCCTATGTCACAGGTGAAGTGATTTGCCCAAGGTCTTAAATGAAAAGCCAAACCCTCTCCAACAACATGAACTCAGCCTTTCCAGCTGCTGTATGCACAGGGAGCTGGACCTCACTGCAACCCAGTATCATCACAAGTAGCTGGATTAAGTGGGTTAATAAAATACAAAGCCAAGCCCCCTTTTCTCTCAGAGCACATGGTGGGACTTCCAAAGGCAGGGAAATGATCACTGAATGCCTCTCTCTGTCATAGGGATAAAGTGTGGCCAGTAAAACTTTATCCCTATGTTAATCTTCCCCTGTACTCAGTACTGGTCAAGCCACACCTTGAGTGCAGTGTTCAGTTCTGGGCCCCTCAATTCAAGAGAGATGTTGAGGTGCTGGAAGGTGTCCAGAGAAGGGCAGCAAGGGTGGAGAAGGGCCTGGAGCACAGCCCTGTGAGGAGAGGCTGAGGGAGCTGGGGGTGTGCAGCCTGCAGAAGAGGAGGCTCAGGACAGACCTCATTGCTCTCTGCAGCTACCTGAAGGGAGGTTGTAGCCAGGTGGGGTTGGGCTCTGCTGCCAGGCACCCAGCAACAGAACAAGGGGACACAGTCTCAAATTGTGCCAGGGGTCTAGGCTGGATGTTAGGAGGAAGCTCTTGCCAGAGAGAGTGACTGGCATTGGAATGGGCTGCCCAGGGAGGTGGTGGAGTCACTGTCCCTGGAGGTGTTCAAGCAAAGCCTGGATTGGGCACTTAGTGCCATGGTCTGGTTGATTGGCTGGGGCTGGGTGATAGGTTGGGCTGGGTGATCTTGGAGGTCTCTTCCAAACTGGATGATTCTATGATTCTAAGCTGAAGCACCTCCAGCAGTTGCTCCCATCCTGCTTATTTGCAGCCAAGTTACTTGGAAGTGTTCTGGTCTCAAGAAAGTCTCTCGTTTTGAAAGTGTTTTTTAGCCTACTGGAAAATTCTTCCTTCTAAAGAAGCTGCAATTCCCACCCTGAGCTCTTTCAGCAGAACACCACTTTTCCTGTTTTCCCTGAGCCTCTCTGACTTCCACCAACTTGCTTTAAGAACCTTTTTCAACTGAATCATCCCCAGCTGGAATTGCTTGCTGTTGCTCTTAAACAACCATTAACATTTCAAACATGTTTGAGGAGGGAAAAAAAATGCCCAAATCTCTCCTGAGTCACTTTGAAGGAGATTTTATGACTCATGGCTTGTATCATCTCACACCATGCAGTAAGGCATGAACAGAGATATTGACTGGCAATGAGCATGCTTGAAAATATCCAGGTGAGGAATAACAGCTGACTGATGTGAGGGCTGTAGGAATCCTAGAATCATAGAATGGTAAGGTTGGAAGGGACCTCAGGGATCAGCCAGTTCCAACCCCCTGCCAGAGGCAGGGACACCTCCCACTAGCACAGCTCACTCAAGGTCTCCTCCAGCCTGGCCTTGAACACCTCCAGAGAGGGAGCAGCCACAACCTCCCTGGGCAACCTGTGCCAGTGTCTCACCACCCTCACTGCAAACAACTTCCTCCTAACATCCACTTGCAATCTCCCCTCTGCCACTTCAAACCCATTCCCCTTGTCCTGTCATTGCAAGACCTTGTCAATAGTCCCTCCCCAGCCTTCCTGTAGGCCCCTTTCAGATCCTGGAAGACTACTCTAAGGTCTCCTGGAAGCCTTCTCTTTTCCAGGCTGCAGAACCCCAACTCTCTCAGCCTGTCCTCACAGCAGAGCTGCTGCAGCCCTCTCAGCATCTTTGTGGCCTCTTCTGGACCCACTCTAACAGTTCCATGTCCTTCCTAAATAAATGGAGGAGCCCTGCTGCTTTTGGAAGGGAGGGTTGTTTTGTTTATAAATTAAGAACTCCTCTAGCTTAACTGCCTCTGGGACCCTGTTCCTCAAGCTTTAATGGCAGAACTGGGGAACGACAGAATGGTGATTTCCACACTCGTTCCAGCTGTCCCCCCACACAGTGAGGAGCCCATGGGCGCTGCATAAAGCTCCATGTGGTGTGCTCAGGCTCAGACCTCTACTCTGCTCTGCTGAGACCTCCCCTGTAGTCTAGCTATGGGACCCCCAACATAGGAGGGACATGGACCTGCTCAAGAGGGTCATAGAATCACAGAAATATTCAGGTTGGCAAAGCCCCTCAGGATCACCAAGTCCAACCAATATCCCTACTCTACAAGGTGCACCCTAAACCATATCCCAAAGCACCACATCCAAACAACTTTTAAACACATCCACGGTTGGTGACTCCAACACCTCCCTGGGCAGTACATTCCAATGCCTGACCACTTTTGCTGGCAAAAAAACCCAACCTTTCCTAATGTCCAATCTAAAGCTACCCAGTCACAGCTTGAGGCCATTCCTTCTTCTTCTTCCAATACCTGACCACTCTTGCTAGGGAAAAAACTTTCCTAATACCCAATCTAAAGCTACCCAGTCACAGCTTGAGGCCATTCCTCCTTCTTCTTCCAATGCCTGACCACTCTTGCTGGGAAAAAAACCTGTCCTAATGTCCAATTTAAAGCTACCCAGTCACAGCTTGAGGCCATTCCCTCTTGTTCTATCACTAATTACCTGTGAGAAGTGACCAACACCAAATTCCAGAGACCATAAAGATGATCAGAGGTCTTGAGTAAGTTTACTGTGAAGACAGGCTGAAAGAACTGGAGCTTTCAGCCTGGAGAAGAGCTCTGGGGAGATCTTAGAGCTACATTCCAATATCTGAAGGGAATCTCCAGGAAGGCTGGGGAGGGACTGTTTAGAAGGGCTGTGGTGGTAGGACGAGGAGCACTGATTTGAAATGAGGGAAGATTTAGGTTGGACATCGAGAGGAAGGTGTCAATGAGGGTGATGAGACATTGGAACAGGTGCCCAAGAATGTGGTTGAGACTCCATCCCTGGAGACGTTCAAAGTCAGACTTGATGAGACCCTGGGAAACCTGATGCAGCTGGAGGTGTCCCTGCTGCCTTTAAGGGAGTTGGACAAGATGACCTCAGAGGGTCCCTTCCAACCCTGTGCAATCTGTGAATCTGTGAATCACTTAGACCTGAGGAGAGGAGCACCTGGAGAAACTCTGCTCCTGTGTCTGCAGTCAGCATGGGAGCAGAACATCCCCAAGGGACTTCAAGAGAGCCAGGTCAGCTAACACTGGTGGAGGATAACTCCTTCCTCTCTTACCTTGCTCACATGTACTACACCTGGGTGCCTTTCACTGCAGGTTAGTAAAGGTGCATTATGCATGAGCAGGTACCAGTTGGTGTTGTTAATGTGGGGTAGGGTTACCCAGGAGCAGCAGGTAGAACTGAAAGCTAAAACTGACCCCAGGCTTTGTTATCTGAGCACCTAATACCAACTGCTCACACTGTCCCACGAGGGCTCTGCCTTTGGCTTTGGACTGTTTGGTGTATCCTCATAGACTCTGACACCCCTTCATCATCTCACACTGTGCCAGGGGAAGTTTAGGCTGGAGTTGAGGAGAAAGTTCTTGCCTGAGAGAGTCATTGACTGCTGGAATGGGCTGCCCAGGGAGGTGGTGGAGTCAGCGTCCCTGGAGGTGTTGAAGGCAGGTTTGGACGTGGCACTTGGTGCCATGGTCTGGTCTTGAGGGCTATGGTAATGGGTTGGACTTGATGGGCTTTGAGGTCTCTTCCAACCTTGCTGATACTGTGATACTGTGATACTGTGATCATCTCCACAGCTGTTTCTTTTTTTTGTTTGTTTTTTCCACTGAGAAGTGCCACTGAATCTTTCCAAACAATGGGTTAGGGTTGAAATTTCAATTCCAGGTCAAGAGGGACCTGTTCATTTAACAGCAAGTTGATGGTTCAATATTGATACAGAGAGAGAAAGCAGAAAAAAAAAAAGAACCTGACAATGATGCTCGAATGAGGTCGCTGGGAGAGAATTTGGTCAGGCTCTGCTGCAAACTAAACAGGAGCAATCATTTCAGCCTGGAATAGTGCTAAATATGTAAAAGACATTTCAAGGTTATTTCTTTTTAAATCTGTGAGCTGAATTCAATACCAGACTAAAAGGCAGGCATAGATACCCCCTTTGGAAGCAAGGATTTGGGGGAGGAGATGGTTCTTTTGCCCTGGAGTTGGAAGTGCCTTCACTAAGAGGCTGTTTCCTTTGCTGAGGGGCACAGAGGTGCTGCTAAAATAAAATGAGGGAGGAAAAAACTCCCTCCAAAAGGGTTTATTGTAAAGGGAGGGGAAGGGTTTATACACAGAGCTTGTCCTAGCCCTGGCCATGGTCATAAGATAGTTTGAAAACATGTCCCTCGCAAGCTACAACCCAAAAGGGAAATCAAAGGCAGCCAAAGATACAGATGTCTTTTCCTACTGTCTCAACATTCAGGAGATTGACACATGATTTTTTGAGCACTCTGAGTTGGCAATATTAATAAAGCTGCTTTCACTCTCAGCTTTTCAATGTCAGGTTCATTGAAGCAAGGACTGGAACCGAGCGATTCTCTCTCCCTAACCACCAAGCTGGAGAATCTGCCGTATGCTCCCTTTCTAGCTGAGCAGCTCCCCAAACCACCCGTGCAACAGGAACACCACAGCAGGAGGGAACCAGGGGGTCTCCTCTCTTTCACCCTCATATGGTGAACAAGAAACTCTCCTACAGCCTGGAGCTCAAATCCCCTAACATTTGGGCAAGCAAGCATTAATTACTGACTTAATGTCGGGGAAAAGGCTGCAGCGGCAATAGCCTAAACCTTCAATTACCAAAGCTTGCAAACAAAAGGTTGCAGCAAAACACAATTTTCTGGGGATTCACTTTGGGGAGCTGAAAAAAAAAAAAAAACAAACACCAAAAAAGCAACAAACCCAAACCACTAAACAGGCAAACAAACAAATGGCTGCAGACTAATGACAGGCATAAAAAATATCACTTCCTCTCTCCAGATGGATAATAGAGCATTTGTACAGCTCGCTTTCAGGGCTTCTTCCCTTTGAAAGGCCATTGGAGAACTAATGAAAAATGCAAAGGCAAAAGCTGTATCTGGTAACATCCTGAGGGTCAGCTACAATCCTCAGAGAGGCTGGAACAGCAAAAATATATTGATCCTGAGGAGTGGCACACTTCTCACCTGTTCTAGTGGGAGGTGTCCCTGTCTATGGCAAGGGGTTGGAACTAGATGATCTTTGAGGTCTCTTCCAACCTTACCATTCTATGATCTCCACTATGATTTCTGCAGCATCCTGTGGAAGTGTCACAGTAGGAAGAATGGGGCAGTGGAATTACAGAAAGGCAGGGGTTGGAAGGAAGCTCTATAGATTATCAAGTCCAATTCCCCTGCCAAAGCAGGATCACCTAGGGTAGGTCATACAGGAACACGTCTGGATGGATCTTCAAAGTCTCTAGAGAAGGAGACACCACAACCTCCCTGGGCAACCTGCTCCAGGGCTCACAGCAAAGAAGTCTTACCTCATGTTGAGCAGAAATTTCTGGGTTCCAGTTTGTGCCCATTGGCCCTCATCCTATCACAGGTTACCACTGAAAAGAGCCTGGCCCCTTCTTCTTGACACCCACCCTTCAGATACTTATAAAGATTAATAAGACCCCCTCAGCCTTCTCCAAACTAAACAGCCCCAGGTCTCTCAGCCTTTTGTAGGGAGAAGAAAACTCCTTTCCAGGTCTAGGTATTCACATGTTCCTAAGGATGTTTTCCAAAGCCCCAAATCAGTGCACTGGGTGTGTTACCCATAAGCATTGATGGAAATACCCTGCTTGTTGTATGAAGTCCACATTAGCTCATGCTCTGAGAGCAGGTTTGACATTAGATCACAGCTGGGCATGAAATCCAACCAAGTCAAGAGGAATCTTGTCTTCAGTTCCTGCACCCAGTCCTTAAAACAATAAGAACTGAACCAAGAAACCCAAACTCCCACGAGTCTCTCATCCTTTGTCTTTCCCTGTAGAAGTCCTGTGCTTCCAGCTCCTGCAGGAAGGAAGTGCATCCCTGAGAGCAGTGCTGGGAAACCATCTGCTCAGCATCCATCCCTCTGTGCATGCAGTTGTGTTTTGGGGGTTTCACCTGAGCATGACTCAAAGCAAAAGTCCTACCAATACCAGGCAAAGGTTTTGATCTCTTCCCTCACAGATTCTGTCTGAGGTCCTTCCTGCCAGTGCCATCAAGAATAATAACAAAGGTAGACAGCAGAGGTGACATCTGCAACTACCCAAATTACTGCATCTCCCCATTTCTTTCAAGCTGTGGAGATCCAGCAGCCCAGATGCTGAGCTCTAGAATGCTTTCATCCCTGTGCCACAGACATCAAGCCACAACCTTGTGTTCCTTCCTCTGAAATACATAAACCATATGCTCACCCTCAGCACAAAGGTGACTGTAAGCACACAGGCAGGGGCACACAAAGCAGCTCCCTGTGTGTGTGCACTGTCTGGAGGGAGGTGTGCAGTTGCCAAACACATCAATCCTCCCAGAGGTAGTTAACTGTTTGCTGCACACTGATGAAATGTCTGTGGGACCCAAGGTCTCACACATGCCCTGCTCTGCCTGTTTGTTCCACCTCCCCTTGGCACCCCTTCAGGGCTTCACCCCAGTATGGGATGGGCAGTGTTCTCCTTACTTAGGGGTTAAGGCTTCCATCTCCTCTTCTTTCTGCTTTTCAACTCAAACTAAACATGACAAATAACCTCACTTGCAGTCCCACAGCCCCAGGTTGATGCTCAGCCCCATGTTGGTTTTCATAGGATCACAGGAGGTGAGGGGTTGGAAGGGAGCTCCATAGATCACAGAATCATAGAATGGACTAGGCCAGAAGGGACCTCTAGAGGTCATCCAGTCCTGTCCCCCTGCAGTCAGCAGGGACATCCCCACTAGCCCAGGTCACCCAGGGCCCTGTCAAGCCTCACCTTGAATGTCTCCAGGGAAGAGGCCTCAACCACCTCCCTGAGCAACCTGACCCAGTGCTCCACCACCCTCATAGTAAAGAACTTGTTCCTAACATCCCATCTAAACCTGCTCTTCTCTAGCTTGAATCCATTCCCCCTCATCCTGGCACTGCAGACCTTTTTAAACAGCTTCTCTCCATCCTGCCTGTAGACCCCTTCAGGTACTGGAATGCTGCTATTAGATCTCCCCTCCTCCTCTCTAGACTGAACACCCCCAGCTCCCTCAGCCTGTCCTCATAGCAGAGCTACTCCAACACTGATTATTTTTGTGGCCCTCCTCTGGACCTGTTCCATCAGGTCCATGTCCTTCCCATAATGAGGGCTCCAGAACCAGATGCAGTACTGCAGGTGAGGTCTCACCAGAGCAAAGTGGCAGAATCACCTCTCTGGATCTGCCACTTCTGGCCACATTTCTTTTGATGCAGCCCAGGATATGATTTGCCTTTTGAGCTACAAGCTTATACTGTCTGCTTATGTCCAACTTCTTGTCCACCAGCACTCCTAAGTTCCCTTTCCACAGGGCTGCTCTCTAACACTGCATCCCTCAGCCTGTACTGACAGTGAGGATTGTTCCATCCCAGGTGCAGGACCCTGCACTTGCTCCTGTTGAACTTCATGAACTTCATCTGGGCTCACCTCTCCAGATCCTCCAGTCCAACTCCCCTGCCAGAGCAGGACTGTACAATCTAGCTCAGGTCACACAGGAACACATTCAGACAGGACTGGGAAGTCTCCAGAGAAGGAGCTATGAAGAGTAAATGATTCTGGGATTTCACAGTGATTCTGTGGCCCATGCAATACATATTGATCACAGCAAGGTGTTAGCCTCTTCCACTTAATGGCAATGGCATGGGAGGCAATGGAGTGGGAGGCAATGGGATGGAGGCAATGGGATGGGAAGCAATGGGATGAGAGGCAATGGAGTGGGAGGCAATGGGATGGGAGGGAATGGGATGGGAGGCAGTGGGATGGGAGACAATGGGATGGGAGGCAATGGGATGGAGGCAATGGGATGGGAGGCAACGGGATGGGAGGCAATGGGATGGAGGCAATGGGATGGGAGGCAATGGGATGGAGGCAGTGGGATGGGAGGCAATGGGATGGAGGCAATGGGATGGGAGGCAATGGGATGGAGGCAGTGGGATGGGAGGCAATGGGATGGGAGGGAATGGGATGGGAGGCAATGGGATTGAGGCAATGGGATGGGAGGCAATGGGATGGAGGCAGTGGGATGGGAGGCAATGGGATGGGAGGCAATGGGATGGAGGTAATGGGATAGAGGCAATGGCCTCAGGTTGCATGAGGTTTAGGTTGAATATTAGAAGAAACTTCCTCACTGAAAGTTTTCAAAGACTGGAACAGGCTTCAGAGGGAAGAGGCTGAATCCCTGCCCCTGGAGTGTTTACAAGACACAGAGAAGTGGTGCCAAGGGACAAAGAGACATGGTGCAGCACCAGAGTTGGTAGACTCAGGTAATGGTTGCACCTAAAGATCTCGAAGGTCTTTGGTAACCAAAAGGTTCCTGTGATCCTATGCCACCAGAAGGGAATTAGGTCATTCTGCATCTGAGAGCCAGGGCATGACCTGAGCCAAGCTTGTGCAACCCAGAGGAACCCTGCCTGGCAGCAATTGCCAACTTTGGGCTATTTTAAGCCCATGTAATTGCTGCCCATCCCATATTGTGCTGCAAAGTGAGCATGAATGATGACAGTCGATTATGTCAAGCTGTACAGTGCCACACACCAGAGAGTGACCTCAGCTGTGTCCCTTCCTACCCCCTCAGCAAGATGAAATATTCCATTTTCAGCCCTCTTAATTAAAATGGGTAGCATACTTACAAGGGGAAGCAAGAGGTTATGCTCAGCAAACAATTGTCCACTCAATTAAAACAAAACCTTCCTAGGAAACCTGAAGCAAGAGAGTCAAATGCTTTCATTTATCCTCTCTTGCCTTCTATCCAGACTTGATTCTGCTTCCACAAGAGAGGTCACATCTTCCTTACTCCACTTTCTCACTTGCACCCACCCAATGCAGACACCAAAGCTTGCCCAGGGCACATGCCTTCATGTTCTAAACCAGTTACACTGCCTGAAATTGTCCCAGGAAGGCAGGAGCCTGTAGCAAATAACAGGTCTGACAGGTAGCTGACCATAGTTTAATGAGGCTTGGGTGTACAAAGGAGGAATTGCTGAATATGCAAAACTTTATGGTGAAAGCATTCCTAATGCAGAGTCACTTCTGAAGTGAGAACTGTGTACTGCTTTCCCTCTCACCTGGGAGCACTTAACAACAACTTTGGGTTATTGAATGAGGAAGAATTTTTAACTTCCAAGCTGCTCTTCCTCAGTGTTGCAATTCCCTTGTGCAAGCCTGCAGGGAGGCTTTTCAGCTGCTTCTTAGGATCATAGAACTGTTGAGGTTGGAAGAGACCTTTGAGACCATCACAGAATGGTTTGCGTTGGAAAGGGACCTTTAAAGCTCATCTAGTCCAGCCCCCACTGCAGTCAGCAGGGACATCTTCAGCTAGAGTAAGTTATTCAGAGCCTCACACAACCTGACCTGGAATGGTTCCAGGGATGGAGTCCAAGTGCTCACCTAGAGCTCACTGCTGCTGCTAAGCTGCTATCACTAAACCACATCCCTCAGCATCACATCCACAACTCTTTCTAAATACCTTCAGCCATCTACCAGGATCAACCTTCACGTAAACGAAATTATAGGTTTCTAGCCAGGTTGAACAAAAATAAGCCAAGCTGAACAGGCTCAAAAGGCAAGAGGCAAATGGAATTCTTGTGTCATTGGTTTCCTCCAAATAACATGATTTTTAAGATGTCTTTTACACCCTCCCTGGCTCCCAATTCTCAGTCACTTGAACTGGTAACAGTGCTCTGTTATTTAGTCCATTTATTTGCCTTTTGCACTCACTGAAAGCAGGAAAACCCAAGCTGGCTGCTTTCACCTGTCATTTATAGGCAGATGTAAGTGGAGTGGAAGTGATCTTTGGGTCTGTCACCAACCTCTACCAGAAGAGTAAACTTCACCCATCTCAATCAGCTCCTGCAGAAACCAGTACCAAGCCCTGGTGGGACCATCTCATGCTCACTCCACAAAGGACCCTTTGAGTCCTGTCTTCACCTCTCATACCACAGCTGCTGGGCCTTGGTGGCTTTTCTCTGGAAGCTGCTGGGGCAGTGAGGTTGAAGTTCATGGGCAAGGCAGCTCCCCAGATCAGTCTTCTGTCTTCATCTCACATAGCCACATAGAAGAAGAGGACAAAAAGCACCAAGACCTGAAGGAGATCTGCCATGGACAGAAGGCCTAGCCAAAAGACAATGTGGGCACCCAGCTCCCCCAGGGTCTTGGAGAGTGACTCCTATGGTTTATATGATTTATTATGACTATGATCATAGAATCATAGAATGGTAGGGTTGGAAGGGACCTCAAGGATCAGCCAGTTCCAACCCCCTGCCATAGGCAGGGACACCTCCCACTAGCACAGCTCACTCAAGGCCTCTTCCAACCTGGCCTTGAACACCTCCAGGGAGGGAGCAGCCACAACCTCCCTGGGCAACCTGTGCCAGTGTCTCACCACCCTCACTGCAAACAACTTCCTCCTAACATCCACTTTCAGTCTCCCCTCTGCCACTTCAAACCCATTCCCCTTGTCCTGTCATTGCAAGCCCTTGTCAATAGTCCCTCCCCAGCCTTCCTGGAGCCCTCTTCAGATCCTGGAAGGCTACTCTAAGGTCTCCTGGAAGCCTTCTCTTCTGCAGGCTGCAGACCCCCAACTCTTTCAGCCTGTGCTCATAGCAGAGCTGCTGTAGCCCTCTGAGCAACTTTGTGGCCTCCTCTGAACCCACTCCAACAGTTCCACGTTGGAGATCATGATCAGGAGAACTTATTTGTCCTTCAGAGCACGCTTTCTGCATGTCAGGTGCTGGACACATATCACAAACCATGAAGGAGCAATTGGAAACCTGCTCAAACTCAAGTTTGAAGTCTAAGGGATGGCTCTGGGTTTGTTCTTTTACATTTGGATCAGAAGGAGCCACATTTCCAACAACCGTCCCAGGGCACAGAGGGTGCTGTGAGGCTTTGGAGAAGCTGTTTGTCATTCTGAGAGGCAGCAGAGACCACACCATTTGGTAGCATCCAGCAGCCTTGCCATCCTCTCTGCCTCAGTGGCAAGGGCCCTTTTCCTGGGACACAAGGTTACTATAGCACCAACTGGAGGAAAAATTAAGAGAAGCTGCATTGAAAGATGGGGAGAAGATAGCAAGTGAACTTAGATCATCACAGCCTGGAAAGCAGCTAGAGGATTGATGGAGCTTTGCTCCATTTCACACAACAGACTGCTCAGTGGCAGATGTCAAAAGTATTTATGTTGTGGGAACATTTCCAGATACTTCTTGGGGACTTGGGAAGATCTCTCTGTGATTTGCCTGAGAGAAACTTGTTGTTGCCAGGTCACAAATGAGAGTTCTCATATTTACACCTCTAGATTCCACTTTCCCTGTGCTGCCAGAGCAAGACACTCAAAATCCTCCCCTGCCACAAACCTCCTTCCTTGCTTTTCCCTCTCTGCTCCTGCTGTGACATGGGACAAGCAATCCTTGCTCTTACTCATCAGCTACACACATACTGTGGCAACTCAAATTCATAGAATCATAGAATGGTAAGGTTGGAAGGGACCTCAAGGATCATCCAGCTCCAACCCCTGCCATAGGGGTGTGTATATATATATATAAAAATATCAGAACAGTTTATTCTTTTATATTTTCAAGTCCAAAAATGTTGATGTTTCATTTGCAAACAAAGCTCTGTTTCAAAAGAGAGAGATATTTAATAACAAAAAAGAAGCACTGCATGCTGAGACAAATGAAATACTTTCCTGATCTGAACAAACAACAACAACAACAAAAAACACCAAAGCAACAAACAAAACTTAAAAGAAAATACAATTTGAAAAGAGAAGCATTCACAGTTTTCTTGTCAGAAGGAAATTAAGATTAAACTCATAGTGAATCTTGTCTTGGGGAGAAGGTTCTGCCATGAGATGAAAAGTCAGCTGTGTGCAGTCCTGGACTCAAATATTTCACAGTCTCACAGTCTCACAGTATCACCAAGGTTGGAAGAGACCTCAAAGCTCATCAAGTCCAACACAATACCACAGCCCTCAAGACCAGACCATGGCACCAAGTGCCACGTCCAAACCTGCCTTGAACACCTCCAGGGACGCTGACTCCACCACCTCCCTGGGCAGCCCATTCCAGCACTCAATGACTCTCTCAGGCAACAACTTTCTCCTCACCTCCAGC